>NMRB01000925.1:173675-196515 GCA_002633025.1 Notospermus geniculatus | reverse complement strand
AATCAGTCACGTGGCGAATTATGATTTCATTGATTCGACTTGATTCTTTCCAACTTAACAATAACATGTACTGGTACACAATTATAAATAATATACCGGTACTGTTATACCATTATTTTCAGACTATGTCACCTCTCTTCTTGTTGTTCATTCTACTAGGCGAAGGCCCTGGCCCTAGTACAAAACCAACAATGTGGTGATAAAACAGTTTATGACGTCAGAAGTTTACTACCTTCAATGCTAATGGCACACGAAGCTGGTCAAGTGGCCATAAGCACAAAAGTTTCGGCAAAATAATTGAGAGAATGCGTTTCGTAGGCCTACTAGTGTGTTATGTAGTATATTCTTGCCAACTACTTCATGTACTTGGACCATATTCAGTCACCCCCAGCGAAGCTCCCAGGCCGTCAGGCCTCTAGTTTTGGCAGAGCAATGATTGTTAGCAAGAAAAATTTAATCACATAAAAATTCAAGTATTTTGCTCTCAGATGCCAGGAAAATGGATCTAAAAGCACTTAAATTGTCAATTTTTTCTGGGGGAGGGCCAGACCCCCCTTTGGGTTTCGCGCTTTCACTGCTCACAACCTCCGTCGAGCTACGCCTCCCCCTTTCTGTCAACCATGCATCCGGCCTCGCGGCAGCCCGTGAAACCTCGTTTCGCCGGATCTTACACGCGGTATTTCATGTTAAATTTGATCAAAATTGCTTGGAAATTTCCTATATTTTTCCTATATTTCTCCGAAATTCTTGGAATATTTCCTATACTATTTTGGCCATTTTGTGGTGGGAGCCCTGAGTTTGTCATTATTTCACCGAGCAACTTCATATCTTGCATAAACATGCATTGGAGGGGTACCTTAAAAAATACCAAGTTTCGGCCCGATTGGACATCCAATATGGCCGCCAGGTGGCGTAACCTGAAAATCAAGTATAAGTGCTATTACTCAGAAACGGCTCATTGACGCAGAGTGCTCAAATTTGATATTTACCTCCATCTAGATGACCTTTACATGCCTGTCAAATTTCGGCCTGATTTGACTTCAAACATGGCCACCAGGTGGCGTAACCCAAAAATCATCAAAGTGCTGTAACTCAGGAACGCCTTAACCCAAAGTGCTCCAATGTTCTTTGTGGCCCCCTGTGGATGACCTTTATGTCCACGTGAAGTTTCGGCCCGATCGGACATCCAATATGGCCGCCAGGTGGAGTAACCCGAAAATCTTCAAAGTGCTGTAACTCAGGAACGACTTGACCCAAAGCACGGCACTCCAATGTGCTATGTGGTCCCCTGCAGATGACCTTCATGTCCATCTGAAGTTCCAGCCCGATCGGACATCCAATATGGCCGCCAGGTGGCATAACCCCAAAATCATCAAAGTCTTTTCTGGGAATGCTCATAACTGATATGTACCTCCCTCTGTCATTAGACTATTATGTCCAACCCAGTGAGCACATGGTCCATGGACCATTTCATTTACATGGTGAAGCAGGCAGTCCTGGTTGGGAGGCAGGAACTGGGAATCTGATCTACATGCAACCCGAAACAAATTGTACCGTTGCAACATTCACATGTGAGCATTCTTTTTGGCCATACATGGCACAGACAAACCTCTCGATGGTTGGCATGATAGAGTCTGTACAAGTAATTTCCCACTCTGCACTCAGTGCATAACCGAGCAAAGGAGGTAACAAAATCATCTGACTTGACGAGTAGGTCAAGAGGTTTAACTTTGCCCTTTCCTTTGAACGCACTCACTGAGTCACACCCAGTAAATATGTGGAAGCCAAGAAGTGCTTTACATTTGTCTTTTCCAAATGTTGCAGCAAGCTTGGAAATGTTGATGATTCGCTGGTTATCTGCACAACCTGTGAGGAAGAGCAAGTCGGAAGCTGGAATTTCGTGGGCTACCGTGAGTGACAGCACAAAGACATCAGTGTCTGGACTTTTAATAACAAGTGTTGGTCTGTCCCTGGCAGCATGACTTGCATGTAACAACAATCTTGTGTCAGCCTCCTCATGTCTCAGAAAAGATCAGGAACTTCATTTGCAACTACCTTGGCTTCCTCCACAGACAGGGAGTGACAGTGATCTTTGTGTGAAATCACCAACAAAATGTCACCCAAACATGGGGCTCACACTTGACCCAAAACTCATATAGAAATTCAATTAGGTTCTCCTTATTTGAACCCTCAGCTAAGAACTTTCTGAACTGCTTTGGTGTTTTCTGCTCGGGCCTGGTTATCTTAATTACCTGAGCACCGTTCACTGCACGACGTTCACGTTCACAGTTTTTTATGCTGTGTGATGGATAGCGATCACATACGAAGTCCACCCTAGTGCATCCATACTTTTTTGTCATGCGAATCAATTCGTGCAATAGCTTCTCTGCTAACTGACCAAATGTGGAGGGGATTTTGTGCCTGCTGAATGAAGGCCATGCCATCAATGATCAAAGCTGACCCCCCAAGGTATCTCTGGCACATGCCCTTGACCTTTTTCCAAGTCATGCATAAGCTTCGATTTGTCGGTTTTGCAAAGGGTGCCATCACTAGTACCCAATGACAAAGGCACTGGTGTCAGAGAATAAATCAATATATTTTTCAAATCAACCTCCCTGCTTTTTCCAATGATTAGTAGGCGATTGAACATTTCATCGTTTGCTCAAAGTAAAATAGTCCCAGACTGAACTTTTGTTTTTGATGTTTTAAGAGCTGTGGCAAAGGTATTCAGCTTATTCGATTTAATTAGATCAAAAAATTTGCTAGGCTCTGATTTCAGTCTTGACTCTTCAAACTTTTTTGCAGCATCAACGTCTTTGCCAAAGGGACCCTCAAGGTCGGCCTTCACGTTGGCTGGAGCTACACAGCCTGAACAAATATCGATGAGATCTTCTCCTGTGTATTCAAAGCGATTCACCATTGACTGAACAGTTGACACAATATTTCTAATGTCGTTTTCATCCTTCTCAATCCTGGATTCATCCAGGTCTTTTCTCCCTCTCTCAGTGTCTCCCTTCCCTGCCATATTTTGACATTCTTTTGCTATAGCAGCTCGCTGATGGTGGCAATAACCACCGATTAACTGCACCTTTGTTCAAAGTGAGGCCCTTCATACCACCCTTGGTTTTAGAATTTCTGTTAACAGTTTGCTCTATGGCCATATCACAGGTCACAGAGGAAAACCCATACCTGTCCTGTCTCTGGACAACAAATTCACCTTCCAAAAAGCTTTTTTTCAATTTCAGGGTTTGTATTTCCAAGGTTTTCCATTTCAGAAATGTATGCAGGTAGATATCTTGCATAATTGACGCTGTCGTATGCAAAAAACCATGGCAGGACTTGTTTGAGAGTAGGAAGGTGGAGCTCCCAATTCCCCTCTCTGGTCCCTCTAAGCAAACAAAGGAGATCCTGGACCATATCCAGGTAGGAGGACCAGAAATTGAATGTTGGGTTTTCTGATCTTCCCTTCTCAACAAATGTGCCATTACATCATAAACTTTTGCAGTTGGTCCTGCAATACTCAGTTCTTGTGCCACCTGCAACACAGTGGACTGTTCATCATTGCTACACGAATCAATGAAAGCCTTCAATCTTAGTCTACTCAGTGCTTTAAACATTAATTTGTGTGCTCTCACACTGCGGTTGTAGTGATGCCCACTAAAGACAACACTAACTGAACCTTGGGCAACAACCTCAGCCACAATGAGGATATATCTTCCAACCCAGAATTTTGAAATCGTTTACCTATGGTTGCCATGTAGGCCATGAAAGTGTGGAAGTCTCCCAGACGGACCACCAGTCTGTCTTTAAAACAATCATCATGCCAGCGGATTTCCTGAGCTTTGGCATAGGTGGCTTGGTCCATGACTAAAACAATGCTTTCAAGATCAAGTTCATCAGCAATACCAATGCTTTGGTTTCAGAATTGTGTAAATAGTATCCATGCTCGTGGGACTTAAGTCTATCGGGTGGGCCAAAAAAACCGCATCGAACTTCAAATCTTGATTTCTCAACAACTGTCCATTATAATTCAATGAAATTTGGTACCGTATCATTTATAGATGTTTTGTTGAACGGGTGAAATATTTGCGTTGATACCTTTGGTATTTGGACCGCATCACTCAATTTAAAAATCGTTGTAAAAAAATGTGATTCCGGAATCCGGTAAAATACGGGTGGATGAAAAATTCCCAAACTTTAAATTTTCATTTCTCATAAAAGCTTTACTACAACTCAGTGAAATTTTGCCTAACACTCCTCCATGATATTGCCCCCAATATGTGAAAGTATTAAACCAATAACTTTAATATATACCCTGTGGCGCTCATTACTATAACGCCATATTGGAATCGAGCGTTTCGAAGTTTCACCATTGTCTCCTAAAATATGATGAATGATTACTATGGTTTTTACATTTGGCACCACAATCTTAATACCAAAGATAACGTGTTGAAACTTTCACATTTTAGAGGCATAACCACGGAACAGTATTGAGTTAATTTTCATTCGGTTATAATGAATAGTTATTGAGGAATAGAAATTTGAATTTCGGGACGGGATTTTTCATATCTTATTGGATTCCGGAAGCACACATTTTTACAATGATTTTTAAATTGAGTGATACGGTGCTAATACCAAAGGTATCAATGCAAAAATTTCACACGTGAAACAAAACATCTTTGCATTATACGGTACCAAATTTCATTGAATTATAATAGACAGTTGTTGAGAAATCAAGATTTGAAGTTCGATGCGTTTTTTTTGGCCCACCCGATATTACCGTAAGGTACCCAAGGTTTGTAATGGGTGGAAGTGGGCGACATTCAGAGTTGAGCAGGGTATTGTATCCAGTCCAGTTAGGAATGGGTTTGCCACTTGTTTCAGGGGCTTTGGCGAATGTCTCTTTTCCCCAATCCTCGATCGCCAACGAGAAGTGAGAGAGTTCGCTTATCACTCGGGAACTGTTAAGGTCACGAGTGATCTTGCGTAATCGCGAACTTCGATCGTGGTCATTTCAAATGAGGATATCGGAGAGGAGCGGTGTGGCGAAGGGAGAGGCGTTTCAGGTATAATCAGGATGGGGCCGACGGAGATGTTAATGGACAGGAGAGCTCCTCTTGGCCACTTTTCCCTCCNCTCCCCCCTCCCCCCCCCCCCCCTTTGACAGTCCGTTGGGCACATTCGTTGTTTCTCTCGTTTCTCTTTGGCGAATGCCTCTTTTCCCCAATACTTGATCGTCAACAAGAAGTGAGAGATTTCGCTTATCACTCGGGAACTCAGAATCAACTTACTCCCAAACTTGACCTCGGCTACATTTCTGTGCGAGTTCGGCCACATTGGTTGGGAGAGGCTCGGCTACATTTCTGGTTCACAGAACATTTAAAAATGTAACTGGTAGGAAAACCGACATTATTCATTTCATGGTTGACAAGATCTTGGCTACATTTCTGGTTGTGGCTACATTTCTGGGTGTAACAACCCCTCTGTGCCCTGTCAAACTGTGCTCTATATTGAATTTTTCATGACCTTCGACCTCAAGCATGCCGTGGGTGGCCTGAACATAATGGGCACCACTTAATTTACACCGCCGCATTCTTCTGCTTTCAGATTTTAGTGGGTTTTTCAATATGTCTACGCTATCTATTTGATATCACAAAAGTAAAAAGCAGTCTTCGTTTTTGTATTCCAGAGTTGAGCTGTCAGTGGGGATGGTATCTGACATATCCGGATAATGAATGGGAGTTCCTATCCTCCAACAAATGACTCCAGCCACAAGGAATTTGTGTTTTTGCATTGCTCGCAAATTGTCGATTTAGCAAGTCGTGGAGACAGTTGCATGCTTCTAAAAATTCTTGGTCAGTGCTTGAATTAGATGAAAATGGAGTGTGCCAATAGCAGTGAACAGTCAAAACAAGAACCTCCACAGAACACCCCACAAGAGTGTATCAGATCCTGGCAACAGGACAATGCATTCTCTTGGATACGGGATGTAATGGAGATGTCTTGTCATGCTTCTGGCTCCAAAGAGGAAATACCAAGAGTACGTCAAAGAGTGGGTGATGTTTCTCATGACCCATCAGGATTAAGAAGTTGTTCAAAAGAGGAAATACCAAGAGTACGTCAAAGAGTGGGTGATGTTTCTCATGACCCATCAGGATTAAGAAGTTGTTCAAAAGAGGAAATACCAAGAGTACCGGTACGTCAAAGAGTGGGTGATTTTTCTCATGACCCATCAGGATTAAGAAGTTGTTCAAAGCCTGCAGTGTCTACCCACATGGCTCAACAATCCACAAAACTTGTAGGTGCTACTCCTACATGTCCTAGGGTTGTAGACAGTTCTAGTGCCAAATCAGGATTGAGAGCTGAAAGAAGTGTTCCAAAGTCTGCGGTGTCTACCCACAAGGAAAAACAATCCACGCACCTTGCAGATCAAAGGTTGGTGGACAGTTACAATGCCACATCTGGGTTGAAAGCTAAAAGTTGTGTTCCAGTGTCTGCAGTGTCCATTCAGAGGGCTGGTGTAAAGCAGGCGCCTCTCACCACAAAAGACAGTAGACGAGAGAGAAACCTGCCTGTTGGGAATATATTAGGAGGTTCTCGGCTGGAATGGAGGGACCTGTGGCAATCAGAAACAGAGAAGTCTTGTCCTGGTTATGCAGGGCATGTTAGGTCTGTTAATGCCAAACCAAGAATGATACCGAATGAACCTTTGTCAGAATTTGTGATTCACAAAGCTGTTAGGGATATACCGGTAAACAAGTCAGGAAGTCAGTCGGATAGAGGGCCATTCCAACTGAAGGAGAAAATAGAAACTTCTCTAAGTGGCGCAGCCTCAACTCTGAATGAATCTGCTTCTGGTAACACATGCAGTGCTGAACAAGAACGATCCTGCCAACAGGACAATGCATTCTCTTGGATACAAGATGTAATGGAAATGTCTTGTGGCTTCAAAGAGGGAAATGGTGTGGCTGTTGCTGAGCACCAAAAATATTCATCCCTAGATCCTTCTCACACCCGAGGGAAAGGACCAACACTTTGTGAAGAACAGGGTGTGACTGTCGTCGTTAGTTTTGACGCGAAGAATTTTGGAAACAGGCCAGTGATGGCACATATGGAACAAACGCTCGGAGGGAAGGTGAAATTCAAGATAGGGAAAATAGAAAGGATGAACTATCTCTTAGTTGTCCGTGTGGTACTGGAGAATGAAGAAGATACTGAGACGGTCTTAGGTCTGTTGAAGAAGAGCAACAGCTACATGATTAAGCACTACGAGATTGATCGCCCATTTGAAAATGGTTCAGATTTGAATTTCGAGCTGCAGTCTAAAAGTTGCCCCATTTTGGAACATCATAATGCTCGGCTTCGGGATGAATATGAGAAGTTGAAGTCTGTTCTTTCATCAGAGGCAATCATTGTCGTGACCAAAAAGGAATCAAAGAAAGCTATGTTTGAGAGGCAAAATGTAGAGAAAAAACTGATGAAATTGACAAGACAAGGAAATGAGTTTGTGGATTTTATGGGATGCGTTAGCAAAAGACTGATTGGTCGGGAAAAAGTACCTAACGACGAGGCAGCACTCATCAGGCAATCAGTTGCTGTGGAATGTTGCAGATTAAATCATCATTTACCGATGTACGCCAAGCGTCGTGACATTGCCAAGTCTGTTATGTCACATCAAGTGACTATAATTCTGGGTCAGACTGGTTCAGGAAAGAGCACACAAGTTGTTCAGTACCTACACCAAGTTGGTTTTGGAAACAATGGCTTGATAACCTGCACCCAGCCACGCAAAGTTGCTGCAGTGACCTTGGCGAAGCGTGTGTCAGAAGAGATGGGGACTGGCATTGGCAAAGTCGTTGGACACAAAAGTGGTGGTGGCAGAGGAAAATTCAGTGAAGAAACGAAGGTTTTTTACATGACAGACTATTCCTTGCTGACGGAATGTATTCAGGACTCTGAACTTAGAAACTACAGTTGTGTGGTTATTGATGAAGCACATGAAAGAAGCCTTTACACAGATATACTTCTTGGAATGTTGAAGAAGCTTCTGAAGAGAAGGTCGAGAGACCTGCGTCTTGTGATTAGCTCTGCTACAATGGATACAGAATTGTTTAGGTCATACTTTAGTGAGTTTGATCCCAAAGTACTGGAGATTTCAGGCAGGACATTCCCTGTTGAAGTGATCTGGCCAAGGAGAGACTGGCCTGGGCTTTCCAAGTATCCTGTCAAGGATGTTGTTGAAGAGGTGAAAAGAATTCACAAAACTGAAGAAAAGGGGGACGTCCTTGTGTTCCTAACCACCCCTGCTGAGACCGAGAAAGCATGCGAATCTTTAAGCGACCGAGATCTAGAATGCTGGCCGCTGCACGGTAAACTCCAGCCTCAGGAGCAACAGAGAGTCTTCCAACCGGCAGCAGTTGGTAAAAGGAAAGTTGTCTTCGCCACAAATTGTGCCGAGACATCCATCACAATACCAGGTATCAAGTATGTCGTGGACACTGGTCTGGTCAAAGAAAACAAATACGACCCCATCAGGAACATGAGCACCTTGGATGTCGGAAAAACAAGCAAGAGTTCTGTGGAGCAGAGAAAAGGGCGAGCAGGCAGAATTGAGGCTGGAAAATGTTTTCGGCTCTTCACAGAAGATGACTATCACAAAATGGATCAATCAAACAAACCGGAAATACTGCGAGTGCAACTTGGTCACGCCATATTAAGTTTGATGTCTGCTGGGATTACAAATGTATTGGACTTTGATTTTGTCGAATCGCCAGGGGTTGAATCACTTGAAGCTGCCATGCAGGACTTGGTCTTCCTTGGTGCTGTTGAGAATGGCAGTTTAACTGATTTGGGGAGAAAGATATCACATCTCCAGTTAAGCCCAAGGTTAGGGAAGTTGGTGATTGAGGGTGTCGAGCAAGGTGTAGCTATGGAAGCTCTGGTAGTTGCATCCATCTGTACATTGTCTGGGAGCATATTCTTCCGGATGGGCACGGAGGAAGAGAAGCAGAAAGCTGATATCAGGAAATTGCCGTTTACACATAACGCTGGTGATCTTTTGACTTGTCTTAATGTGTACCGCTCTTGGAAGGATGTGGATGAGCGTCAACAGAACAGGTGGTGTGTTGACAAGTCTATCAATGCTAAAGCAATGCGGATCATTGAGGAAACCCTGGTGGAGCTTCGGAGGACATTGGAGAGAGATTCTGGAGTTGTTATTGACCCCACATTTGCAGAAGACAAGGAGGAAGCAGATAAGAAGATTCAAAGGGCCATCTTCTCCTGCTTCAAGGCCAACCTTTGTCGTTATGGCGGTCATGGTCGTGTTGGGTATCTATCATGCTCTGAAGGAGGAGCTCAAGTTGGGATACTACACCCGTCATCTACGCTGCGGTTTTCAGAACCAAAGTGGTTGGTCTATGATAGCATCCTAAAGACCTCACAGAAGTTTATACTCACTGTGACGGCAGTTAAAGACACTTGGGTGAAGGAAATGATGGAAAAGGGTGAGTTGGACATCGATGTGTCGAGAATGGAGGAAAATATTTTGGTCCGCACAAGAATGGCTGAGTTTGGGTATATGATTATGAAAAGATTTACAGAAAACAGATATGCCCTGTGCAATGTTCTTCAGAAGGAAATGTCCGAGGTATTAGAAAGCCCTGTAATCTTCGACATTTCATTGGCGCCATGCGTGCTGGATATTATTGCCAAAAAAGATCATCATGACTTCATCAAGGATGTTATCCGCAACACTGATGCTGTTGCTCAAGGAAAGGAAATTATGAAGGCAAAAGAGATACAAGAATCATTGAATGAAACCAGCACGCGAATAGTGTTTGGCAATGGCTACCAGGTCACCCTCGTCCTTGGAGAAAGAGAGTACAGAAGTGTTGTGGTGAAGATGACCGAGGATCAGTACCGGAATGTCTCCAAAGATGAAATTTTGGATTATTTTGCAAATTTTGGAGCAATCAGAGATTCCTTCATCTTCAAGAATCAGAAGCAAAGGGGAGGAATCGGTGACCAAGTACCGTTATATTCCTGGGGCAAGATAACATTTTGTAATGTGCATGAGGCTAAATCTGCAGTTCAACAGAGTGACGGCAAAGATGTTTTTGCAGTTCCAGACCTCCAGCAAGGGTCCTCAAAGCAAGGCAACAATGGGGAATATCTCATAAGATTCAAGTATTGCAGACGTTTGTCTAAAGGAGCAGGATTTGTGAGATTCAGACATAATGATGATGCCATCTTTGCTCAAAACATGATCGGTTCTTTCTCTCTTGGCAATCGTACTGCGCAACTCAGTCTCGACCGCGGTGATCCATGTAAACTACAGATCAACAATATTGACATCAATGTAGACGAGAATCAGCTGAAGAGAAGATTGGATGAGGTGATCAACAGAAACTTAATGAATTATGAAACCATTCAGGAAGTTGTTTTGTTCAGAGAGAAAGCATGTGATTCAAAACCGTGCACCCCAGCTGAAATCAATGCCTTTAAGGAAGACTTGAAGGAAGCCACGGATGGGTACGTCCCCCAAGAAAAAAGGAACCAGTACCATATCCGCATCCGTGAAGTAAAACCTGGACATACATACTTGTTCGGAACCATTCACTTCAGAACATTGGATGTATTTGAGATGGTTGCAGCCTGCCTGCCTGGAGGTGAAAGATGTAATCTTCGCGGGATAGATCGTCCCCTTGAAGTGACTCACCACATCAAAACTTCTTTGGCTGTGCCCCGGGCAATATACCAGAAAATAGAGCCCTGCTTCCGTGAAGTCAGTTTTATCCTGCAGCAGCAAATGGAGGTAAATGTGGAGACTTGTGGCGAAATTACCAGGATACATTTGAGCAGCGAACATGCAAGGTGGCACATGCAGGCTATGAAGCTGTATCAAGAGATAGTTCGTGGCGATTCCATCACATGTCAGGACATTTCAATGGAACTGTTGTTCACTGCTGATGGAGATAAGGAACTGAATCGTATCATTGAGTCCAGTGGGGCATATATTGCTGTTGACAAACGCATGAGAACTGTCTCAATACATGGAACAGAGCGAGCAAGGGCGTTGGCAAAAAAAGCACTGGGCGCTATTCTTGAACAGATGAGGGATAACAAGCAAGAGATTATTCCACTACAAGATGGGAAACAGCCCAGAGGACTGATGAAGAAAGTTGTCGTGACATACGGCTGTGAATTACAGGTGTTGAAAGAAGTTCCTGGTGTAACTGAGGCAAGTATCGATTTGAGGAGACGTCAGCTGAAGGTTCGGGGTGATGAGACAGCATTGAACACAGTTCGTCAGAGAGTTGCAGATTTGGCTGCTAAACTTGCTGGAGACCCCAATGATGAGGATGATTCAGACGAAATAGCCTGTTCAGTTTGCTTTGTCCCGTTCGACACGGATTACAAGAACCTTTACCGTCTTCTGGTGTGTGGACATGCCTATTGTGTGGAGTGTTTGAAGCGTCAGGTAAATATCTTCCATCACGAATTGGCCTACGCTCATACCAGCTGCCTCAGACAACCTACTTACAACTCTTGGTTTGAATCTGAACCACTGTTATTGAGTGTACAGTTGGCCTAAAAAGAGCCACATTTCTTCCATTACTGCTGCTCAATACTTGACTTCTTACATCTCCCATCCCTGCGACTAAAGCGGGCCGCACAGGATTGCAATTTTGCCTCCCAACTATGGATATTTTTGCCTCCTTCTTGCAAATGTCATCGTGTGCGGTGGCCGGAGGCAGGGGCGGAGACGGATTTTTTCTCTCCAACGCAGATCAAGCATTAACGAGATGACGTCACGCCGCATCTACAGGAGACAACTTTGCACTCGTGTACGGCGGCTGACGCACCTTTGCGGTGACAGGATGTTGAGACAAAAAGCTCGTATGGAGGCAACGTCGGACACAAAGTTGCACTCGTGTGCGGCAGGCTTTAACTGAAAGCCATACAATCACGAGAGCTACCGTAGCCATCGATTCACACTTTGGTTCGAACACTCGTTGAAAAAGTCACATGAAAGTGGCATGCTTCCATGTGAAATAATCTGATTGATGATCGACTCTGACCACAACACTTGTTTTTCGTCATCTAACTTTTGCTAAAGCAACTTTCTCGCATTTTTGTTCGAACAAAAATGTGAATCGACGGCTACGGTAGCTCTCGTGAGTGTATGGCTTTATGCATGATAAAAGGCTTCGGGATCAGTCAACTTACAAGTCCGCCAGTCCTTGTAGGTTTCGTAAAAAAGGTCCCTAATTTTCCGCTTGTTCAGTATCATGAAAAATTCATCAGCTTTAAAAATTTTGCTCGCCTTATAAATTTTTGATGTAATTCAAAGGAGCACGGTATTAGATCTCAAATGCGTTATTTGACTGCCGACGTAGAAGGAGCCACCTAGCGGCAGTAAGACGAACTACAAAAATGCATTACAAAATGTACGTAGAAATCGGGTCAATTCGCCGACAACGTAGTTAGTCCCTTTGGTTGGAGAATGGCGCGGTGGCGCCGGCTGTCGAGAAAAAGTGGCAATACCGTGCTCCTTTAAGAGTAGATGGATGTGATAATTATAATAAATTCTGTACGTGTACTTCAGATTGATTATTCACGCGACAACAAGGAGTATCCCATAATGTGTTGTGGCGAAGACTGCACAGAACCGATGACTCTGCAGGACATTTGGAAAATATTCCCCAAGGAGAATGAAGCTGTCCACAAGAAACATCGGATGGCATCCTTGGAGTCGTTTGTGAGCAAGAACAGGCAGGAATACCGCTTCTGTCCGACTCCAAACTGTCAAGGCATATACAGAGTGACGACAAATGAGAATGAAATTGCTGAGTTCAGGTAAATATGCAGTCTGCTTTTTTGAAAGGATTTATACACTCTCCGTTTCAACTGAGGCCTAAACACACTTGTCCCGATTGCGGTGCAACTGATATGAGGCCTAAACACATCCAGTGGTCATGAGGATCATCAAGAATATATTATCTGCTTTGTTCTCCATCTTTGTGCGGACACATCCACTGTTAACGAACTGCTTGAGTGGCGCATTTTAGAAAGGGTTCGAATAACTAATCCAATTTTTGTCTACTATTTCTAGATTTATTAAACACGACGTTTCTACCAGTGTTCCCTGTCGTTGTCAAGTGGTCGTTGTACATTTGACAACCGCCAGGGAACACTGGTAGAAACGTCGTGTTTAATAAATCTAGAAAGAGTAGCCCAAAAAATTGGATTAGTTAGACATCCACTGTTGTAACGTATTGTAAACGAAGTACACCTATCTTTTCAGATGCGAGATGTGTTTCTGTATCACCTGTACTTGCTGTCACAACCAGCATCCAGGGCTTTCATGTAAGGATTACAAAAGCGTTAAAGATGCGGAAATGGTTGAAAAATGGCGCCAAATGGACCCTGAAAACCGCAAATTTTGCCCAAAATGCAAGATTGGAATTGAGAAGGATCGTGGGTGTAATCATATGGAATGCCCAGCTTGTAAGACTCATTTCTGTTGGTTGTGTCTGACCTTCTTCAAGACGAGTGGTGAATGCTATGCTCATCTCAGAGAGAAACATGGAGCAATTGCAGATGTGGCTGATTTAGTGTACAATTAGTGAAAGCTGTGGCAGCTGTGGCTTTCCCATGGATCATAACATGGCAAACTGTCTCCCGGCGGATCCAGGATTTCGGAAAAGATGGGGCGCCCTGTGCTAGGAACATTGACAATTGCACCAAATTCCAGAATTTTACGGTCGATTTTACAGATTATTTTGTTGGCCAAAAGGGGAGGCGCACGCCCAGGGGTGCCCCCCTCTGGATCCGTGCCTGTGTCTCGAGGGCTGGATGGTGGGGAATGGGAGACTTTCCTGCCATTAGAGGCCACCACCAGCTAGCAGTCCAAGAACGTCATGAAATTTGACATAACAGAGAAGTGCACGCCACAACGTCATAGATAATGACGTGAAGGCTGTGGTCTATGTGGCTGTGACGTCAAATTTTGTGATGTTCTAGGACTGCTAACAGGCGGCCTCTAGCGACAGTAAAGTCTCCCATTCCGAGAATGTGACCTGCTTTAGTGAACATGATGGCAGCAAAAATAGATAAGGACCACCTAATTTTGCTTCCATCCGTGCCTGATTTAATCCCCTAGGCTGAGTTTACATTGAGCTACACTCTTAGGCCAAGCGCACATTTGCAACAAAACTCAATGTGTTAGGGGTGTTTTAAAATCGACTGACCCGGCTGAATGACGAGTCGACAGCGTTGGTTAGTCGACTTCAAGAAAACCCTGGAGACTGGACAATGAAGAACGTCATTGTTCTCCTTCACCTGGATCAACATCGCATATAATAGAATATTTCAGTGACAGGTATAACTCCAAACGTGGAGTACAGAAGGCAGTGCTTTGCTGATCATAGGTCTTTTTTGGCCCCGATGTTGATTGTTTGTAAAAAAAACTTCTCTGCACCAAGGGTGCATTTTGTACTCGTTGGGAAAAATAAATTGAAATTGAAATAGGGTGCCTACAGTGTGGCCCAGACTTTTTAACATCAAACTATATGGAAACAGCATTGCATAGACTAAAATGCAGGTCGTACAATACCGTTCGCAATTAATAAGGGCATGAGAAAAATCTAGGCCACCTTGTGGAGATTTTAATTGGGCTTCAATGGGAAGACCTTGACTTTCTGACACATTTTGCAGACGGCTGGGCAGACTAGAAGTTGGACGACCCATGAAGAAATGATTAATGTGGTATCCATCAGAAACAGGCAAAGGGCTTCTAGTTGTGCCATAGGGGGATAATGTCAAATTGAGAGGGAACATTGCGTCCTGATTGAGGGTATTCGAAAAGCCTGTTGTTAACCTAGGCCCGTCCACACTGCTGTATGTGAATCCAGGTGGCGGAGAACAATGACACTCTCCATTGTCCACTCTCCAGTCGCCAGAATCCGCCCTGGTCCAAGGTTTTCGAATACCCAAAGGCCAATTCATACTTCTCCGATTTGCGCTTGTCCGTTACCTATGTTTATGTGTGGTACCAACAATAAAATTACTTTTTCTACCACACATTCACATAGGAAACGGACACGCACAAAGCGCAAAACGCAAAGTATGAATCTACCTTAACGCATTGAGTTTTGTCGCAAATGTGCACTTGGCTTTACCCGGTATCCGGTATCCACTATCCGCTATCAGAAAAAAGAACGCGCGCGATATGCATCAGGCCCTCGAATAGTTCAGTCTGTTTGAAACGACCTTGTTAGATTTCCACTAGCCGCGTGTGATTCGTAAACGGGTACCGGATACCGGGTGGAGTGTCTCTATGTGGACTCAGCCTTATGGATGAATTGAAATAGCCAAGTCTACTTATAAATTCGAATTGTATTAAACAACACAAATTGCATGTACATCATTTACAAGCGGAAATGTCACATAGTGGAGACTAAAAAGACTTGGGACCATATTCACAGCCTCCGTGACTTTACAAAGGTGCAAATTTTCGTTACGGAGAGAGTGAGCAATACGGGTTGCCCGATGGCCCCGATTACATCGAAGTATACGGTATACGAAAACGCCGTTTAACAATGGCTTCACGGTCGTGAATCCATTTGAAGTCTGTTAACTGGCGTTTTCGTATACCGTATACTTCTATGTAATAGGGGCCTAAGGCTAAGAATCCACTCCGATTCACGCGAATTTCGAGCAGTGTGATGCCGCTTTCTTTTTCCATGACCAACGCGGCGGAAGCAAAACAATGGTTGCGGCTAGAAATTCACGTGAATGGTTTCTTAACCTAAGGCCTGCTTTCCATTGGCGCGTTACTTTCCGTCGGCGGAAACGCTCGAAAGCATTGTTTGTTTCCGCTTCGTTGGTCACGAGGTGGAAAAAAACAATGCTTTCGAGCGTAAACGCGCCAATGGAAAGCAGGCCTAAAATGGACAATAACGCACTCGTAAGGTTACTAGGGCTTCTTGAATAAGGTCCCAGAACTTCACTGCACACGATGTGTTATGATTATCAATTAATACTTTGTAGTAGTATTTTAGTACTACTGTATAATATGACTTATCCGGCCACCACGGCCAACCTGCGAACCACGCGAATTATTGACTATACACGATCCAGGCCAAGTTATGAACGGCCTAGTCAGGGTTACATGTTCAATGGAAATCGTCTTACGCCTGGGATCCCGCGGTGAGGGTCAGTTTCACATTTGTCGACTTGTAAATGACATGCATGATGTCAATTAAACCTAGGTCTTCTGTGGAATAAAACTGCGGTCTGCTGTTGAAAAGAAACTCACAAGTGATGTGTAACCCTGACTAGGCCTTTCATAACTTGGCGTGGATCGTGTATAGTCAATCATTCGCGTAGTTCGCAGGTTGGCCGTGGTGGCCGGATAAGTCATATTATACAGTATGTACACTCATGGCCAAAAGTAAATGGACAGCAGTTTATCTTGAATATCTCCAAACCAATGGGGTGGAGACAATTGAATCCGACATATGTAGTAGTAAATTTTCCTGGCTATCTAATGGTATCAGCGTCGAAAAAATCCGCTGAAAACCGCATTTGACAGAAGGAATTTTGTAAAGGTATGTTTTTTGCTACTTTTTTATTTGCCTGATTTCATTCAAAATTTTTATATCACTGTGTTCTACTCATCGAAGCCTTTCATAATATATCCTGAAATTTCAAACATTCCGCGTAGAAATGTGATTTTGGGGCACTTTTATCAAAATTATGTTGCCCATGCTGCAACACCTTTGGCAGAGCCCCTTGAACCCAATGGTCATGCCGGTAGATAAACATCAATGGCCATTGAATAATTTGTGGGATTGACGGGGTGCCAACAGGCTGGGAATTGGTCAACTACCAGGAATCCACTGAACTGACGCAGCCTGTTATGGAAATTGACCCTGCATGACAAACACGACCTTCAGCCACAACTGGGTTTCTTTATTCATTGTGAACGAGAAATGACAATACTTAGTTTTCATTCACCACCACAACTCACAATAGTGCAGAGGCCTGTGTCGAAGGTGTTGCACGCGTGGCCAAAAATATTTGGATAAAAGTGCCCCAAAATCACATTTCTACACGGAATATTTGAAATTTCAGGATATTTTATGAAAGGCCTCGATGAGTAGAACACACTGATATAAAAATTTTGACTGAAATCATGCAAATAAAAAAGTAGCAAAAAACATGCCTTTACAAAATTCCTTCTGTCCAATGCGGTTTTCAGCGGATTTTTTCGACGCTGACACCATTAGATAGCCAGGAAAATTTACCACTACATATGTCGGATTCAATTTTCTTCACCCCATTTGTTTGGAGATATTCAAGATAAACTGCTGTCCATTTACTTTTGGCCATGAGTGTACATAAATACAGTCTCGGGATCAGGTAGGGCTGAATGTCATAAACATACTCTTCCATAGGTGTCAGTGCACATGGCATTCATTTGCTAAAGAACACTAGTTAATGCTGTAAGAACACTTTAGGAAAATTTGCTTTATTGGGACACTTGTCCCTAGTGGTTTTTGGCCCAAAAAAAGTTTCTTGTATATGTGAGGCGGTCTAGCAACTGTGCGGATTGTCTTCAGTGTTGTGCGTTTTCGTTTGGATCGTGGCTGGGGTTGCTGCTTGCGTTCTTCCTCCCTCGTCTGGTTTTCTATGGATCGTATTCGTAGTGACAGAAGCACGACCATGGGTACGACAGACCAAAACTAACTGAATTTCAACTGGGTCGAGGAGCCCTGTGTTGTCAGAGTGCGACTATTCTGGGCCGACTGCCGTGAAAATCTGACAGCACTAACAAGGCCGAGGAGATACCTAAATTGTTTCATTCATACATTATCCCGATAGGCAATGTCAGCCATGTCAGCGCTGTTGGGTTGTGGCGATCAGCTCGGCATGCCTGGGGCTTTATCCAAAAATAGTAAAGAACAAAATAACAATTCGATGTGGATAATCTTTTTTATTTGGCAGTATAGATGTACATGCTCTTACATGTTTTTTTGTATCTGTTCGCTACCGATATCGAAAAATAGAATAATTGCTTGCTAGAAACATTGCTTAGTCTATATGGCTTGAAAACCCGGGCCCTGTTTCATAAAGTGACTTTAAGCTAATGGTATCATTAACCGAATGGAAAATGCATTGAGTTAATGGTACCATAAGCTTAAAGGAACATTATCATAGCGTTTAAACGTGACCTAAGTACATTCCGCATTGTTCATTTGTAGTGATAATACAAAGTACAAGACAATTCCCCAACACACCACTGAAAAATTTGACTTTGAATAAGGTTGTTTTCCTGGTGTGGGGGCAGCCATTCTCCTGGCAGCAGACGCTTTTTTCCAGGCCTCGCAATAAATCTCGCGACATTATGACGTAGCACCGGCTCACCGCCGCGTCATGACCGTAGTCACGTCACGTCGTTAGAGCAGTGGACGTGGTGGAGCGAGGCAGAAATGGCGACAAATATCGCTTGTGCAGTAACCATTTCAGTGACAAAGGCTACGTGAGGGACCTGCAGGCAGAACAAATTGGAGACACTGTAAAAAAAGCTGAAATCGGATGCCATTTCTACCATTTTTTTGCACAGATCTGAGGTTAAAGGCCAATGAGTGGCGTCACCGTGGCGTACACAAGTGAGCCGCAGCTACGTCATATCGCATTACGCAATGGCTGCCTCCATCGGCGCTAAACCTGAGGTACAAATTAGCCAACATTAATGTTAGCTAACGTAAGAAAGGTGGTTCAACTGCAAAATTTGTAATTGAAGTTTATTGAAAGGATCGGGCTACATTAATTCTCTAATGATAATGTCCCTTTAAGGTCATTTTTAATATGAAATAGGCCACTGGTTTATTATGAAAAAAATGACTCTATGCAACTTTGAAAACTCTATGCAACTTTGAAAGACAAAAAGTAGAAGTACATGCGTAATACATGTGGTACATGTGGTTTCAGTTAGTTGTGTGGAGGGAACTCCGTTTTCCTGCGGCAGTAAACTCCGTTTATATGTGGCAGCAAACTCTGTTTATATGTGGCAGTAAAACTCCGTTTTCCTGATCTTGGTCCTCGTATTTGTTATCGTCATCATCGTAACCTCATATTTGTCCTCGTCCTTCTCTTTGTCATCCTCTTTGTCATCAAATACACTGCCTCTTGAAAGTATTTACGCACCCAATAATACCATGACTGAAAAGAGGGTGAAATTCTTTATTGGCCGTACAAATTTCAGACTTTCAGCACTTTTACTCTACTAGGTGTAGCAATCAGTCCTATGGTCAAAGTCAAATTTGCCACAAAAATCACATGAAAAATATCAGATCTCAAATTTTGATATTTTCCTGGTATTTTCCAAATTTCATGATTAATATATCATGAATTTTTCGCAATATTGGTACTTGTCATAATGTTCTGACCCTGAGGCTGAATGCAATATTTTTGATGAGAGCACTCACCAAGCACATGCCAAAATTTCGAAAAGTTCACAAATCCCAAAATATCACTAGTTCTAAGGCCTCAATTTTGATGACTATTCATTTGAAGCGATTTGTCAGCCAAAAAATTCAATGCAAAAGGGGACGAATCTTTGTTTACAAACACTCATTTCCTGCATTCTGATTGGGTGTGAGGGCAATGTTTACAAACATCATCCTTCTGTTTACAAAACGACTGTCGATTCGCTTTAATATGCATTTAGAAGCAATTTCATATGAATTATTATTTCTTTTTTGAAAAAATCGTGTGAAAAAATCTTTCATAAATTTTAATATGATTTTATATCATGAAATTTGAAAAATCGAGAAAATATCAAAATTTGAGATTTGATATTTTTCATGAGATTTTTGTGGCAAATTTGATTTTGACCATAGGACTGATTGCTACACCTAGTAGAGTAAAAGTGCTGAACGCATGAAGCTTATACGGCCAATAAAATGGGAGTTTCACCCTCTCTTCAGTATCGTATTATTGGGTGCGTAAACACTTTTTCAAGAGACAGTGTACGCTTCATCCGATCGGTCTCCACGTGTGTGGCGCAGATCTGAAAGGAGGTGAAAATTAATGAGCATGAAGCAGAAAGAATTAGGAATAGGAGTGATTATTTGGTAAGCAAAACGCTTGCCGAAATACAGAAATTGGTCTTGCATGTAGATGGCGAGCAAACAATATGACCACCGGTTATCATGGGCCAATGAAACTCTCAAAGCTGCTAACTGTCTCTGTAGCTCAATCGGCTCGCGTTTGCGGCCGGGGCAATTTTTTCACCGTATTTTTCCTGTCAAGTGTTTTTTTGGCCCTTCTTTTTACTAAAATACTCTAAAATCCACCGAACAAAAGTACCGAACGGTTCAGGAAAAATATTAGTGGACACGACATATATGGGCGGTTATATGTGCAAAAATCCAACGTTGCGAAACAAGATATTCTTTTGTAGAAACAGATATAAAAACGCAAATCAAGAAAAAAATGCGGCAGTTTAATTCTTTTTACGACGAATAAGGGTGTCGAAAAACGAATTAAATAAGGTAAAACCGCTGTTTTTTTAATGCGGAACAAGGACGTCGGAAGTAGACAACTAATTTCGTTGATCGTCTTCTAGAAGTTTGGAACGCAGAGGTTCGGAATCGCAGACGTTGAAAGAAAAAGACGCTAGATGGCGCTGTGAATGTGAAACAACGACCCCAACAGGCAGTGTATGAAGGACGACTTACTAGAGCGCCATCTAGCGTCTTTTCTTCTCAACGTCAGCGTTCCAAACTTTTAGCATGTTTAGTTGATGATCAACTGAAAACGTTGTCTGCTGCCGACGTCCTTGGTTCGCGTTCACAGCGCCATCTAGCGTCTTTTTCTTTCAATGTCTGCGATTCTGAACCTCTGCGTTCCGAATTTTTAGAAGACGATCAACGAAATTAGTTGTCTTCTTCCAACGTCCTTGTTCCGCAATAAAAAAACAGCGGTTTTGCCTTATTTTATTTGTTTTCCGACCTCCTTGTTCGTCATAAAAAGAATTAAACTGCGGCAATTTATTCTTGATTTGCGTTTTTATATCTGTTTCTACAAAAGAATATCTTGTTTCGCAACGTTGGATTTTTGCACACTATATAACCGCCCATAGACATAGCCTAGTAAAATTGTCTAACAAGGACTAATTTCAGGATGTTTGTCAGAAAAAATTGCTTGGCAATGAAAAGCATTTTGCTTTCCATCGTGCTGTACATAGCACATGACAAGCACACGGTATCCTAATCAATGTGCATTGCTTGCCAAACAAGATCCAGCAACGCAAAGCGTGTGCAAATCCCACCGAACGAAAGTTGCGTTCATTGAAATGTTGCGAGCCAGAAGGGATATTCGAGTCACAAGTCACAGCATCAATGTCGAAGGTACTATCATGAGCAGACGGGAACTTTCGTGGTTTATACATAGTGCCCCCATAGGGCTGAAACATCGATTAAATTCCAAAAGCGTGCGATATATTATGTACCCTTGCTAGATGAGCCAACCACCATAATTTGGTGAAATTCCGTTCAATATTTAAGGTGTAAATGCAGTTTTTGTGTTTTAGCCTTTGGCCCCCTGGTGGTGGAGTGGAGAATCGGATTTGGTCGATTCTTTCACGCGACACACCGTTAGCCCATGACACACCCTCCCATCAAATAGGAAACCAAAATCTTCAGTCATTCAGAAGTTACAGAGCGGAAGGGAACTTGTGTGGTTTTTACAAAGCGCCCCCTACAGGGCTGAAAAATCAATTAAATTTAAAAATCGTATGATATATTATGTACCCTTGCTAGATGAGCCAACCACAAAAATTTGTTGAAATTCCACTAAAATGGCATGGATGTCGCCAGGGTCGGAACCAAGCGCGAGTTGGGGAGCCGGTTGTGAAGACCCTGGGTGCGAGGATGGCTTACAAGGGCAAGTGAAAGACTTCAGAGTGAGGAAAATGAAATGGTCCATGGACCATGTGCTCACCGGGTTGGACATAATAGTCTATTGACATAGGGAGGTACATATCAGTTATGAACAATCTGGGTCAAGTCATTCCCAGGTAGGACTTTGATGATTTTTGGGTTACGCCAGCTGGTGGCCATATTGGATGTCCGATCGGGTTGGAACTTCACATGCACATAAAGGTCATCTGCAGGGGGCCACATAGCACATTGGAGTGCTTTGGGTCAAGTCGTTCCTGAGCACTTCGATGATTTTTGGGTTACGCCACCTGGAGGCCATGTTTGAAGTCAAATCAGGCCGAAATTTTACTTGCACGTAAAGGTCATCTAGAGAGGGAGGTAAATATCAAATTTGAGCACTCTGCATCAAGCCGTTCCCGAGTAATAGCACTTAATTGATTTTCAGGTTACGCCACCTGGCGGCCATACTGGATGTCCAATCGGGCGGAAACTTGGTATTTTTAAAGGTAGCCCCCCCCCCCCCATGCATGTTTATGCAAGATATGAAGTCGCTCGGTGAAATAATGACAAACTGTGGCAGGTTCGTCACTTTTGTCGAACTATGACCTCTGTGACCTTGAAAAGTAGGTCAAATCAAAAACCCGTTACATATCTTATGTATCCTTATTAGCTACACCTATGATAAAAATTTGGAGATGATCTTACCACACCCTCAGTGTCGCCTCGTTCCTCTCATTACTTTGACAGTGAGTATTGGGGGAATGAAAATCAGGCAAACTGTTTTAAAGCACTGAATGAGAGGAGAAGGCTGCCTTCCCGGGGGCTGGATTTTTTTTTTTTTTCCCGGGGGCTGGATGTTTTTTTTTTCCGCGGCCACATTCCAG
>NMRB01000925.1:143896-171534 GCA_002633025.1 Notospermus geniculatus | reverse complement strand
TAAGGATACATAACATATATAACGGGTTTTTGATTTGACCTACTTTTCAAGGTCACAGAGGTCAAAGTTCGACAAAAGTGACGAACCTGCCCCAGTTTGTCATTATTTCACCGAGCGACTTCATATTTTGCATAAACATGCATTGGAGGGGTACCTTAAAAAATACCAAGTTTCGGCCTGATTGGACATCCAGTATGGCCGCCAGGTGGCGTAACCTGAAAATCAAGTAAGTGCTATTACTCAGGAATGGCTTGACGCAGAGTGCTCAAATTTGATATTTACCTCCCTCTAGATGACCTTTACATGCACGTCAAATTTCGGCCTGATTTGACTTCAAACAAGGCCACCAGGTGGCATAACCCCAAAATCATCAAAGTGCTGTAACTCAGGAACGACTTGACCCAAAGTGCTCCAATGTGCTATGTGGCCCCCTGCAGATGACCTTTATGTGCATGTGAAGTTCCGGCCAGATCGGACATCCAATATGGCCGCTAGGTGGCATAACCCCAAAATCATCAAAGTCCTACATGTATGTACCTGGGAATGACTTGACCGAGATTGCTCATAACTGATATGTACCTCCCTCTGTCATTAGACTATTATGTCCAACCCGGTGAGCACATGGTCCATGGACCATTTCATTAAAAATAGTCAAAACAGTGAGCTCGGACTTGACTCTTAATTGACTGTTCAGACAATATTGGGCAGTTTGTGTGTATTGTAGGAGGAAACTAGAGCCTTAGAGAAACCTCACTCTGAAACAGTCACACACTCTATCACTTGATATGAGGCCCGCCCAGGAATCGAACCAGGGACTCCAGAGTTGGCAGCAGCAAGATGTCTCCACTCCACCATTCTGACAGCTTATGATGGAAAAAGTAAAGTCGTCTCCAAATTTCACAAATTTTCGACCCCAACTATGTCATGTGGTCTTCCTCGGGCACTTTAACCATGAAATTTTCGCGTGTGTTTTATTTTCGCGCTCGAGGGTCTAAATGCCAATGTAGCGAACCAACGTTATGGGTTCCACTAAAAGACCTCGTCCCAAGAATGGGGTTTCCGACTTCCGGGGACAAAGCATAAAGTTTAAGAGCTCGTCTCACGGTACCGAATAATGACACTGACTTAAGAAGAAAATATGTGCTAACAAAATTTATTACCGGTACTGAACAAACAAATACCCAATTCCCGTTACAATATTCCTTAAATATAAGGTCATATGATTTCAACCAAACAGATGAAAGTAAGCCCGGAGGACATCGGCCGGAAATATCCCCCAAACTACCAAACACCACATTTAGGATACCAACGGCAACACGACTACCCTATTGTTTGAGGCAAAGTTAATGAATTTGATGTTCCCAGCGAACCGCCTGAAACCCAGGGCCAAAGTGACCAATGTAAGTTTCTACAGGGTGGCCCAACAAACAGTACCCATTAAAGGCGCCCGACAGTTCGTACCATCAAAAACACGATGGGGTAAGCAGGATTGAGGCGGGGTACTACGTAGACCACCATGCGGGGTCAATGCCATCAAATCAGGCAGGGTGACCGACACATAACGCACGGGGACCCAACAGCCCCAACTCAATCGCGCCAACTCACTCAAGAAAAAAACGACTTAAAAATGGAAAAAGGTTTAAGGTTGAACCACATCAAATACCAAATACTATTTTAACAAGGACCTATGATGAAATAAAGGAAAATCACATGGGAAGCAAACCTTCCCTCCCCAAAACGCAAAACCGGCCAAATACCGAATACTCACATATTTACAATGAAAGAAGGGCGAGCACCTGTCTCACGGCGAAGCCCGGCGGAAGAGGCATACGGCAAATAAAATCACCATATAGTGACTAAGTGCAAACATTTTGGAAAGAAAGAAATATAAGAAACTCAAACATCGAAACGACCGCTACCCACGGCAGGACAGACGGGATGTGACCAATTTTACAGGCCTGGGCCTGTATTTATAGAACTTCATAGCCTCTTACGCCGGAATTCACAGAAAAACAAGTCACACGCCCAGATTAATTTGTAATACATAAGTTACTAACTCGTGACCAACACAAAAGGGCCGACGATCAAAAGCTTACACCAACCAACTTCACGGCCGATCGCCGCGGCATTAAATGTAAGACAACTACTCTTGAGCGAGACTCGCTACACCAACATAAATCGCGCGAAAATTATTATTATTCTTCTTTAGAAGCTGAAGGGTTCCAATCACGAAAATTTATTCTTTGCGAATTCGTAGATCCCCAAAATTGCGAACATTTAGCACCGCAAAAATATCCCACTTTACAGTATAGCATTATCCTGCATCGAGGTTTTGGGAATCCCCTTGGTAAATCCCCAATGCTGTGTACAGTCTCACGCAGCCAGCCGTTTCGTTCCGCAGTACTGCCACATGGTTCCCCCCAGATTCGAAACAGCAGCTGGGTGACCGAGACTATGCTCGTCGATATGACCCATCTGTTATACTGTGCAGCTTTAAACCTCAACAGATTTGCGTTCTGACTCTTCCATATTATAGGCAAGACCCTTCTGCACGTTTACTGCAAATTTTGTTGAATTCCGATCAGCTGATTTTATGATACAAAAGGACTGAATTAATGAGACCCCCACAAATGATGTGAGTGCAGGGTCATCTGTGTACAATGGAATAGGTGAACGTATTGCACGTGGAAGACTAATTGTGCCGAAAAAAGCTCTGTTATCCTCAGAAATAGATTTCAAAGCATCAAGTTGACAGATATGTGTACCCCACTACCATAAAAAAGTTGAAGCTCCTGCCTAACGTAAAGCAAAATTCAGGCAGTGAGAGACATCTGGTGGCTACACATACATGTACCATATTCGACCTGCATTCCAGGTATCTCACCAGGCGGGAATTTCAATCTGGGTATCCTTTAGGTTCCTAAAGGGTACCCAGTACGTACCTGGGTGCCATTTGGGGATACGGATACCCAGATTGGACCTGTGTACCCTTTAGGGGTACCCAGGACGATTCACCCTTTTGGCGTCAGTGGCTCAGATTAACCAGGTGATGTAAGATTATGTAAAATTAGTCAATGTGGGAAGGTGTATTTCTGCAACATATTCTCTAAGGCCCTGTTTACCAAATGAATGTACTTACTACCTTGTGCAAACAGGGCTTCAGCTGTTATTCTAAGCATAAAGTCCCGAAGATGCTTGCAGAATTTAAGTTTGGTTAGAAGCAATGTAAAACGGATAAGTGTCTGCACAGTAAATGTATGCACTTCAGGTCCTTCCTTTTAGTCTAATTTTTTGACATGGCCTTTTTAACAGCTCCATTGTTTCTTCATTTTGGAAAGTCAATTTTCTATATTTGATATTGTCTTGGTGAAGTTTTAGCAATTTAACCAACACAATAAATCAGTACATACAGAATGATTGGAGAGTGTGTGAGACCCATTTTGATGGAAAATCAGTGAGTCAACCAGAGGTGGTCCAACAATTTTTTCCAGAGCTGTAAATTGTCTTAATGTAACACTAGAAAGTACCACCCGTTCCTTCTAAATCGAAGCCTAAGTGTCAACCTCCCTAGCTACGTGACGGGAAATCAAACACGGACCGTCTGCATGCTCGGTAGGTCAATTCCCAAGCCCTCGTCACCGATAAAGATTTTTCATCGTTCCACCGTATAGGCCTACCATTGACATCTTTAGGCCAACCGCATGCCTACCTACAGGGCAAGGATGCTGCGATTTTATTGCGGTATTTTAAAACGACCTCCGAACGTTTGAATAGCCACCTGCCGGTGTCTAAAAGGAAAGAAAACTGAAATTACTCCTAAGATTTCTTGACCATCTTCCAGTGATCACAAGTCCAATCCAGCTGGCCTCTGTGATTATAAGGGCTGTAAATGTACCCTTTGAATATCCCTGGGCTGACCTCAGTTCCGCCGCAGGCGGCTGAATGGTCTTTCTCCCGCCAGCATCATGGCATCATCGTTTTAGGCCAAGGCCACTCTGAATGGCTTCAAAAGTAGGTACATGTATTGCCTTCGATTTTTTTCCACGTGTTCGCGCTCATTGCAAGAAGCCTCAATAGAGAAACGAACGGGTCATTTTAGCGGTATTTCCACCTATTCCAAACCCAACCAGAACCCCGGGCTTCTAGCGCGTACACCAATTTTTTGCCGTGTCTAATAGATCTGTGTTTGAAAACCCCTGGGTGTAAGCGCGTGGTGGATTTTCAAGCCCGGGAAAGACCCGGGTCTCATAAACCCACCAATTTGAGATAGGTGGAACTAAGGCTTTTGTCGACGAGGAGGCACTTTCAAACCGACTTGAAGGTCGTTCACGTTCCGACCCATCCAACACGTTTTGGATTGACGATTAAAGGAAAAGGAGTTGCAGCAGTGCTCCATCGACCATGTCGTCCAAATACAGCGAGAAGCACAAGTAACTGTTGATCTAGTATAAGTTGATGGAGTGTTATTCGACACTGCTTGTTTCACTTGCCGTCGTTGAAAGATCGTTACGAATATGGCTTCCGAGTGATCTGAAATGTGTTAATAAACATTTATGCCAAACAAGTAAATGCCCGGACACCAGTTTTTCCAAAGTGATGATGAATATCATGTACATTAGGGATACATGACATAAGTAACGACTTTTCGATTTGACCTACTTTTCAAGGTCATCCATATGTCAAACTTCAAAATATTGCCGTAGGTGGCTATTCGACCTAATGCAGCACTGACCATTGTCAGAAAGTGCAGTAGCACTACCACGTGTACCATCCTCCCACAGCAGGGTTTTTTACCTCGCTCCTCTTCATCCGCTCACACAAACCCCTGCCGACATTCGCCGGAATCCGTGGAGTATCAAAGCCATTCCAGCAAATGTTCATCCCCTCCATCTCATCCCAAGTTGGCCGGTGATTGATACACATGAACTACGGTACGCAGAAACAAAGCTGACCCAGCAGGTCAACATGAAATAACTCCCGCGGAGTATCTGTTTGGCGACGTGTGGCCTGAGAATGATATACATTCCGTGCGCGATGAATGTAGGATAGGCTGAACTCAACTCAGGTTGAATCGAGCGGTGTAAGTAGGTTAATGGTCGGCATGGGTCGGAAACCAATGTCAGCTGCTTGGCTGTAAATATTACAAGGGCCGTTATACATGTATACGTGTAACTGATCTCTAGTTAGGGTGAGGTGGGGAAGCTGAGGTACTTAAATCAGCACTGTGTTGTGCGTGACACTACGATACAATCTACGTGTAATGCCTGTCATCTTAAGGTGACTCAGAAATGGCGTTCGCTGATTGGGCGCATTTTCTTGTGCGCCAATACCCTAGCAAATCAGGCGGATGTCCTCAGGGGTTTGTCTGCGGTGACGAAGGGAGCGAGCAGAAAGAACGCCTGATATTCTCAGGATGACGTGTACCGACAGTTCGATAGATCATAAAGGCCTTATACACTGAATGACAAAAGTCGAAATTAATCGCTGCTATGGTCATTTTGACAACAAATTGATCTGGCGACATGTTGAAATTCTCCACAGAAGTGTCAGAAGATTTTAACACTTATGGAACGTTTCCACAAAAAGTAATTGTAGCGACTAATTTCGACTTTTGTCATTCAGTGTATAGAGGCCTTAAGTGGTGCACCCAGTAGTGGCAGCTTCTTTCTGCTCAGTTTCTTCCATTTATGGTAAGCGTACATACTGAAGTGTGTCACTGTCTGATGCAAAGAAGGTAGTCTCTGAGAAGGAAGAGTCTGGCGAACAAAAAGGTTTCCTTTGTACGCCGACGTTTTCGGTGGTTATTGGTTTGGACTGCAAACAATAGGCCTGGACTTCAACACATTGAAGTGAACGAAGACAACTTTGTGGTGGGGTCGGCCTGAAACAAGATCACGAGGCCCTTTGTCTGACTGGGTCACCCCAGTCATGTTGTTCCAAACTATGCTTCCCACGGATTCAGCATCTTGAAATGTCAAGGCCTCTGGCCACTTCGCCTTCAGACTACGCTCCACTCAAAGAGTGCTCAGAACAGAGACCGGAGGCGTAGTGGTTCTAGATTGGATTTATCGGTTGGCGTTGGACCTTAAGCTGCGTTATTTTTTGTCAACAGCCCAAGTTCCAATTGGGATTAAAAAGGTAAGATGATGACTGGTGATTTTTGCTGATGGTTCCTGTCCAGATGTGTACTGATTTGGGTCCCGAGTCGACGACTTGCTGCTGAGTGCCTCCTATTCGAAAGGATAGTGTGCAAAAATAATAGACACTTGCCATGAACAGGAAAACGAAGTATTCTTTCAATGAAATGACCCCAATGTAGCCATGAAACAATCGTTTCTTTCAATAATAGAACCTTCAACCATACTGATATTGCATAATGAATGTTCCAGAGACACCTGCATGATACCTTTGTCAATTTCTTGGGAACATACCGGTACTGCACTTTGGAAATGTTGAATAACTCTAAGGAAATTATCTGGAATGAGCTTCTGAGATCGTGGGTTATCACTTGGGTTGAAACTCTTAGAAAATACATAGACACAATGCCAGAAAGATGGGCTGCTGTGACTGCTCCCAAGGGGGGGGGGGGGCATACTAAATATTAGAGTAAAATCTAAAAAAAGAACTGGACTGATGAATTCGTAGGTGAAAGAATCTCAGTACCTTTGCCTTTACCTTTTGCAATGGCAGGAAAGTGAAATCCAGGCTCTGGGACCAAATTAAACATCTGTTTCTGAAGATTTGCCAAGTGTTCTAATATTTTTGCACACTACTGTATAAAGCCGAAAGTACTTACTAACTAGAAGTACGACATGTATGCGTGTATGTATTTGATTATCAGATGTCATGTGTGTCATGAGGGAGCAAGCTTTCTGCCTTTAATGCGGAAGTTATTTATTGATATGGGAGGCACAGTTGATGGCAATCTGTCTTCTTGTGGTCTATATTCCAGTGCAGCAAATCAAGAGGTTTCTCAGGCTTTATGAACTCGGCGCATCACGCTAGAGGTTTGGCCATAAACTAATAAATTATTACCGGTATTCATTAGTTTATGGTTTGGTCCATGACGTCACCTACCATCAACGTCACGATACAGTTTTTCCTCTGCATTGTCTGGGGGAGACTTCCCTTGATGGAGTTGAAGACAGCAGATCGACCCCCAGAACTTCCCTCCTGACATTATTGACTCGCCTAATTCTAGCAAAAAATGGTGGCTTTTGAAAAAGTAGAACATTTGTGATAAGAACTCGCGGTGTTCAGCGAAAACAACCTCGCACTTCCGCGACGAATTTCCTACTTCCATCGCTGCAACCTTTATTAGTTGTTCAGCAGTTTCAAAATATACTTCTAAGGCAAGCCACCCCCTGCTCTCGCCAATCTGTATGGTGCCATTCAGAGCACATATCATCATATGGTTAAGCGAACTTCCTGAGATAACATGTAGATAAACTGTTTCTTTTCCATTGCTGAAATCATATAAGCACTTCATCGCCATGGAGAATCCGGATCGAAAATTAAATACCAATACAGCGGTAGGTGTACCTGGTATTTTAGAGTCTGCTCTAAACTTCAGCCGTAATGAGGTGTGTTGTCGTAAATACCAGACGTTATTTTGTTGCTCCCAAATGATACAGCCCTCTTTCCCTTGAGAAGCTGTGCGAGGATAACCGAGCGGCCCCTCTGCGGTAGGTTTGTACCGGAGTTTGCCATGTCGCCTCCCGACGACGTCACGGCCACCGGTATATTGGGTCATCGGCCAAGAACCTGCGACAGTGTGCGAGAAACTAAAGGCATTACTAGAATTGAGAATTCACTGAAAGTGAATTCATGACCACACCGCCGATGTTTTGGCCAGAAGCTGGTTTGTTATGTTGACGTAATATGGGGGTGTTCGAATGCTGTAATAATACGACGAACTGCCGAACGATCGATCAGGATGTAGGCCTACACAGGCACGACGTCGTGCCATACATAGATCTCGTGTACCACACACGGTTCTATTTATAGACTCCGATTCTATTTATAGACTACGGCGATCCCGATTTATTTAGCTGAAAAAGTTCATTATCTCAGCCAAAATTGAATGAAAGTGCACAGGAATCTTTTCATCCCCAGAGAACAATTATATCTTTAGACTGAGCAAGTCAGATTTGACGTGCATGCCCTAGTTTGACCGAAAACGTGGAGGAAAGGAAAGTGGTCGAGAAAAATTTTGCGTCCTGCGAAAACAATTACGAAAAGTCATAATTAGTCGTACGTGATATTCAGTTGAGTGCGGAGTACTGGTCGTTTGTTTCTTATAGTAAATCGCCTAGAAATTGAGTAAGATACTCTTTGTTCTCTCGGTGAAGGGAAAGGCATCGTCCATGTAGCGATTTGTATTATAGAAACACTTGCGGAACAATATCAGCTGCCCACAGCGGTTTGGGGCTCCATCGAAATAACTGATCATCCTGTTGTCAATTACTAACTGATGTTCGAGTAATACCGCGTCACTTTCTGATACTTAGGCCTATATAAGAACAAGGCGCAGGTCTTGAATTCCTCTATAAATGAGCGCGCAAAAAACAGAAAATTCACAAACGTGATCGAGATTGTATGAAGATATTGTCGATTGGTACTTATTCAACCAGGATGCTGTATCATTCGTTTTCTACTCCAAGGATTCTTACATGGTGAAATATGTACGTAACTTATTCTGACGACAACACTTCCTCACAAATGGTTATTTGGCAAATAGAAAGATAGGAAGGCGTGCACTGATATTTTGTCAAAGCATGCGGCCATCAAATAAAGTTTTCTCATTTCTGATATTTCTAATATCGGGTGCACTTAGATATACAAAAGAAAGCTATACAGTTTCCTTTGTATACAAAGTTTGTCATTTGAAATGCAAATGAGCAAGCAATGATGCAACGTTCTTATTGCCTTTTAACGATGTAACACCTAAAGAAACACGTAAGACAGATTACTACATCGTCCAGAACCTAAAAAGGTTATGAAACCATTTCGATGGAAGGATTTAAAAGCCTGAAACAGCCGTGTGCCGGCTACAGGATAATTTGCCCCCATCCTAAAGCCATTTTTCTGCACTTCATGCAATGAAGTGCCGACATGTGTTCCACTGTCACGTAATAAAGTCGTGTTTCAGTTTCTTTTAAAAAATACAGAATAGAAGGTATACGTCATGCAGAATTTATGTCACCTTGTCAATGCTGACCGACGCTGGTCACTGAGTATCGTCTAGTGCATGTCGATAAACCTGGATTAATCATTTTTCAATCTGAACGAAGAAGAAGTAGCTTGCGTTATCTTCGTCTCTCAGGCCCGGCTTGACACGCCGCACGAAAGCTATACCCTTATTCATTCCAGCATTAACCCTGATCTCACCAGCCTGTTCGCCAGGTGTAACATACATGTATAGGTGAGTGTTTCTGTAGCTCAGTGTTCCCCAAGAATAGACGCGGCCTAGAATGGTTATTGTTGGGTTAGTTGCCGCTTAATCCGTCAGGAGGGAAACAATTAGAAAAACACAGAAATACGGGGAACACTGATCACGTTACACCGGCATTGTTGAAGATAATGTATCACGACTTCATTGTTTACATTCAATGTTTGTAAACATGGATGTTTACATGTTATTTTAGACTTTTGGGGCATGCCAACCCACCAAATTGAATAGTTTCGGCATCAAAAGAATTTCTAGAGGAGAATGCCACCAATAAATTACTAATAAGACAAAGAAAGACTGGACACAAACAAACAAAATGTAAATAAACAATGATTTTCGTGACCAGCGAAAATATCCGTGATACATTATCTTTAAAGCCCCACTGTATTGAATTTTACGATATTTTCAAAATGTTAGGATAGTGCACATAGAGGTCTCATAGCTCGTGAAGGTCCCCAGAATGCTTGCCTGATATGTATTTCAGAGAAGCAAGGCCAAGTTTTCAGCACACATTGAAAAAAAAACTGCAGGGAGAGCTCTAATGTATTCAGATAGAGCGAAGTACATTTTACACTACACCGACGTCGTGTACTGACGTCGAGAATCGCGGCGATGATTCGTGTTTTTCGAATTAAATACAGAGGGGCTTTAAAACATACCTATACAACGACTTGATATGCCATTTAGAAGGAAAACCATTGCCAAGATGCTCAGTACAAAACATGCAAACACCGTCATATTCATCGCCAGAGGCTGAGTCGTAGTCCCAACGATTCTACATGGGGTTGGCTGTCATCATTATATTGCTTCGGGCATCTGTGATTCCTCTTGTCCTTTCCCTGGGAAGTTCATCCATTGGTCTAAATTCTAGTGATAAGAATGGTTTCAAAGCGAAGTAAGAAATGATCGTTGGAATACCATACCCATTGGAGTAATCCGATGAAGAGGAAGTATTCCATCCATCATCAGCTGCAACTTCACCATCTGATGTGCAATCTTCTTTTAAAATATTGCCGTCAGCTGATTTTGCTTCGGGTAGTTGCCCGTCAAAGCCTAAATCATGTTCAATCTAAAGCCCCTGTCACACTGTGGCGACTTCGGCAGGCAAATCCCCGCGAACTAGAACGAAATGGTCCATGGACCATGTAGATACCTGTGTCTGTCATTACACTATTATGTCCAAAGGGGTGAGCACATGGTCCATGGACCATTTTATTCCAGTTCGCGGGGTTTCGCCCGCCTAAGTCGCCACAGTGTGACAGGGGCTTAAGTTCCTTGCCCTTAATCGGTCCAAGGGTTCCTCCCATACCTTCAACTTAGACCTTGGTGAAGTGATTTATGGGCTGTAAATGTGTTCTGCGGCTGCTATTACATAGGTATGGACACGCCGGTCACATTTGACACAAAGACTTCACAAAGGTTCGTATACCGTATACCTCTATGTAAATCGCAGCCTTGCACCCCTGGTCGGATGAGCTGACTGGAGTTACTGCATGGAAATGGAATGGCCTTTATGGCACCATTGTTACCATTGTTATCTTTATGTATTGAAAATCAATAATACTTGATGAATGGCTTCAAAAAGTGCTGTGTACAACCTTTTACTGAAGATACATAGTACTTAGTACATGTATGTATTTGGATTCGTTATTCAATGGGTATAAAAAGTACAGATCATCCTCGTATAAAATAGCCTTTTGTATGATGAATGCTTAGCGCGCCACGTAATTATTTTACAAAATGTAACCTTTTTTTCTGTGCTCTTCAATGGTTAGGCCTACTGTGTACGTTGATGTGCGAAATAGCTGGATTCAACGCACCCTTTTCCTTTCCATTGGCAGCGCTTATGAGTATCCCCCATTTCACTTCATCCACTGGCTCAGATGCGCTAAATTTTATACAAAATCCGACAAAATTCATATAGGCCAATGAATAGATTTTTTTGCGGGAAGGTCATTGGGGGTCTTCTGTTGGCTACGTGTTCTTCGTAAGCAGATCATGATGTTGGCCAGTCCCAACTCAGTTGTTGCTGATCGTGATGCATCAACCTGAATGTGGTGCAATGGACGGGAAGTCGGGCGTCATAACCCTGTCATCCAGTGGTTTTATATGTATTACTACTCCGACTTGGAGTGGCTGCGTTGAAATATCCTGCGAAATACCCCTCATATTTCCAGTATCCCCAAACCCGGGAATTATCGTGATAAACCCACAACGAAAACTTTATGGTTTGAAACATTAAAGCCCCACAGTATTGAATTTTACGGTATTTTCAAAATGTTAGGAGAGTGGAGGTTGAGGTCTCAGGGCCTCGTGAAGGTCTCCAAAATGCTTGCCTGATACTTACTTTTTATAACCAAGGCTAGTTTTCAACAGAGAGTGAAAAAACTGCGTAGGGGAGCTCTAATGCATTGAGATAGAGCGCAGTACATTTTTACACTACGCTGACGTCGTGACGTCGTCAAGAATCGCGGCGACGATTTGCGTTTTTCAGATTCAATACAGTGGGGCTTTAATAGCAATAATTTATTTTCTATAGCGTGAAACCATCGCAATGATAATAATAATTTATTTTCTATAGCGTGAAACCATCGCAATGATGCTCTAAAACGCTGTACAGTTATTAAGTGAAAAAAAGAGAAGGTTAAATACACTCATGCACAGAAATACCATTAAAACATTACTACTAGACTAACAAACCTAAGACATTATTAAAACATTTCTGAAGCATTACTAAGACATTCCTAAAAGCATATGGACACTCATAAAGCATAAGGATTTTATTAGTCATAGTATTGTTTGAAAAGGTAAGTTTCTAAATTGCGTTTAAAAATTGGGAGTGACCGTGACGTACGGAGGGCTAGCGGCAGTTCGTTCCATAGTTTTGTCCCAGACACGAAAAGCACCGTCTGCCCCATCTGTCAGCGTCCTCGGCACCTGTAGTAGGCCTATAGGGTTTAGGTTTGGGCTTTGTTGTGTCCGAAACGTTCCTTCCAACGAAGGTCTGGGACTAGTCCGAACATCTGACTCGTATTGCTATTTTTATCCTATTTGCCGGACGCAATACAGAGTCAGATGATGAGTAAAGCGGGTGATCCACTGTTGCGATATTGGCTTGAGGCGGGGTTGCGTTCCCTTGCGATTACCTTATAAGGATTTCCGATTGCCATATAAGGTAACCGCAAGGGAACGCAACCCCGTCTCAAGCCGAAATCGCAACAGTGGATCACCCGCTTAACCGAAAGGACCAGATTTTGGTTCTACGTCAGCATGATCAGGTCACATAACCACGGATTGGCGATTCCCGTATCATGTGACCTCAAACAGTAAAGATGGCGGCGCCCATGCATCATGCATGCTGTGCAATGGTTGTCCTGACACCTTTGCAACCGTTGGGGCTCTTTGACATGTTTGATGCACAATTGTTGGGACTGTAGCAGATGCTGGNTACATCTTTTGAGTTTCACCTGTGACTGACTACACAACTGTCGAAAGTGGGTGAATGTGTCATTCAGACTGTCTAACTGCCTTCTACATCCTCAACACATGTACCCTTCCAAAACGTCATTCGGAACTTCCGAAGGCAACTGCTCGGCAATTTCCATGACAACTCGCATAGGACACAAATCCAAGGCAGCCATCTTGAATGCGCAACGATCAGACGATCGCTGCCCGTTTGTGAGAGTTCGGATGCGGTTCGCTTCATCACACCTGCAGCACCCTACGCATGAACTAACAAGGTCACACAAAAACGTTGGGTTATTGCATCAATAATTGGCAGATTGTCCGCATGTAAAATAGGTCAATCCTACAAAAAATATGACCCCGTCGGGGTCATATTTTTCATCACACACAATAACATTCAGGCGGCAACGTAATATTTCCTAGGAAATAAATGGGATCATTTACGGTGGGATGTGAAATATTTCCTACAAATAAAGTTGGATGAGAAATCGTACGAAAAAAATGTATCATGTATGGCGGCCTTTAGCTTGTGCATGCAAGAAAGTCGTCACGATATTCTTGTGGCCTTGAATAGTGTGAGTGAGAGTGCTAGGTGTCGTGATAAGCGATGTTCACTGGCCCCTTTTACAGAAAGTTGCTGTAGTTATCGATAACGTTCATAAGGCATGTGTCACCAACTATCTTTTTGTAGGCCTATTGCTTTTTGGTTCTTTAGTACCACATCAGACTTGGCAGACAAAGTGGAGGCCGTCAAGATGCTTCAACCTGGTCGTACCACATCAGACTTGGTAGACGAAGTGGAGGCCATCAACATGCTTGGACCTTGTCGTACTAGGCCTACATCAGACTTGGCAGAAGCGATGGAGGCTGTCAGCATAAATGAACGTGGTGGTGCCACATCAGACTTGAAAGAAAAAGTCGAGGCTGTCGACGTTCTTCAGCCTGGTCTTCCAGGAGAATGTACATGAGGGGCCTGATAGCCTAGTGGTTATCACGTCCGCCTAGCAAGCGGCAGGTCCCGGGTTCGAATCCAGCCTGGGCCGTATGGGATTTAATTCCCGGCTCTTCAGTCCGTCGCGTGGGACAGTAAGCCGTGGTGTCTTGTACCTTGTGTCTTTGCAAGGGCAAGTAAAAGACCCCATCCAAGTGAGGAACATGAGTAGCTTGTGATGGCCTCCTCCGTACCTATCAGGGCCAATAATGCTATAGCGTCGGCCCTGACGGAAAAATGAAAATACAATAGAATGTATACATCTGAAACAAAAGCATTCAATATTATCAGTGCAGTGTAGATTTACTCGTACATGACTGTGCTTTTTCACGATTAATTTCCCGAACAATCTGACTGACTGGCACAGGAAAAAACGTCACCATAGACACTATGATGATGCTTGGCACTTTTCTTTGTATCACCATGACTCGTAACGCAGTTGTTAGCAAGGTCCCTCCAGAACAACTCCAATGTTCGCGGGGTGAAGGAACATTTTTCGTTCGCATGAAATTCACCTGTGGAATTGCGCACCATTGGAGTATGAGGTTCTCCCTTCGTACGTCGAAGTTGTTCCAGCTGGACTAGGCAGAAAAGGCAGGGGAATTTTGAGCTTCCGGCACTGTGCCCGAAAACGGCACAGAGAAGTTTGTAGTGTCCTACAAGAAATGTCCTGATTTTTTTCAGTACTCCCTCAGCAGGGAGAAGATTTTCAAGTTGAGCAAAATGAGTGGTGTAAAGGGAGAACATTTGCCACAAGTTGGCGTCCGAGTCGGTGGCCTCAAAAATGACAGCATCTGTGTCATTTCTGCAGTGTTTCCGGCGCCGTTCTTGACATTAGCGACATGGAAACACAACTTTGTGGAATCTCCTCCTTTTTCACCATCCAGTTTAATCCAAATCTCATCCTGAAAATGTTAAGACTGCTTGAGGTTTGCCAAACCCTCCTGAACAGAATAAAATTGTTCAATACATTTAGAGAGATTCTTCACTCTCACAATAAAGCAACGTTTTCTTCACGCGGAGAATTCTTCTCCTTCCTCAGATGCGCAAGACCAACCTCAATTTCGGCAGCTGCAGATACCGCGACTTCATTTCCTCCCTCATTAGCGACTCGTGGGCAAGAATGTGGTGCCGATCGAGATAGGAACGCACTGCCAGAACTTGTAAAACGGCAAATTCAATAACAGCTTCAAATCTAAGATGCTTTCAACTGACAGCTGTGAAACATAAGAAATCTTGGCATCTTGAAACGCCTGGAAGCTGATTTCAGGATGGCTTTTCATCAGCTGTCCAAGTGCGTACCTTCACTATAGCCTCATCTCTTGCACAATTGCCCCCTTGCCTCCAGAAAAGATCGTAAGTACAGCTTATCTGACCTTTTCTTCAGACTCAACATGCTTAAGATGCCCCAATTTGGAGGCTTCATGATGATTAATTGGTATTTCTACAAGACAACATGCAAAGACCAAAGGAGGTTCCCTACGGGTCACCTCCAACATTTCATTTGGACACTGATCAACTGCCGCATGTGTACATGAAGGCCTAAAGGTTGTGGACGCAGAGGTAGATGTAGATGATACAAGCCTCTCGTCGCGGTGTGGCGTATTGCTAAGTTTACTAACAGTTCCCTTTGTGAGGCATTTTCTGCTTCCAACTGATGGACTCGTGCCTGAAATTTATTTCCTTATTTACCTCCTATTCAGAAGAAACTCCTGTACATACAGTATTTATAAATACTACGAATAAAACCTTGGATTGCTAAAACAAGCTAATCAAAATGCCTCCCTCTGAATGTGAATCTCTTGCTTTAGAGATTCAATTTCTTTGTCTTTGATGTCAATAGTAATACATGTATTTACAAGTTCTGCCACCCGTACCCCAAGATCCTCCCGCCCACTATTCCCCTCGAAAGTTCAGCCCCGCATGACAGGCAGGCCTCCACATCTCGCTGATGTTGTTCATGCAGAAACAGAAGCAACTCTTGGCGCTCAGTCGATGTATCACTTTCGTTGCAGAATTCGTTCACGCAAGCGTAGTAGTCGTTTTTAAGCGCATTATACTCCTGTCGGATCCTGGCAACAGCAACTACAAGTTGTAGGTTTTCATCTGTTGAATGAGCAGGGTTATCAATCAATAGCTGCAAAGAGGTTAACAGCAAGTTAAGCCCAATCCATGTAAAAGCCATGCTAGGCATAATGCTCAAAATCTTCTGAAAAAGTCTGCCCCACACCCATGTCATCCATCAATAGCGCCATCTATAGATGTTTGCGCTAACGATAGATCCGTAGATGGCGCAGCACAGATCGGTCAGAAAGCGCATAACATAAGCGTTTTAATTTTATTTACAAAGAATGAAGATCAAAAGCAAAATGACAACTGTACAGCAGTAAAAGGGAAGTACAATGTAATCTAACGTAAGCATTTTATTTACAAAGAATGAAGATCAAAAGCAAAATGACAACTGTAAAGCACTAAAAGGGAAGTACAATGTAATCTAACGTAAGCATTTTATTTACAAAGAATGAAGATCAAACGCAAAATGACAACAGTAAAGCAGTAAAAGGGAAGTACAATGTAATCTAACGTAAGCATTTTATTTACAATGAATGAAGATCAAAAGCAAAATGACAACTGTAAAGCAGTAAAAGGGAAGTACAATGTAATCTAATGTAAGCATTTTATTTACAAAGAATAAAGATTAAAAGCAAAATGACAACTGTAAAGCAGTAAAAGGGGAGTTCAATGTAATCTAACGTAAACATTTTATTTACAAAGAATGAAGATCTACCTAAGAACGCTCATTCACTCAGCTAACAAAAGTGTTGAGCTGTTGCTGTTACACCGTACATGGCAAAACAAATATGCCAAAATTCGACTTTCGACCCTTGACCTTGAATATTAGGTCAAATCCACCAAACTGGATGATGATATATCATGTATTATTGCTGGGGAACCGCTATTGGCTAAATTACCAGTCAGACTTGACCAAAATTCACATCTGCATCTGCGTCCAAACAGATCTAAATGAAATGAAATGGTCCTTGGACCATGTGCTCACCTGTGGGTGAATGTCCCAGAAGAACAGATGACACTAATTGTACAGCTAGGCCTAGGTCTAGGCATTTGAATTGCATTGCCATCGAAATATTGGTGTAGCCTAGGGCCTAGGCCTAGGCCCATCAAAGTCTTTGACTTGTTTTTAAAGTGGATATAAAATCGCACTACTAATTTAACGTCCATTTAAATTCGTATTTTATGTCCCCACTAAATCACGAATTAATATCCACCTAAAATCGACCAATTACGGATAAGGACTTTTGGATGTGAGTGTTCTCGATCGGTTCCGTCCACAATTCCATCGCTTCCGTCCAAAAATCCGCGTAGTCATGGTAGTGCGATTTTATATCCACATTAAAAACTCAGCTGCGATTGGTTGATTTAGTGTGGATATAAATTCTTGATTTAATGTGGATATAAAATCGGAATTAATGTGGACATTAAATATGAATTGTGTCTACTCCCGCCTGCGATATCCGTTCTGCAGAAGCTGTCGCCTTCTGTGTATTCTTTCATCATTTCGTATTGACGCACCATACTTAACGGATACATTCTTGGTCTTACAGCAAAGAGTAGAAATTTATCGACCACTCAATCGACGCCGCTGCCTAAATTGGCGATTGAGCTCAAGAATGGTTTTGGTTGAATTGGGACGAAAAGTGAAAACGATGTGATTTGAAAACCCTGCGTGCCACTTGAAAGCGAAACGTAATCTCCTTTTCCAGACCAAAATTTCCAAAGCAATGCACGCTCCGATTCCCCTTTCGACTGTTTTGCCTGACTTGATGAGAGAAATCGGGCCCCCTCGTCGGAGGTTACCAGTGCGTATCCTTTGTTTTCTTGTTGATGAGCATGCAACCCAGCCGTTGTGTAATTCTCCAGGTGGGTGTTTTTTCCAAAATATGTATGATTGTCGATGACGGGTTGGATGACTTTCTCGAAAGTTGCAGACTTCCCACACAAACAGCTAGGACGGATGCATTCAACGGTGTTGAGTTTGCGCTGTTGGTGATTTTCGTTATTGGTCCGCAGAACGCCGCCGTCAGAGACATCAGTGCTGGAATGACTAAATCCCTGGTGCTGTTGTTCGCTTTCTCAAAAACATTGATAAACCCGATGCCGTCATCGTCGATGAAGTCATCCCAGTCGACCTTTATTGAGAATGATTTCTTGTACATCATGAAAACCTCTTCTTGAGAAGACAACCTTCCTGTGCGAAGCCATGATTTGAAGTGACGGATGACCTGCGTTGACGTCATCGGCATTTGACGGTGGTGGACGTTGACAGGGGCGGATCTCGGATTTTGGCAACGGGGGGGGGGTCGGCACCGACAAATGGAACGATTACTAAGTACATGTAGGAATGAAAAAAATGATTAGGGTCTGTGTCCGAAGCCACTTACGGTGGTGCGACTCATGTCAACGGGTCGAAGCGGCCCACGCCCCGCCGGGGGGGGGGGGGGCCTGGGAAAATTAGAAAATCTAGATGCTCTGAAACGCGTTCTGAAGCATTTTCCTCCGACGTTTTGTTTCAAAAACCACGTACGAAATCAGTGTTTTGATGTCATCGTCAGCCAGAAATCGTTGACCTATGACCCAGTTACATCGGATTCACTTAATTCAGCCTAATTCTGGAAAAACCTTTCAGACAAATGCCTCCTACATGTAACAGCTCGGCCATCCTGTCGTCCCTGATAAACATATCTCTCGCGTGGTACCCTTACTGGCCTCCCAAAGTAGTGGTTCTCTCCTCTCAATTGCAATATTGTGCAGCACAGCACAATGCATGCAATTATTATTTTGCAGACTCCATCTAAACGCATTCTAATTTCACCATGTAAACAATGAAATCGTCGCTTGAGGACTCCAAAACATCGTTCTATTGAGTTCCTTGTTTTATTCTGAGCCTTGTTAAATCTTTCAGCTGGTGTGATGGGACGAAAATACGGGGTCATTAGACATGTTAGATACGGTCTGCACGGATACCCAGAATCACCCAAGAGGAGGCCATCTTCAATCCCCTTGTCATTTTCTTCCAAATACCGCCCGATTTCACTTTCTTTGAATATATGGGAATCATGTGTCCCACCTGGCCAACGTGCAACTATATTTGTGGGTTTGCCTGCAAAAAAGCAAATGGGTCTCATTAATATTACAAAAATTCTTCAGTTGGGTCTTCGAATCATGAAAATGCAACAAATTATTTCTATGTTTATTTCACTGTTTAGACCATTTGACATTAAATGGTCAATCACCGTAACTTTTTTGAGGTAAAAACCTCCCATGCATTCAATGACCATGACCTTTGTGACCTGGAACTTTTTACTGTTCATTCTACAGGCAGAGGACGTATGTCCAGTAGAGAGGCAAGATCACTTGGTCACGGCTGTCTGCTGATACCGGTACAATTTCATAAAATATGTGTAAGAAAGATGGTAAATCATGGAAGGAATGTCATACTACACATGGTCTATTTTACCAACTTTTGTGTAGCCCTCATGCTCAGTCAGTTTTGAGTTTGTTTGTGTGTTACATTTGATCTGTGTTTGATCTCCACTACTGGCACTGGGAGTAGAGTGAGTCCAGAGTGCAGTGCGACTTACAAAATGAGCAATGAGTGATGCATGCACCATTGGGGCAGGCCTACAGTGATTATGCACATGAAAAGATGATGTATGAGTGATGGCCCACAATCATGGACTAGCTAGGCCTGTAACTCACCTTTGTGGTTACAGATTCGTTGCGTGTTAATACTGTGGAACTGTTCTCCTCAGACAAATGCTGACTCGTATGTTGGTCTGTTGGGCCCTTCTTCATTATTTCCCGCATCCTATTAGCATGCAGGGGTTGATGGACCTTGAATACGGACGTGTGTTCCATCTAGACACCCAATTACATTGGGGAATCCAACCATCTCATAGAATCCTACTCTGCTGTCAAATGTTTCTCATCATCTGATGGCCACTTTACAAACTGATCTTTACCACTCACAAGTGCCTCGGAAACTTTTGCCACAATACGGCTCCCAGTTCCTTCATCATACTCCTGCAGGTCAGAGACTAATTGTACAAATGATCCCGAGGCATAGAACACCTCAGTGCCAGCATAACCTGACTTTCAGCAGACAAGACACAGTTCCTCTTTGTAGGTCTCTCAAGTTGATCTCTTACATGTATAAGGTCAGTTATATACAAAATAGACTCCCTGCCAAATTTATATCTCTGCCTCAGAGCATTATCATCGAAAGTTTCAAGATCACTAGCTTTATGACGGAAAATTTGTGGTTTTTTGACGAGATTTGGATACAACAGCAGACGCTCAAGGCGGCGGCAACCAGCATCCTCATGTGCTTTGCGAGGGGGCTATTTAGGGTAGCCGAAAGTATCACGGAGTTGTTGTTGAGGTTAGGCAGGAAGTTTATGGCATTCTCGATGGCCTTCCTGACGAATACCCGTTCCACTGCGTCCTCAAAATTAAACCACCACGCACTGTCGTTCGGCCTTACCACCTCTCGCAGTAGTCTCATGTAGTCATACTCGTAGGCTTGGCCTGAATCCCGATCATGAACATCTGCTGTAGGCCTACAGTCTGCTGCATCAACATCACCATGTCCAGGCTTCTTCTTAGCATGCTTGTCCTTGGGCTTCAGCAGGTATTCCGATTCATGTAGATCGACGTAGAAAATATTCAGAATCTCAGCATCAATCCGTTTCCATTCCGATGCACACGAAGGAACCGGGGTAAACGGCCTCTTTCTTCGTGTATCACCACAACCAGCTGTTCCCAGAGTGGGCAGCCATATTGTTTGCCCCTGGTAGCCTTAACGACAAGTTATCAGTACCCTCTGGGTTCCGATAAAGTTTCCGGTAGTTTATCGGTACCGGTAGTTAAAACGTATCGTTGTTTTGAGCAACCCAATCCTTGTCGGTCGATAAAGTTACCGGTGGATAATCCACCGATAGCAGCTATTGGTGCTTTGAACAACCGACCCCAGGACATTTTTAATGTCCCTNCCGTAGGACGACTGTCTGGGAGTAGATGTCATAGTTGGGCAGAAGTCCTACGGGGAGGTAAATTCTCTTGCGAGGAAGAAGTCCTTTTCTAAAAGGAAGGGTGGCCTGATTAAAAACCTTTGTACGCAGTACAAGTGGTTTGTTTTAAATTAATATATAATTATCATTCACAGGTAGTGGACAAGGGCCTATTTTCCACGCCTACCATGTCCATGCTGTTCATTCATGAATATCAGTTGTACCCTCGTGAACTTGGCCAGGAATCCGCCCCCTGATATCCGCTCCCAGTCGTGGCGATTTCATACACTCTGAGCGGTATTGGGGGAATTATCTAGTATGTATGGATGGTATCTGGGCTTTAATAGTACTCATGTTCAAAGTTCAATTCAGTTCGTCAAATACCACCATAGAACAATTCAAACAGTTTCTGCCTCATTCTTCGATTCTAAAAGTGGTTCATTGTTCCTTTCATCAACATGTTCTAGGAGTTCATAATAAAACTCAGTGTAGTCGGGTTTAGTTTTTGCATTCTTTTTTAAATGTTCTTTCCACAATTGAGCCTCCTCCTGATCCAAGTCGTCTAGTATGTGTAATATTTTTTTCTTGTGAATCTCAGGTTTTGTCAGATTCTCAATGGATTCAGCAGCTTCCTTCTCCACAGATGTGACAAATACACACTTCTTCTCTGGGTCCTCTCCCTCCACGTTTCTTATATAGTTAATTCTAAAGCTAGGTGCACACAGAGCTTAGTGCTTGCGCGATCTTAGCCGCAGCCGCAATCCGTGAAACCTTACGATCACGCAGTCCTCTAAATCCTTGCGCCGCTGTGTGAACACGAGGTCGCAAGGATCTTTGCCCGGCCTTGCGTCCTGTAGCTGGCCGTATACGTCGGCGGCAAATATCAAAAAATTTTGATATTTACGATTCCGCCGGCGACTCGGGACGCAAGCACTAACAGCTTGCGACCTCAGGTGCACACAGAGATTTCTTGGGCCTTCCGTCCTCTCGAAGAGGCTTGCGGCTAAGATCGCGCAAGCAATAAGCTCTGTGTGCACCTAGCTTTAAGCAGTGTGACAGTGTTCTGCGGTGAAATTCCGGAGTTCATCTGACAGTGGAATTGTTCCAGTAATGTCAGTGTGTTGCTTCTGAAGGTGTGGCCGAGGTAGGTATTCGTGTCTCCTGAAAAGAGTGCGCACGTTTGCTATTTCCTTTGTTCCAACAGTCTTTTCTTGATCTTGTCTAGCTGGCATGTTAGAAGTACTAGCCATCTGCTGTTCACCAGACTTCACATTCAATGCAGCTTCACACAGATATAAAAAATAGAGCACAAAAGGCGACACACAAAAATTATAGTACTTTGAAAAGGCAGTAGAGTGTAGGATTGGTTTTTGCATTAAGAGAGTATCGCTAACGGGCATAGAACAATAAAGGTTTCCAAATGAAGAGGGATGAGAATTGTATGAAATAGAAAATAGAAATAAAAATATTTATTGAAATCATAAGCCCTCTAGGGGTATAGGATGGAATTACAATATGTACAGTATTTACAATGGAGATATAAAGAGGCTTATCAAAGCCTTTGTATGACTTTGGAATGAATGGCTGCAGTTGTAATTGCCAAGGACTTGTTTGAAGACTACGTTTTTCGTATAGCACGTTCCAGTGGATTTCTTGTGACCTTGTTGGGCGTTCGGTTTTACATGAATGTGGACACTGTGAAATGATGTAGCTCGAGAGAAGGCGACGTACAACTGTCCATGTGAAAACACAGGCTTTGGTAAATATATCCCAACATTCATAAAGGTTTGTCCCTGCGATTTGTTAATTGTCATCGAGTATGCAAGACGAACGGGTATCTGGCGTCTTTGTAGAAGGAAAGGTAGATTTACATCGGATGGGGCCAAGGCAATGCGAGGGATGAGGTGCCGCTCTCCTTTGTGAACACCAGTGATGAGTTCTGCTAGAACACAGCGATCATGCATCCGTATAACCTTAAGTCTTGTTCCGTGGCATAGACCACGGTTAATGTCAAGGTTGCGAAGAAGCATTATAAGGGAGCCTTCTTTGAGATGGAGACTATGTGGTGGCATGCCAGACGGGGTTATACTGTTTATAAATTCCAGAGGATAATTGTTACCTTCATCAGGATTGTCACAAACTATGCTGTCCGCACTAAGGTACATCTTTTCTTGTCCAGTTATCTTTGACAGGATTTGGTTGTTGAGCTCCAGTGTGGCTTCATTGGTGGGAGAAAGAATGACGCTCTCTGTACTGATGGTGTTGGAAGTTTCCAAGTTTGGAAATACTGAAGAAATGAGAGCCTCTTCTTGAACAACGCATCGTTGTGGAATGTCAACTGTGTTTGGAATGTCTGATGATTGAGAAGAGAGAGTACCATCACCTAACTGCAGTAGCCAGTTTGCGAATTCTTGTTGATCAGACGCGGCACGAAGGTTCTTGGTGAGCCGGAGGTGCTTCACATATTGCCAAAGATGTGAACGTTTAATGCAGTTTTCCACAGTTGCTGCTGGCGATGCCTTTGGAAGGACAGGTAGAATTTGCCTGAAATCTCCTCCAAGTAATAGTACTTTGCCGCCGAAAGAGACCGACTTGTTCGTAATATCGCGTAGTAGTATGTCTATTGCATTGAAAGCATGAAGCGCTAACATTGAGACTTCATCAATAATGAAGACAACTGTATTCCTCAAGAAGGTGGCATGAGATGATGTTGGAGAGACGTTGCAAGTGCTGTTGTCAAGAACAGGCACTGGTAGCTTGAAAAGTTTATGAACCGTTGTGCCATCGGGGAGCAAGGTGGCAACAATTCCTGTCCATGCCGAAGCAGCTACTGATATCCCTTGGTTCTGGAGGTGAGACTGGAGTTTCTTGTAGAGAGTTGACTTTCCCGTTCCACCTGGCCCATCAAGGAAGAAGACATGGCTTGTAGTCGGACTAGTCTGTGATTCTTCAATAGCTGTCATGATGGTGTCGAAGTGATTGCGCTGCTCTGGTGTAAGCCTTTTTAATGAATACGATGATGCTGGATGTGATGTACGGTCCATGGCAAGATTAGCAACAGAGTCTAAATCAACTTCTGGTAGTCCAAGTGATTTGATAGACTTACTTGGAATTGTTGAAGTGTTGACTGGATGTCAAGCAGGGCAAGCATTTCTGCATGCTCAGTTGGGTATCTTCTCAGGTGATCCTCAATCAAAGCTGGTTTGTGACTGTTCCATAGAGTTAGAGGCGATTGCGGTGTGCAGTAGCAGCAAAGGGTGGCGAAGAGTAACCTCAACTGTTTTGGCATTTGGAAATGTGATGCCTCTTGTAGAGTACTGTCCCACTCATTGTCATCTGCTAGAAGTTGGCGCTGAATGCAAGCATCACGGAATGTTGGCAGAAGTTCACCATCCACGGTTCTAAGATCTTCATAGCTTTTAGGACCAGGAACATGTAAGAGTAACATTCGGAGGTAGTATCTTTCAGAATCAGCAGGGCTCACTGAATACATCCGTGCTATCACTTTTTCTGCACCACGTTGTCTTGGAATCCACTTTGATTCTTTCTTGTCATATACGTAGTGTTTAGGAATATCGGTGTAGACGTACGTTTGTGGCGAACTCTGCGATGTGTTCAAGTCGAAAAATGCAGTGAGTTGTGTTTGGTTTGTGATTTATCTATAGCTGCACTTTCTTCTCCTTCTGTGAAGTACACTGGATGCTGAAGTGGCAAATGCACAGGCAGTCGCACTATTTTGTGGCTGTGTTCATGCATGCGGTATTCGGACAAACGCCACATGGCTTCAGGGGCACTTATCTAGCGGGTGTCCAGGAATTGGTTTACTTCATCATGATCCAAAGTAGCATCAGCGTCTCCATGAATGTTGATATTTGCGCAATCATGTCCTTTGTATATATACTTGAATAAATATTTGACGCTTTTAACTGTCATGCAAGCTTCAACATTTATATGGGCCTTGTACTTGAGTGATAGGTATCGGTTGTACGGTACGACGTATCTGTTGTCAACTTCAACATTCCGAATTGTTACTGTCCTACCATCATCACGGCGACGATACCTTAGGTAGCCATCATGCGAAACAATAGTGTCTGCTTGGAAGTCCTTGGGGAATTGCTTCGTACACTTTCCATCCTCCATGCCGACAGCGTGCGGATTGAGCTGGCCACATGGGCCGTGGATCATTGAGGATTTGATAATGGCATGTAATTCCGAGTCTTGTACTGGATCAGGAATCTCAGCCGAAATGAGCGAATCAATGTCGTCCTTGTCTCGGAGTTTGTGGTCGTGGTCCAAGATGATTAACATGTGACAATGTGGGAGTCCCCTCTTTTGAAACTCTATCACGTAGACCATTGCCACCACTTTGCCAAGGATGTGCTTCTTACGAATGTCATTCAATAACTCTTTTAAATACTGTTGGAAAACTCGAGCAACTATGTCAGGCCTGTTGTGAGCTTCTTCATGTGGTAGTAAGTTCTGTGTAATTTCAGGCCACTTCGGGTTGCACGTGAATGTCAGAAAGATGTCTGGTTTTCCGAAAGTGGCTACAATAGACATTGCATCCTGGTAGCTTTGCTGCATTGACCGGGGGCTTCCATTGAAAGATGAAGGCAATACAACAACTTTCCCAGGATTCAAATTGTGCTGTTCCTGTTGGTTGTTGAGGTGATCCATTAGACCTTTGTACAGTTCAACGCGCAGATTCGCTTGATTTTTCCGTATGAAATCAAGCCGTGATGCTTCAGTTTTTGTGTAAGCGTCGACAACGTACTGTTGGAATAACTTCCCTGAATGTAGTATGGAATTGAATGTGTGTCGCATTGATAACCTGAACATGTAGAACTGAAGTAGTGTGACCTTGTTCTTGTTGGGTGTGGCTGCATTTGCATCATGTAAACTACCTGAAATCCAGCCCAGGTCTCCTATAGGGAAAAGGAGTGGATACGTCATTGGGTCGCAGTTGGCCGATAGATACGGCAGGCGTTGCATGTTGCTGTTCTTCGGATAAACCACAATATCTCGGTTACAGGGTGGTGCACCATTTTCACCTGTGAATACTGCAGCTACTTCATCGAAGCGAGGCTCATTGTATCTGCGTTGATCGTGACCACGTTTAAAAACCATTGTAAGATTTTGTACGCTTTTGCCACTGGCAACTTGAGCTTTCTTCATCTGGAACATTTCCTTGTAGGCTGCAGCATAAGGGCTTGTCGTCTGGATAACATTCTGCAGGCGAAGCATGATGTCCTCACGGCATTGATTGTTTTGTGGATGAGTCATCCGATGCTGAAGAGCTTCATTCCCTTCCAATATATACAGTTGGCCGAACTGTGGTGGAGTGTTGGCTGCCGGATGTAATGGGCTTGACCGATGGTACAACTGACCATGAATGCGGAAGCAATATGGACCTCTACCTGGAAGTACGGCAAGTTGTGCTCCCATGGATGTAAATGCAAGTGCGCTGTTATAGTGCCTAATATTTGTTTGGAAGTTTTCGGCTTCTGGAGTATTACCCATCAAAAGTGAGCGCAGTTCCTCCGGGTATGGAGACAATGGTGGAAGGAGAACTTTGCCATTGTGGCAGCAATTGAATGTTTCAGAACGAAAATGAAGTGCTTGACAGTGAGGACACATCACATCCATAGATCCTATGGTGAAGTTAATTGACTGACAGGGTTGTCGAGCAAGCGGTATCCTTTGAGAAAGAGATGTTGACGTTTGTCCTCGGCACTGTCTTTTTCGTATTTCGCTGTGATTCGCGGACAGTTCTGTCAGTGAGGTGTGATCCTTTTCCAAAGGGCATGGTTCAAGCATGAACTGAAATTGTGATGAAAACTAGAACTTTGAAATTTGCTTGGCAGCAAATTTGATGGTCCCTACATTGCAGAGCATTGAGAGGGAAGCATGAAATGAGGATCTGTATGAATGGAAGGAATAAGACGTGTTTAAATAAGGAAAATATTTATTTGGTATCAATTGGTTAATTTAATAGATAATAATGAAGAAATTTGATAACACCTTTTTCATGATCAACTTAGTATTATTGAGACTAGCTTTCGACCCCTACTAGGTCTTCATCAGGTCTGATGGAAAATATTGGTTACATGGTATATAAGGCAGAAAACAAAGACAGGAAGGTAAATATATAAACAAGATCTGCTACACAAAGGGGTAGAGAATAATGTTTGCAATGGAAACATCAAAGGATTAAGCGAAGTAAACATATGGAGGAATGGTGTGAAAGTTAACAGAGCTGGCTTGTGTGGGTATGAAACAAGGATTAAGAAATTGCAAAGTAAACAAGTGATATGTGTATAACAGGCACACAGAGAATAAGGCTGTGTGAAGGGATTACAATGTCCGAAAGGCCAGGCCAACTAAGAAACACAAGCAGAAGTAAATAAAATTACAACTGGTAGTGGGACATGAATCCAAGATCACGATTTAGTCCATTTAGCACACAGTTGAATTTCCTAACTTGTTTTTGTTCTGCTATCCTTCTTTGGTTTGTGTCAGTGAGTGAACCTTGTAAAACTGTCACTCTCAGGTCTTCAAGTTTATGATTGGGGAGATTGAAATGTTCTCCCACTGGGAGATGCATGTTGCCACTCCTAATCGAGTGTTTGTGGCCATTGAGTCT
>NMRB01000925.1:126250-138202 GCA_002633025.1 Notospermus geniculatus | reverse complement strand
AGTGAATGGCAAAGTGACTGTCCAGAATGAATCAGACAGTAGGCCTAGGCAGCCAACATTTCATCGACTGTGAAAGGATGGGGTCACTGGACCCCTGCGAAGAAAAATATTATTAACGAACTGGCAGTTCACATGGTTCAGAATCATTTTTAGGCATTCGCAGTGCGTACTGGTGGGTCAAAGATGAGTGACAAAAATCGGGCGGGAGATGACGTCAAAAGGTGGCGAACTGCGATCACCTGACGTTAGGCCTACATCAAACATGTCAAACATGCAAATGTACACTAGGCCTACCATGCTACAGTCATGACAGTACAGTACAGTACAGTACAGTGGTAGTGCAGTCACTCAGCTCAGCGCAATGTAGGCCTAGGCCTATTTGCAAGCAATGTAATTGCTATCATGGCTACCGACCGGTAGGTAGAATAGAACATAGGGGCCTAGGCCCTAAATTAATCAGTTTTGATCAACGCAATCTTCATATGAATGCATGGATGGAATGTCACAATGCATGTACATGTACAACAGCTGTGGAAACATGGCAAAACATGCAAAAACAACGCACATCAATGCACATGGGCCATGGCATGCGTTGTATTCAATCGATGCGCATGCGTCATCTCGCTAATTCTCGAAATCTCGTCAGATAAAATGATCAAACTAAACGCCCAATTTTACAAAGATGTGTTGAAAATGCTTCGAAAAAGCGATGATAACGCTTACAAAGTGCGAATTGGTACTTTGGCGAGAATATTTTGTGAAGTTGACGATGTGGTTCGCGCGCCACCTATCCCCACACTTCCGATCAATCTCGTACCGCAGAGTTATTAACGTTCGTGTATTCTCAGCCGCATTCGTAACACTTCGGCTGCCACTTCGGGTCTTTCCGTCAGTTTCGAGCTCTCAGTTGAGAATGTCTCTGCCATTGGCCATAGGCTCGGAATCCAAGATGGCCTGCGCCTTGCCAGCGATTAGAATAGATGATAAAACGGGGGAAAATCGTCTCAAAGTCATTGAAAAGGTAAGTTTTTTAAAAATATCTAACCTTTCAGAGCTGGAGAAAAAATTGATCTATATGATGGGACTGCTTGATTTTGAGGTCATTGAGTAGTTTTCTTGCAATCGTGTGTTAATTGAATGTGGAAGAAAGAAAGAAAGAAATACAAATTTCCTACCTACCCAGTGATATCAAGATGGTCCCTACATTGATATGTAGGGACCATAATAAAGGAGATAAGAATTATGTGCAAGGTTTTACAGATGCTGTATTGCATTAATGTACAGTAAATATGGGTAAAAACATGGATTTACATGATGAGAACAATTTGAGGTTGACAACTTGTGGTTTTCACAAACACATACATGTAGTAACAGGCATATTTATCATGTTTATTGGATTATTTCAAAAGCCTCCTCAATTGCAATTTGATCTGCTGATGATGCATTCGACTTTTGATCATCTTTCGTTTCTTCAGTTTCCTTCAGTTGGGAATCAAGACCAGAGGAATCTTGCGAGCTAAGCGGAGGAGACGATTTGGGTTTTTTTGCAACAGGTTCTTCATTTGCATGATCAGAAGAACGTTGGGAAGACAGAAGAGATGTCTCGGCAGCTGAAGAGATATCGAGCAGTAGAGAATCTTCAAATTCATACTGCTTGAGTTTAGATCTGAGCCTGGTGTTTTCAGTCGCTAGAGCATCCACTTCTTTTTTGAAGTTTACCTGATGCCAGTAGGCTTTCTTCTTGGCTGCCTGTAGGAGTGCTACGTTTTTGGAAAGGGTGGTTTCGATGACTTCTTGTATTTTAGGGAATTCATGCTGTAACGCACCTGTGTTTTGTTGGATCATCCAGAATTGGCAAGCAGCAAATGATTTAGATACGTCATTGGAAAGTTGGGTAAGGTTAGAGGCAATGGTCTGGATATTGCAGTGCTGAGGTTGTTTCGACGACATATCTGAAAAACAATAGCATGATAAATGTCACAGATCAGCTAAATTACATACATATGTATTAGGCCTATACCTTACAGATGTGCAATATAGTGAAGGCACTGAAAAGATACCGTTGGAGTTACTGCCAGGGTTGAAGAAAGAAAATAGGCCCACATAGTGAAGGAAACTTACTTCACTTCATGACTTGCAGTTTTCGTTTGCTATGCGTGAGCCCTAGGCCTAATTGGGATTTTCGTTTTTTAAAAATTACCTAAAACTATGGAGAGACGTGAAAAAAATACATAGTGAAGGAAACTTACTTCACTTGCAGTTTTCGTTGGCTATGCGTGGGCCCTAGGCTAGGCCTAATTGGGATTTTCGTTTTTTAAAACGTACCTAAAACCATGGAAAGGAATGTGAAAAAAAAATTTAGTCCTAGGCCTAGGTCTAAAGGCCTATGTACACTATCAACATTTCAGGACACATGTCGCGACACATGTGTCCGACACAGATGGACACAGAAATTTTGTCCCTGTATACACTAGACACATGTCGGGACACATGTTGCGACACAGTGTTGGGACACATGTTGCCAATATTTTTGCTCTGTACACACTGTCAACATTTCCAGCAACACGGTGTGTCGGACACATGTATCCCGACATGTGTCTTGAAATGTTGATAGTGAACATAGGCCTTAAGAAATAATCGATGCGCGGGTGAAAGTTCTTTGAATAATGTGAGTTTTTACCTTTTTTGATGAGACGGATGGCAACGCGGGTGAATTTCTTTACGACGGGTGAGCAGACGATGAAGGAAATGATGGATTCACAGCGCTGATGACACTATAGCAGATAACTTTGTTGATGTTACGTTACGTCGGTCTTTCGTCGATGACGTAACCACCTCGATCGTCTGCCTCGCAGCACATCGTCTGCACGGACTCCTCAGCGGCTGCGTGACGTCATCCTACATGTCTGACGTCATAGTTATCGTGATCGTGACGTCATATTAAACTCTCAAATCCTTGGTAACGACCAAAAACCCGTTAAAACATAATTCTGCGAAGTTTGAATGGGAAAATCGCTTCACTATGCACAAATACAGATCAAGAGGAAGTCACCTACCAAATCTGAGCCGAATCTAAGCATCACAGACGCAGTGCGGCGCCGGACAAAATTCGGGCTTAGCGTATTATAATATAGATAAGGAGTCGTCCTCCAGAAATTTCGTCTTCTTCAGGCTGGCACTTTCAAGTCGAGCTGCCAGAAGTGTTCAAAGTTCACTTCAGTTCGTCAAATACCACCACAGAACACCTCTGGTAGCTCGACTTGAAAGTGCCAGCAAATAACTACATGAATAGCAAATAACCACATGATATGTAATTTTGTGCAGTTAAACTGCATTGCCTGCTGATGAATATAGCTGCGGTTACACTACATAAATCCCCATGCTTTCCGCGGGGATTTTGCGGTTACACCTATAAATCGCCGAGTCTAAATAGACCCGTGTCTGAAATCCCCGTGCTTATTAGCCCCAGCAAGCTCGAAGGGGCAACGCCGGGGCTATTTAGACACGGGGATTTAATAGCCGTGGTTACACCTATCCAAAATCCCCGTGCTTTTTGAGACACGGGGTTTTTCCGAACCAGAAAAAACACGGCGTTGACACGGCGAGCGGTTACACTACTAAAAGTGCGATTGGTAATAAGTTCCGTATCCCGGCGATAGGGGCACTACATGTAGGCAACTCTCTGTCATCGAGTGGCTACTGGAGGCGTGAAATATCCAATACGCATGCGCACGACTCATCAATTAAACACGGGGATTTCGCGGTTACACTACATAAAATCCCCGTGTCTTTATAGGTGATTTATAGGTGCAACCGCAAAATCCTCGGGGGATTTACTCTAAATTCCCACTTACCTGTCCTATTCCTGAACTCGGAAAAATGACTAAGTCCGAATTTGAAGACAATAGGGTGGGGGTATGGTGAGAAACAATAGGTTCTGTGAGATCTTTCTTCATGCATTAAAGGCATTAATTTTGACCGGTTACATAGCGATTACCTAACTTCAGTTAAGGAGGACATTTAGGGCCGTATGCCCCAACGAACGCTGAAAGGGTAAATGTCGTCCTTGGTATACACAAAGATTACCCAGGATCTCAATCTTCACAAAAACAATACCCTGGGTGTACTTTCGGTAGCCGAAAATCACCCAGCATCGTACTATGACACCTGGATTCGAGATTGTCTCGCCCGTGGTCACGTGACCGCCTGAAGATACACTCAACAAGTACCGCAGCGCGAGACCGCAAGATTCCGTGGGATTTCTAAATAGGAATCGTTCCTAGGCACAGATTGCGGAAGCTGGGTGATGTTCGGCTACCGAAACTACACCCAGGGTATTGTTTTAGTGAAGACTGAGATCCTTGGTAACCTTTGTATATACCCAGGACGACATTTACCCTTTCAGCCCAACGAACATTACCACGGTGTACAATCAACCTTTCCGTACAGCTACGGGAGAAAGTTCCGGTCACATACGCTTGGCAAAGCTGAGATTCCAAATTACTATAAATACCACTGCTAAGGGCAAAATGACAGTCCTAGGTGAACGAATGCACTATAAAAGGCATGCTGCTGTAATATCTCCCAGAAATTCGCAGGAGAACGCATGGAAAATCGGCAATTTTAAAATGAACTGTACGGCTGCGGGAGAATTAGACTTCTCCCGTAGCCGTACAGTTCATTTGAAAATTGCCGATTTTCCATGCGTTCTCCTGCGAATTTCTGGGGGATATTGCAGCAGCTAGGCTTTTTTGCCATTTTATCATTTTGCCCTTAGCGTGGTATTTATAGTGATTTGGAATCTCAGCTTTGCCAAGCGTATGTGACCGGAACATTCTCCCGCAGCTGTACGGCAAGTTTGATTGTACACCGTGATTACCTTCAACTCACGTTGCGCCACAGGTTTTCCATTGTCACATCATGCCTTGGCAAACATGACCGTATGTCCATTGACAAGTCCTTTTTATTGATCCAGAACATTACTGTTTCTGACCATACCCCCACCCTATTATCTTCAAATTCGGACTTAGTCATTTTTCCCGAGTTCAGGAATGGGACAGGTAAGTGGGAATTTAGAGTATGTAGTGTAACCACAGCTTATCTCTCCAGGGGGCATTTTCCGTAAAATGGAAAACCCCAATAACTCAGTCCAGAGGCAATATATCAAACTGAAATTGATAGGGTATGAAGCTTAATATTTGGTACACCAAGTGCAATGGAAATTAATTCCAAATTTGTTCTCCAGGGGGCGCTAGGTGACAAAACAGCACTATTTAAATTTCCCGCGCCAGTTACTTTGACATGTTGGATGCTCTTTTGTTCATGGAATGAGGAATCATGGGAAATGTCGTGTGCTTGCACAAAGTGAATCGAGATGAAATATACCTATGATCATCGCATAAAATCCCAATGATCATAAACAACTGCCTTATGAAATCATACTTGAGTGGTATTTTAGAGTACTATCAAACAATAACTGAAATTATTTTTCATCAAAACGACATGAGTGGGTTCAAAATATGACGATATATATTGGGGAAAAATCACAATGATCGAACCGACAACAGCGATCTCGGCTTCATGCACGTCATTCCAAGTCTTCGACTCGGGCTGCTTTCATAGTGTGCTGCCTTAGAAATTGTTAAAATTTGACATATTTAGATTATTTGATACATATTTAGTCTGATTGGGACCATTAACGACGAAGGGATATGATAATTTTGGTGCTATCAGCCGATTGAGGCCTATCGTCGGCCCCTCGCTTTTCACTGCTCGATCTCTTATCGGCTTCTCATTCGTCATTTCGAGTCTCCGACTGGCTGTTTTCGTTGCGTATGACAATAAAAATTCCTTATATTTTACGCATAGCATGACATGTCTTTAGTTTGATTGGGACCATCAACTACGAAGGGACAGAGGACTCGTGGTTTCATCAGACATCGCTCTCCACAAAGCGACACGGCGACCGTCATTCATTCATTATGGATTTTGTCTTATTTGTTCTCATTTGATAAACCGAGAAGAGACGAATTCTGTCCCGGCCGCGGCTTATCCATCCTCCAGGAAGTTCATGTTGAACTGTCGGAGACGGTCAAAACACCCTGTTGTATTGAATGGCAAGCTACTATTGAATGGTGGACAGCATCCCCAGATCAGATATATGCCCTTTCTCACTTCATCCACCATTAGTGACGTCAGTCATGGATTGATTCCCATGTTAACTCCTTCCCACCCAATGCGTCTCAAAAGATATCTATCTCACTTCACCACGAATTGCAGGCCTATGTGGTATTAACCCATTGTCACCAAGTAGGTCTAATACAACATCCATCTCGACTCATAAGTGATACAGGCCTATTAACCCCTTCCCATCTGATGCGAGGGTCCGTGATTTCGATTCCGGCGGAGAGTTACTTAAAGCCCAGTTGAGCCAAGGTAGCTATAATGTTTGTTATTATCAAACTAGTGTTGGTTTGAACTGACCTATTTCCATGACCTAGTGACCTACTTAAAGACCAGTGAAGCCAAGGTATAGTCGTGTTTGGAATCAAACTAAATGTAATGAAGTGTAGGTTTGAACTGACCTACTTCCATGACCGACTGACCTACTTAAAGACCAGTTGAGCCAAGGTAGTCATGTTTGGTATTAAACTAAAAGGTAATGAAGTGTAGGTTTGAACTGACGTACTTCCATGACCGAGTGACCTACTTAAAGACCAGTTGAGCCAAGGTAGCCATGTTTGGTATCAAACTAAAGGTAATGAAGTGTAGATTTAAAGTGACCTACTTAAAGACCAGTTGAGCCAAGGTATTCATGTTTGGTATCAAACTGATGGTAATGAAGTGTAGGTTTGAACTGACCTACTTCCATGACCTAGTGACCTACTTAAAGACCAGTTGAGCCAAGGTAGTCATGCTTGGTATCAAACTAAAGGTAAAACGAAGTGTAGGTTTGAACTGACCTACTTCCATGACCTAGTGACCTACTTAAAGACCAGTTGAGCCAAGGTAGTCATACTTGGTATCAAACTAATGAAGTGTAGGTTTGAAGTGACCTACTTCCATGACCTAGTGACCTACTTAAAGACCAGTTGAGCCAAGGTGTCGTTCTCTTTGTTTTTTATACGGTAATAAAATCCATTGGACCCAGTCAGTTTACAGTTCCACCTCTCCTTTAGCATGCTTCATTACACCTACAACTACACCTCAAGTCAACTGTCAGCTGAGCGCCAGGCCCATGGGCCTCTTGTTAGCTCACCTCTGTGAGGTGAGCTTCTCTCATGGTGTGTCGTCCGTCATCGTCGTTAACAGGGGTGGCACGTTTCTAAACCGCTTGGGTTACAAACTTGAAATTTGGTGTACAGGTACCCTATGGACCGAAACTTAGCGCTGCTGCTTGTACACTCTGGCCTATAGGGGGCACTTTGTGAAAACCTTCTTTCGGCCGTATCTCCTGAACGCTGTTAGCTAGAACCACGAAAATTTTATGGTGGGTTCCTCTGATGATACTACATCACATAAATCCCGGGTTTTTTATTTGACCTACTTTTCATGGTCACAGAGGTCAAAGTTAAAAATTCACTGTTTGGTGGCACATTTCATGGCTATTTGACATAGAGTATTGTGATTTGGTGCGAAGATATATCTAGGCACCCTGCACGAATGCACCAAATATCAACCCGATCGGACTTCAAATATGGCCACCAGGAAGCCATCTTGAAAAATGGACTTTGACCCACATTTTATAAATGGGAGTAGGTAGGATGTTTTAACGTTGTCAAAATATGTATCTAGGTACCATATAAATATATGGTAAATTTCAGTCAGATTTGACGTCAAATATGGCCGCCAGGGAGCCATCTTGAAAAATGGACTTCGACCCACGCCTCATATATAGTGGTAGCTAGGATGCTTTAACTGTGCCTAAATATGTGTCTTGGTACCGTCTACTTATATGCCAAATTTCAGTTCGATTGGACTTCAACATGGCTGCCAAGCGGCCATCTTGAAAAATTGACCTTGGCCATATCTCATCGGTAGTACATGTGACGATGTTCAATGTTGTCTAAATATCTATGAAAGTATCCTGTGCATTCCTGCTGAAATTTCAGTCCCAACGAACGTCACTTGTGGCTACCAGGTGGCCATCTTGAAAAATAGAATTTTTGACATCTGTGACCTTGACAGTAAAGCAGTTTGTTCACAAATACCACTTGTATTCATAAATTGTACTCCTTCTGGGTGCCATCACCTGAGTTTATGTCATTGACTGATAATACTGATCAGATCATAAAAAAAACTTCTTGGTTTGTTCAGCTTTATGTTATCTGTACTGATCCTTCAACAGTCACCATGAGAGTCACAGTTCACTTAACCACGGAGACTTGTCACGGAGGTGAGCACAATGGCCCTGGCCATTTCACTGGATAATTAATTCAGTCTCCTCAATTGACGAAAATGAACAGCCCCATTGGAATGAAGCTTACATGTAGTTAAGCGACGGTTACACCTGTTGAAAATACCCAGGTTTTTCCAGACCCGTGCCAAATGCGTGTGTATGAAAAGCACGGCGAGAGATAACACTACTACATTCAGTCCAGGCGCTGAGGGGGTTTTCGTGGGACAAAGAGAGGCCCGGCAAAACTCTTCAAATTATTAAAGTGGGATATCGGGGGGTTGTAATTCACGAGGATAGAACTTCGTTGCTATGGTAGCATTTTTTAAATGGCGCCTGTTGTTGCCATGGCGACAATTTGTGGAACACTCACGGGGAATTCAATTCTTGGTCTATCTTCTGAACGCATGGGACGTAAAATGAAAACAAAACGTCAATTGATAGGTTTTCAGGTATGCTCTAATGAGACTCTTGTCCGAGGTCCAGGTCATTGCTAAAGGTCAAGGTCAACCCCAAAAATTCCGAAAAAAAGTACTTCTGTCGTATATAGTTAGCTCTAGATTGCTGCCGATGTCATCAAACTTCTATGTTTGGTATGTTTTACCTTTGGAGGGTATAAGGCTCACATATCAGATAGGTTAAATGGCGCCTGTTGTTGCCATGGCGACAATTTGTCGACAATTTGTCGTGAGTGTTCCACGGTGGAACACTCACGGGGAATTCAATTGTAGTTAATTAGCCGGCGACAGGTGCGCTACATGTACTGACCTTGCAAAGAACTAACGAAAACACGGGGATTTCGAAAAGCGTTTCCATGGCTCTTTTTCGTATAGCCATACCACCCTCAAGCAAGGCATCCACGGCTGCTGTCGATGGCTTCTTCTCTTTTTTAGCAAATTCTGCCTCTACCTTCAAAGCAGCTATCTCTGTCAGAAGTTGTCCCCTCTCTCGTATTCCTCTGCACAGCCTGACCTATAATATTTTTTAAAATAATTTCATCAAAGTTTTCTACACTGTTAGAAATTGTAATAATTTAGAAATTGCCTGCAGCAGAGTCCCCATCGCTTTCTGTAAATTTACATATGGTATGATTTATGTTTTCCTTGGTTGGACTCAATTGGACTTTCCACAATGACGCTTTCTGAGAGCAGTATGAAAATATAATTTGCTCAGCCTCCAGTCAAGTCTCTGTTAACATTTCTTTAAGTCTGTAATTTTACAGATCCAGCCCTGGGGACTCTGGTGGTGGGATTTTCTGTAAAATCCTCTTATTTCTAACAGTGTATTAAAAATGCAGTTCACCTTCTTCTGTCACAGGATTAACATTTATTTCGATATTTATATACATGTATTTCAACACCACGGAGGTGAATGAACATGGAGCTTTGTAATAACTGGAGAATAAAATATCTTAGCGGTTCCAAAGAGTATTTTAAAACCCCCTCAAATACGAACCCTGCCAGATGCATACTTGGCATAATTTCCTCGTATAAATGCATTGGCAAACTGTTTAGTTCGAATGCTATATTTTCATTTACCTTTTGTTGTTGTCAACTTGATCTTCGTCCGCCATGTCGAGCTTCTGAAAGTTGAGAATTAATGTTCATCAGGTGGTGCCAGCGGAACTGTAACTCCCAATGCCATTTTCCACACAGTAGGCAGGGTTATATCTAGGATTTCAGAAGGGCACGGTGCAAACTTTGTGAAAAGGGCACTTCAACCCAGAAAAGGGCACTTTTTATTCGCGACATTTCTACTAACGGAATTTGAGAGGCTTGTCAGTTAAAAATGTCTTTATAACTCCAGTCAACAGCCAATTTAAGGCAGTTTCTAAGGTGATACGACCAAAAGGGACCATGGCAGAGGGTCTGGGAGGTACTAAAACCTTTAAAAAAAAAAAAAAAAAATTTTTTTTTTTTTTTTTTTTTTTAGGGGCAGAGCGGCGCCCTAGGGGGTTAAAAAAGGGCTCAGCGGCGCCCCCTTTCGGCGGCACGGCGTACCGCCGCTCTAAAATGGCCTAGATATAACCCTGGTAGGCCTATACACCCACCAAAGCCCCTTTTCCACTTACGGCCTGTTTGGCCCGCTTAAAGCGTGCCGTGCTCGACCCGGACCTGGATCCGTGCCGAGCACGGTTTGGGTACCGTTTCCACTAGCACTAGTCGATCGGGGCCAGGAATTAGCAATTTTCAATATGACGGCGCCCATGAAATTGTCGGATTTGATGAATTTGTCATTTATTTCAAAAAAGATTAACCGTAAACGGGGTCGACGTCATCCCAGAAATAAGTAACGAAAAACAGAGATGGTCATATGAATAAAGAATAGTAAATGCCTTTACTTGAATTTTGCAATACAAATGAATGAGGTAATGCTCATACACATCTGAAGTAAAAGCATTTGCTAGTATTTATTGAATATGGCCCATTATAAACAGCGTGTCGGTCGCGGCATTGATGAGATGAGTGTCACGGTCAGTATAGGGCATGCGCATTTCGTCTCAAGTAAGCAAGCCGTGCTGGGCCTAGCCCGGTGACCGTTTCACTACACGTTTTTCCAACCGTGCCGTGCTCGACCCGGTCCGAACCCACCTCCTCTCAAGGGGCCTGGCCCGATTGGATTTGGCACGGTGCCGAGCACGCTCGACCCATTTCCACTTACGACTTTTCTGCCGTGCCGTGCTCGACCCGGGTCGAGCAGGGATAAATTGTGCTAGTGGAAAAGGGGCTTTTCTTTCTACCTTTTCATCTTATTCTGACGCCATACCCTGTTTATTGTGTAGGTGGCAGTCCATAGCTTTACTCCTCTTCATTATTACAATTACAGGTCATAATTTTGTTATCTTCATGTCACTCTTGCTCATTTTAAATTGCACATGCCATAATCTATTAAACTCTTCTTTCTGCCTAATCATTTTTCCATTAATTGCAGACACTCTCTTTCTGATTAGGTCTAGCAACCAATTTTGGGGCTTGGCCTCTATTCATCCTTAATTGCTGACACATCCTGTTGGCACAGGGTATTTCAGATCTGCAGTTGGGATTCAGCTCTGCAGTCTTTTCTGAAATCTAGTGTGGAAAAGTGCCAGCCTGAGGAAGACCCCGGTTGGGGTCGAAAATCTGCAAAGACTCTGAAATTTGACTTTTTAGCTCAGCTGACCAAAGGTCAGCGGAGCTAGTCATATGTATACTGAATGGCGTCCGTCTGTGTGTGTGTGTGTCTGTGTGTCGTCCGTAAACTGGCACGTTTCGCAACCGCAAGGCCCAGGGTCATGAAAGCCGGTGGAGTGGTAGGCCCTAGGAAGGACTCGAAACAGGACCAAAAATTTTTGCGATCTGACGTACATTCTGCTCTCCAGGGGGCATTTTCCGTAAAATGGAAAACCCCAATAACTCAGTCCACAGGCAATATATCAAACTGAAATTGATAGGGTATGAAGCTTGATTTTTGGTACACCAAGTGCAATGGAAATTAATTCGAAATTTGTTCTCCAGGGGGCGCTAGGTGACAAAATTGAAAACAGCACTATTTAAATTTCCCGCGCCAGTTACTTTGAC
>NMRB01000925.1:100633-121454 GCA_002633025.1 Notospermus geniculatus | reverse complement strand
ATGCACATTCGCGAAGATTCCAAGTGGTAATGTTTCACAATTGGACGGTTAGTGTGACCCCTTGCGGTCTTCAGATTCACTGACCTAACAAGACCATCATTTCCATAGTTAAGCTCTGTCACTCTACCCATTCTCCATTTAACTCGAGACAGGGTATCCTCATGAATCAACACAACATCTCCTACTTTGACCGTGTTTTGGACCACTCCCTTTCCCGTCCCCCGGTCTCTCTCACGAAGAGCGGATAAATACTCATGCGACCAGCTTTTCCAGAAATCTGCTTGAAGTTTAGAAAGACGCAAGACTATTCGCTGCATCTCAGTTTGAGAGAAACCGAATGACGGGTCAGAGAGCTCATCCAAATCAAGGTCAACTAATGGCAAAGATCCTGTAGTCAGAACACGACCATGTAAGAAGTGCGACGGTGCAAAGGTTCTAAGTCACCAACCTCAGTAGACTGAAAAGTAATGGGCCTATCATCCAGTACAGCCTCAATTTCGGCAATCACGGTTTGCAACTCTTCCAAGGTCAACAGACGACGCCCTAACACTTTCTTCAGAACAGATTTTGTCAAACCAATCAAACGTTCATAGAAACCACCATACCAGGCAGCTCTCTTCTTAATGAAAGTCCATTTAACAGCATGGTTCGCGAAGTAGCTCTTTAGTGTATCAGAAGCAGATTCAAATGTTGATGCGTTGTCACTTATAATTTCCTTTGGAACAGACCTTCGCGCCGCAAAGCAACGGAAAGCATGCAAAAATGAATCTTCAGAAAGATCAGACACAATTTCCAAATGAATTGCTCTGGTCACTGAACATGTGAAGAGACATATGTAAGCCTTGGAAGGACCACCATCTGCTTTGATGAGAAGAGCACCAGTGAAATCGACACCACTCACTGTGAATAGTGGCGCCTGCAATAGGCGTTTTGCTTGGAGTGGAGCAGGTACAGGTGACCTGAAAGGCTTGCCAATGACTCTCTTACATGTAACACAATCACGAAGAATGGATTTTACACGTTGACGTATATTGGTCATCCAATATTTCTGCCTGATGTAAACAATGGTTGACTGCACTCCCGCATGCAAAACTGTGGCATGTCCCTCAGAATGATCAATTTTGCTAACCTATGCTTTGATGGGATCAGAATAGGGAACTTGGCATCATCTGCAATTTCTGCATTGTGGAGTATTCCTCCAACACGAAGAAAGCCATGCTCTCCAATGAATAAGCGCATTTGCTTCACCAGAGGGCCTTTCACAACTTGCCCCCGAATTGACTGAACTTCAGCTTTGTAGCAACTATTCTGAACAGCTTTGATCCAAAGCAGCTCAGCTGACTGAATTTCACTGGACTCAACAGGCCCAAATGTGCGGAGCGACCGATCACTTTTGCTCAGATTTGACACAAAGCGCAACACCAAAGCACTTACACGAAGTAACTTAGTGTACGAATTGTAATTGTTGAGGTCTATGATGTTCGAAATAGGGAGGTTTCGCAAGCGCCCGGTTAGGCCATACGACGACGTTTATCTATTGTTTGGGTATACCCACACAATAGATAAACGTCGTCGTAGGGCCTAACCGGGCCCTTGCGAAGCCTCCCTATTATCAACTGAATTCCGTCCACTGTAGAAAGGAATGTCTGTTCCGAGTCTACTTGCGTAGGTTCCTCCGTGTCCTTGGTTTCCATGTTCCGAGAATTGAGATAGTCGACGTTCTCCGGCCATTCTCCCGTGCTAAGCCAGAGAGGACCGTTCCACCACAAGGCACAATTTCTGAAGCTTTCAGCGTTCCTGCCACGAGTGACAAAATCGGCCGGGTTGTCCTCCGTCGGACAATATCGGATCTGATCAATCATAGGGTACGAACGGATCTCCTTCACTCGATTCGCGACAAACGTAGGTAGAGATTTGTCACAGTGTATCCAACCAATCACAATTTTGACTGTCGGACCACAGGACTGCACGTTTGATGTCGATGGATGATTTCAAACTATTGTAGACGTAGGTAAGCAGGCGTGAACCAACTAAAGCTGCAGTCAGCTCAAGACGGGGCATAGAGAGCTCTTTCATTGGAGCGACACGTGACTTGGTCATCACGATCGTAACCTCCGATCCTTGCACTAAGTAAGCCACTGCGCCGTACGATTTTTTGCTGGCATCGGAAAAGACATGTAATTCACAAGGTTCACTTCCGCTCACAGCGTGATTGAAGTATCTCCGAGGGATGACGCACTGCCCATAAGCAGTAGCTATCTCTTGCGTGATGGATAACCACGTTTTCACCTTGTCACTGGGAAGGGGTTCATCCCAAGACAGCGTTTCCAGAGGTCCTGTAGGAATATCTTTCCTTTGACGTGAACAGGTGCCAGATAGCCAAGGGGATCGTAGATGGAACTCAGAACTCTGGTGACGTCACGTTTGGTTACCAAAGTTTCATCTTGTGAAAGTTCATGTTTCCATCTTGGGTAGTGCAACGTGTCTTCAGCAGTGTTCCAATGGACGCCTAGTACGTTAGTTACGGTATCAGAGTTTAGGACGTTGTCACGCCTAGCACTGTCGCTGACCGCCGGGCAATTCGTTACCCATGAACGCAAATTGAAGCCTGCTTGTTTCAAGAGTTCTCTTGAGTCATTGTAGTAACCAATGGCGTGTTCTTCACTATCTGTTCCACTGGCTACGTTGTCCACGTAGATGTTATTACGTATGTCTGATGCAGTAGGTGAATCATGAGCCTCCAGGTGAAAACGGACCGCAGCGTTCAGTATGAAGGGTGACGAAACAGCACCAAACAGTACCACTTTGAATTGGAACACACGGAGACCTCTGTCCGAATCATTCGCGTCCCTCAGCCATAGAAATTTCGTAAATTGTCGATATTTCTTGTCCAGTCCTACGTTGAGAAATGCCTTCTCGATGTCTGCTGTGAAAGCGTACTGGTGTAACCGGAACCGGAGGAGAATCGCTGCGAGATTATTTTGCAAGGGTGGACCGGTCTCCAAACAATCGTTCAAGGACGGCGAATCGCCCACTTCATAGTCAAACACGATTCGAATCGGAGTGGTAGATGAATCTCGCAGCACGGCATGGTATGGGAGATAATGTCCAGTAGAGTGATCGGCATCTTGGACCTCCTCAATGAACCCGCGTTTGACGTAATCTTGAAATATGCTATCGAAGGTTTGGCGTTGTTCAGGGGTAAGCCTCTCGATGACGCTCCCTGTGCGTTTGAGGCAAACGTCATGGTTGGTAGGTAGCGAACCGTGAGAGCTCTTCCACGGTAGTCTGGCGACATAACGTATGCCGTAAAACTGCATATGAGTGTCACAATAAGCTTAGTAGTGGTCGATGTTCACATCGGTATATGGATCGTCCTTGATTCCCAACGTTTCCAGATCACAGTACTGCTGATAATCGCTCACGTCTTGGCTAGTGTCCGTTGAAATGACATGTGCAGAAGCGAAAGAGTCACTGACGTGTGTTCGAAGTGTACCTGAGAGAAGGTAGCCTAATTTAGAACATACAGCAGTGGGTCCTGGACCCCGAATGATTTGATCCTCTACGAATTCCCAAAAGAAGTCTGCGCCGATCAGCAACGTGATGTGAAACGAATCCAAGTTAGAAATGGGATGAGCGAAACGCAGTCCCTGCAGATGAGGGAGCGAAAGCAACGATGAGCTGATTCGATTGTTCATATGCGATATGCGAGGTACAACCAATGCGGACATTTCCTTTTTTCCGCCGGTGATGGTATGAACAGAAAAGGTCACTTCGTCGAATTTCCTAAGTGGAGCAGGTTTCCCACCAAATGCAGTAAGCGTCAGAATGTGCGTGCCGCAGGGTGTAGCGTTGAGTCGATCAGCCAAGTACGTCATAGTTGGTAGGTAGCGAATCGTGAGAGCTCTTCCACGGTAGTCTGGCGACATAACGTATGCCGTCAAACTGCAAATGAGTGTCACAGTAAGCTTGGTAGTGGTCGATGTTCACCTCGGTATATGGATCGTCCTTGATTCCCAACGTTTCAAGATCACAGTACTGCTGATAATCGCTCACGTCTTGGCTAGTGTCCGTCGAAATGACATGCGCAGAAGCGAAAGAGTCACTGACATGTGTTCGAAGTGGACCTGAGAGAAGGTAGCCTAATTTAGAACGTACAGCAGTGGGTCCTGGACCCCGAATGATTTGATCCTCTACGAATTCCCAAAAGAAATCTGCGCCGATCAGCAACGTGATGTGAAACGAATCCAAGTTAGAAATGGGATGAGCGAAACGCAGTCCCTGCAGATGCGGGAGCGAAAGCAACGATGAGCTGATTCGATTGTTCATATGCGATATGCGAGGTACAACCAATGCGGACATCTCCTTCCTTTCGCCGGTGATGGTTTGAACAGAGAAAGTCACTTCATCGAATTTCCTAAGTGGAGCAGGTTTCCCACCAAATGCAGTAAGCGTCAGAATGTGCGTGCCGCTGGGTGTAGCGTTGAGTCGATCAGCCAAGTCAGACGTAATGAACTCCTGAAAGAAGGTAGCCTAATTTAGAACGTACAGCAGTGGGTCCTGGACCCCGAATGATTTGATCCTCTACGAATTCCCAAAAGAAATCTGCTCCGATCAGCAACGTGATGTGAAACGAATCCAAGTTAGAAATGGGATGAGCGAAACGCAGTCCCTGCAGATGCGGGAGCGAAAGCAACGATGAGCTTATTCGATTGTTCATATGCGATATGCGAGGTACAACCAATGCGGACATCTCCTTCCTTTCGCCGGTGATGGTATGAACAGAGAAAGTCACTTCGTCGAATTTCCTAAGTGGAGCAGGTTTCCCACCAAATGCAGTAAGCGTCAGAATGTGCGTGCCGCTGGGTGTAGCGTTGAGTCGATTAGCCAAGTCAGACGTAATGAACGAGCGTGTTGACCCCTCGTCAAGCAAGATAGTTGCCGTACAAGTAGTAGACGAAGACGAAACGCTTGCAACGGCCGTTTTGAGTAAAACTGCTCCAGTATTAACGTGGCTTACGGTAACATCCTCCGTTAGGACTGTCTGGGTCTTTTCGTTAGACGCGTCTTCTTGAGCCTTTTGTTTCTGGTTCGATTGTTGCGACGATTTCTTTGAATGACCACCCTTCGATGTGGTCGGTTTCGGCCCCAGGCAAAGAGCTGTGTGATGTTTTTTCTGACACTTACGACATGTGTGTTTTGAACGGCAGTCCTTGATCTTATGACGACCGAGACAATTGAAGCACAATGCAGGCGCATCGGTAGAGCGTCCGGCTCTGAATCCGGGGCGCCGGGTTCGAGCCTTGCGATAGGAATTTTTTCACGTGTCTGTTTATTTTTTTTGCTGAAAATGTTTAATCGCAGGATGAATATCTCCCCAGCCCTTCCATCTCCCTACAAATCTGCATTTGCTAATAAATACTTATAACCACAGATCCCTGTCAGCTGCCCTGCATTCAGAGAGACTTTTCACTAAAGTCTCTCTGAACGGTAACATCCTCCGTTAGGACTGTCTGGGTCTTTTCGTTAGACGCGTCTTCTTGAGCCTTTTGTTTCTGGTTCGATTGTTGCGACGATTTCTTTGAATGACCACCCTTCGATGTAGTCGGTTTCGGCCCCAGACAAAGAGCTGTGTGATGTTTTTTCTGACACTTACGACATGTGTGTTTTGAACGGCAGTCCTTGATCTTGACGACCGAGACAATTGAAGCACAATTGAAGTTTCCGGACCTGAGCCATCCGATCTGCTGTTTGAGAAAATTCGGTGCACTCAGCCGGATAATGCGTCCCTTTGCAAAACACACAATACGGCTTTCGTACTGCCTTCGCGTCCATGTGAAAGGTTACCGTACTGGGTTGATCCATGTTGTCATTTCAAAGAATCAGAGTCATTGGAATCAGGCGTTATCAAGTCCCCTGCCTCAAGGGCGTCAATTTCCTTAGACAATTCTGTGCGCAAATCAGTCAGTGTCCACTCTGTTGAACCATGCTTACGGGCAAGTGTTTGTTTCGTTGAGGCAGGTAGTTTTTTCAATATGACAGGAACAAGGAAATCACCATAAGACTTGTGCGATTTTCCAAGAGCCTCAAGGCCCCGAGGCCCCGAATATGACCTTCGACCGTGTCATAAAAATGACGTAGTCCTTTTGCATCACAAGTGGGCGTTGGTAAATTCAAGAATCCATCCATGTTCGCGGCAATGACCTTATGCGTTTGACCGTAACGATTGCGTAACAACTCCAGAGCGTGGGAATAGTTCGAACTTGTCAAAGCCAAACCCTGGATGGTTCGAGCGGCCTCGCCCGTCAACTGTCCTTTCAAATAACGAAACTTTTGCACGTCATCTAACTTGGGGTTGTTATGAATGACGGCAGTAAACCCATCATCGAATGATTGCCAACGCAAGATGTCCCCGTCGAACGTCTCCAAATCCAATTTTGGCAAACGGCAGTATGACTTGTCTGATAACGAACCGGTTTTCGATGTAGTGGATGAACTATCTGAAGAATCACTCCTTGAATGTAAACGTTTCAATCTTAACTTCAGAATGTCATAGTCCTGCTGTGCCTCGAAAGGATAATCATCGAATTCGACAACAGCTTTCTCCAGTTGTTCCGTCGGTACCAACTTCAGAATGTCCGCGTCTAGCCGCTGGAGAAATTCGATTTTCCTTACGATACCGGCCATATTAGAATCGAGTACGTCTTTTTCGTCGTTCGAAAGCTTATCGTTGCAAGATGTCCCCGTCGAACGTCTCCAAATCCAATTTTGGCAAACGGCAGTATGACTTGTCTGATGACGAACCGGTTTTCGATGTAGTGGATGAATCTAACGAATCACTCCTTGAATGTAAACGTTTCAATCTTAACTTCAGAATGTCATAGTCCTGCTGTGCCTCGAATAGATAGTCATCGAATTCGACAACCGCTTTCTCCAGTTGTTCCGTCGGTACCAACTTCAGAATGGCCGCGTCTAGCCGCTGGAGAAATTCGATTTTCCTTACGATACCGGCCATATTAGAATCGAGTACGTCTTTTTCGTCGTTCGAAAGCTTATCGTAGGAGTCCACAAGTTTCCGAGATTCCGCCCGTAACTTAGTTAGGTGGCTGCGATGACCTCCACGTGAGAGGGTTAAACGTTTCCGCTCCTCATCCGACATAGTTTTGTCCGTACGGCTGGTCACGGCACCAATAAATGTTGGGGAGGTTCGTAGGAATTGCAGAGGAGCGCCTTGAGATCACTTCGTGGAAGGTCAGCCAGATCTCCAGCGTGGCCCAACGGCTAAAAAAGGACACAACTTGTTCCCTTGAATTCTGACTGGCAAAAGCCTTCCGCCCGTAACTTGGTTAGGTGGCTGCGATGACCTCCACGTGAGAGGGTTAAACGTTTCCGCTCCTCATCCGACATAGTTTTGTCCGTACGACTTATCCTGGTCACGGCACCAATAAATGTTGGGGAGGTTCGTAGGAATTGCAGAGGAGCGCCTTGAGATCGCTTCGGGGAAGGTCAGCCAGATCTCCAGCGTGGCCCAACGGCTTAAAATGAACACAACTTGTACCCTTGAATTCTGACTGGCAAAAGCCCTTTATTTCGAACACACACCAAATAAATAGGAACAAGCACACGTAACACATAGCACATAACACATAACACTATGAAAGATGACAAGACATCATAAAACTGAACAATAAAGGAGTATTGACTTGGTTAACTGGACTGACCAGGCCTATGCACGGCCGTTTGAAGAGGATTTTATTCTCAATTTTAATGAGCTGTGAGGTCCCATGCGCTGCTGACACCAAGCGGTAACAACTGGAAATAAGGCGCCAGGCCCTTCCTCTTTATACCTATTTAGCATGAACTTACAATAGGCCGTAAATCCATGTGTACGCCCATATCAAAGTTTCATGCCATTTTTGGGACAGTAGAAGACCATCTTAAAAAGTCGTTCTGTAGTGGTGTACAGGGATCTCTCACTAAGCTTAAGTCCATCGCTTCATGAAGAATCAGTTTGCCAATATTTCTAATTATCGGCACCCGTTTCGAGTAGGCCTACACAATGAAATACAATACAACGTACCTCCCATTCACACGAATTATAAAGGGCGAACAATGCCAAAAGAGGAATGAATTTCTATTGAAAACCGGTTAAAGTCAAAAATCACCGTTTATTCTTGACAGATCAAGAAAAGCTTCTGTAACTTTTTAGTGTCACCTCTTACCTAATCAAGGTTGAATCTGCGGGGAGAATACTTGTTTGTGTACTGCTAATTTTGTGCTCGCGTTTTTCGACCTCAAACCGCAAGCTAACCACAACGTGTGCCATATATGGTCATCGCACTACACGAGAAAGAGATGTACACGAAGCACTACGTTCAAACGGCCGTGTATGGCCGCGACAATTCGGTCTAAAATTGCACGATACCAAAACTCACACCTAAGGCGTGAAAACGGCTAGCCATCTCCAGAGATTAGTGGAGCGACCTACAACCTCGGCCCGAGCGTAACGAATCTCTGGGTACGAGATTGCATGTATTGTTCTATGGTTTATTATGCTTCAGAAACGCAGTGCTCATCGATTTTGGGAGTTCAGTGTAGGATTACATTTTGAGTAACGTGTTTCACTGATTAGAATAAATAAAAGAAAATTCAAGGCAAGAAAAAAACAAGAGGCCTTTTAGCCTGGCGCTCAGCTGATGATCTAAGGCCTGATATTCTGATGTTCTAAGGCCTAGGTTTCATATGAAATGGTCCATGGACCATGTACTCACCTGTGGGTAATGTCCCAGAAGAACAGATGACAATTGCCAAGCCAAGTGGCCAAGTGGCCTGGCGCTCAGCTGATGATCTAAGGCCTGATATTCTGATGTTCTAAGGCCTAGGTTTGATATGAAATGGTCCATGGACCATGTACTCACCTGTGGGTAATGTCCCAGAAGAACAGATGACAATTGCCAAGCCAAGAATCGAATTGGGCCGAAACTTGAGTGTCCTATGGTCATATGACATATGGGAATATATATAACAAGTTTCAGGTCAATAGCCTCTGTGGCCACGAAACATGCCACCTAACGGCAAAATTTTTAACTTTGACTCTGTGGCCTTGAAAAAAGGTCAAATCCAAAACTCGTATTATATATCATGTAGACTACATATAACTCCATCTGGCGTACTTGCGGTAAAAATTTGGTGAGGGTCCGATTTTCATCTTAAGCGGGTGATCCACTGTTGCGATTTTGACTTGAGACGAGGTTGCGTTCCCTTGCGGTTACCTTATATGGCAATCGGAACTCCATATAAGGTAATCGCAAGGGAACGCAACCCCGTCTCAAGCCAAAATCGCAACAGTGGATCACCCGCTTTAGGGTACCAGTACCTACACCAAGTTTCAGGTTTCCACCCCTGTTAAAGACGACCAACGACGGAGGACGACGGACAACACGCCATAAGAAAAGGTGAGCTAAAAACCGGAAATGAATTATCGGAAATATGGAAATTCTCAGAATATTCCAACTTTATGAGCAACAGAATATTCCAACTTTATGAGCAACAGTGTTCCCCCTTTTAATTGGGGGAACGTAGGTACCGGGACACAAAAGGCCTTTTACACGGTGCGGGTGCGTTCCTGATCGACACTGGATCGATGAGGGTTCGGTTATTCTTCCCCGGGTTAAAGCAAAACAACTGACCTCCACCTTCCTCTGGCCAGTTCAGTTCACCGCGTGAGGTCCGGATGGTGGAGGTGGGTGGAGGTAGGTGCAAGCCGATTATTACAGAGTTTTCGCAAAGCCCCCGAAACGCCAACGCGAACGTCTGTCCTTTTGTTCGGTGCTCTCTTCGTGGCATCGAACAATGGGATTGGCGTTGGCGTTTCGGGGGCTTTGCGAAAACTCCCTAATCTCTCGTGTAAAAGCGAACCGACCTCCGGCGGGATTGAGGACGTTACCTGAGTGACGTCACTCGCGTACATGCTGTAATCTGTGAAGAAATCACGCGCGAGATTTCTCAAGCACTGCTCATTCTGTTAGAAGCATATTTTTCATACCACACATTAACCAGATTTTATACATGTATTGCATTTTCGGTGAAAAATAACGTTGTCGTTAACGTTTACGATTACCGTTTGATTTCTTAACCTCCTTTTATCATCGAATGTTGACAAAAGAGTTACTCTTTTAGATTTAGCAGTTTATTTTTACACAATATTCCAGAATGAAACTAGTACACCTGGTGAAGATTTCACATGACAGGGACGCTTGATTAATTGATAAAATGATTGATGGCGTCACTGAATATCATACTCACGCTCGTAGTTCCGTGCGATCGGAAATCTTTCATAAACAGCAAGGATTCTCGAAAACACGGACGAAGAGCCGCTTGTTTATGGCAACGCTATGACAACATAAGCCGGTGTGACGTTTTTGAATGTTCCCCATATGTGAGTGTTCCACCGTAAACTGCGATTTGACATTAGGGGACAACAGAGAAACGTGTCGATCTGTCTGCCAGTGTTTCCTCAACAAAAGATAAGGACGGTTCGAATAACTTGATGTAGGTATTTCAAAGCTTAGGCTCAAGGAAGAAACCAATATAAGTAAAGGTGTACTTTGCCAAACAGGACTTGCCCAGGATAAAAGAGAAGATGTCCGTATGGATCTGCAGCAAACAAGGGGCAATAATATGATTTAACTGGCTTATCTATATATACCCTCATACTACTCACGTTCATTTTGTCGTCGTCATCAAATTTGAATTTCTTTAGATATATGTTCCATGGATGGAACATGGAGGCAAATCCATCGGTTGAATGATCAATGCGTGGTTGACACCTGACAGTAAGTTTTACGGGGCTATTCACCGCTTTCCAGGATGCATCAACGGACTGAAATATTCTGACGTATGATTCGCACCAGTCATACACGATTATATCATCATGGATCCACTTCGCTACGAGTGTTTCGCCGTCTTGGTTTGAAAGTTTAGAAGTAATATAACTGGCATTCACAAAATGAACATACTCTCTGCTATTTTGATGACGATACCCGACGCGAAATACGAACAAATACCAGATACTCTTTCCCTTGCACTTTGATTTGGCCGTCTTATTTCCGAGTGTCCACAGCATTATCTTTCTTTCGTCGGCTGTGAAGATCGGTTTTGCGATCGGTGTTGCATGGTGGTCGAACACCACTGGATACAGATCTGAACCGTTTGAGCTGTGCAGGTGTGCTAGAAGTCTGCTACCGTTAGATGGCGCTTTGTTGGAAGTATTCTTCCAAGTGATGAATTTATTCTCGTAACACGTGATATCAGTTACACAATAAGGTATTTCGAAACGTTTGGTCAACAACAATTGTCCAAATATGTTCAGTGTCCAGACAAATTCTGGCCACCCGTAACAATAGGAGCTGGGAGAGTAAGTATAGATCATATAGAATTTCTGACCTGAGCAAAATATCATATTGAGAAGCTTGTGGTAGCGCTTAGGAAAGAAAGGCAGCTTAAACTTTCTACCTAATCTGTAACTATTGTTCCTCTCTAAACCTGTAATAGATATCAACTAAACGGTAATTTATTTATCATTCAGTAAATCCTCTTCTGGATATAAGCTACGCTTCCACCGCCGAAAAACCCGCTGTGTGTGTGTCCGGTGTAAAAGAATCTAAGGTCCCCTGATGTGTAATGTCCCCCAACAATACATTTACGGATTAAGCGGCACCACTGAATTGGACTCTAGAGAAACCCAGAGGTTTATGGGCGAGGGATGCAAGAGGGAGACACTATCCGTTTGTAGGAGTTGAGAATTTGGGAGTGGAGATCAGGTTTACCGGACACCCTCCCCTTCTCCAGCTGAAATGTGGATCCACTATTGGACTGTCTGGGAGGGTAGACGGTAAAAAAGACACTGGAAAAAAAGACGCCGGAAAAAAGACACAGTAAAAAAGACACTGGAAATAAAGACACTGGTTTTTCCAGTGTCTTTTTTACTGTGTCTTTTTTTCCGGTGTCTTTTTTCCAGTGTCTTTTTTACCTGGATTCGTCTGGGAGAGGTTCGGAATGGAGGAAAGAAGAGTGCGAGGTAAAGGAATTATCAATGAAACCGAAATAAACGGCTACCGCTAGGCTACCGACTGTAGCCTAGCGGTAGCCTGCGTAGCTATGACATTATTGATTAGAGCCTAGGGGCAAATTCCACACCAGCACTGAAATTCCGCCAATGAAAAAAAGTATCACTATTTGTCGGCTAATCCAAGTCATTCAGCCTAAAAGAGACGTATTCATGGAAATTTATTCACTTTTTCCGGCAATCGGCAGCCTAAACCAGGTTTTATTCATCCAAGCCTAAACACACTTGTCACAAAAGCACGTCAACGACGTCGCGAACTGGCGGTGGGATAGAGAACCATGAATGAATTAGGCCAAGCAGACAAAGAACTCTGTTACATGTACTAAGCCGCATTGTGGCATAAACAAAGGAAGATATCTAACGCCCGTATTCCGAAAGCACACTCACACTCTACTCATACTCAAGTGAGTGTCACTCAAGTGTGGCTCAAGGGACACTCAAGTACGAGTGTGAGTGTGACCTCAATAATTTGAGGGACCACTTACACTTAATGAGCTTTGGTTAATCTGAAACGTCTCCAGGCCCCGTATTCATAAACGTACTTAAGTCAAAGTAAGGCACTTATATACCATCTTAAGTTAAGCAACTAACTTAAGTGGGATTCTATATGCTACTTAAACTTAATAATATACAGGAAGTCAACTTCCAGATAAATTTTCGACCCCAACCGGGGTCTTCTTCAGGCTGGCACTTAACAGTACAAGACTCTAGAATAGTGACTTAGTGACTTGCTCAACCATACCCCTATATTTGAGACTCCTCTGGGGCTGTCTTAAAGGGACTCTAGAGGCAGCCCAGCATGGCTGGGGAAAACCCCGGGGAAAACCCATGTTCAATACCTCGTACTGGTGATTAACGTTAAAGTGGCGCTGCCTAGTTGAAGAACCGGTACTGATAGTAGCCTAATGGCGAGCTGCCTCTAGAGGCCCTTTAACTTTAAGTGGATTGGACAAATTGCGAAGAAATATTCATTTAATCGGAAAAATCGAGCAATAATAGTGAGGTTTCGTAAATCTGACGAAATGCTAAATACGAAATTGGGCTTCATATCTGTAGCTCTTGCAGGAACAAAGTTACAGGTGTGACAGACTGAACAGACAGACTGACAGACAGACAGACAGACAGACACACACACACACACACACAGACACACAGACAGACACCATGACCAAACACAATATGGTTTCCGATCATGAGATCGGAAACCATAATTATTTCTGAGGAAGCGCTCCCGCACCGTACAGTGAAAAATCTCCCGCAGCCGTACAGTTGATTTTAAAATTGCCGATTTTCGATGCGTTCTCCTGCGAATTTCTGGGAGATATTGCAGCAGCTAGCCTTTTATAGTGTATTCATTCACCTAGGGTTGTCATTTTGCCCTTAGCAATGGTATTTATAGTAATTTGGCGTGTCAGCTTTGCCAAGCGTATGTGACCGGAACTTTCTCCCGCAGCTGTACGGCAATGTTGATTGTACACCGTGGTGACCAACATTTTGTAACAATCTTTCAGTATTTTTCAAACTATTGAGCCACATATACGCCATTTTGGTAAATAAACGTTTACTTGAGTGAAGGCTGAGGGAGGTATACCACCCACTCAACCTTCACTCCAAAATAATGACTTGGGTGAGTGTGAGAAAGGTTCAAGTGTGAGGTAGATCTTTCACCCATTGAGTCTTGAGTGACACTCATTGAGTGTCAAGTGATACTCAATGAGTGTGAGTGTGAGTGAGCTTTCAGAATACGGGCATAAGTCTAGTTTTCTTTTCGGCATTTTGGCTTATTGCAACATGCCAAGTTCGGTCTATACGTCACACTATGCCGCCGCCTGGTTGCCCGGGTGCCGACTCAAGCCGAGCGTGATGGAATCATGACGTCGCCCCTATTACGCTTTCTGCACATGCGTATCTTCCCCAAATGCGGACCCCGGTAGGCTCGAACGCACCGCGATTCGGCGCGTGTATCACACACACCCGAACCATGGAGAGGTACGCTACACCTCTCCATGGTTCGGCTGTCCACATCCTATCATTCTATACCAACCCACAGTTATCGGCGTTACAATTAATCCACACATTGGCCAATTCATATCTCAAGCTGCCCAGAGGTCTTACCAACAGTGACTGGTCCCGATTCCTCTGGATTGTGGTTTTATACCTTTTCTTGAGCAGGGCAAGTGTAACGTTTTTCAGTGTGGCTATTTTTCTGTGCGACTCCCATTGTTCGGAACACTCTAGGAAACGGACTCGCTGTTTCTCTGTGTGTCGCCAATTGTCAGGTCGCCGCTTATTCCGTCAATCTATTGTAATGTCACACTGGCACACGGGCATCACTGGAAAACGTTACACCGGATCCAGGAATGGCAGAAGGGGGGGGCGTAGCTCGACAGAGGTGATAATCACGAAAGAGAAAAATTTGACAATTTAAGTCCTTTTAGATGCATTTTCCTCGCATCTGAGAGCAAAATACTTGAATTTTTATGTGACTAAATATTTCTTGCTAAAAAATTACTCTGGCAAAAATGGGGGGGGGGGGTACGCCCCCTGGATCCGGCCCCGTTGAGTTGGGTTAGTGCAAGGGTTCAGCACCATTCGTGTCGGTTGGCAAGCCCTTGTTCGAAATCAGTTGAATTAACTGCGTTTTTCTAATGTCATGACCTCTGCATACAAGAGCGTCATACCTTATGCGAAAAAAGGAATTGATCGTTCTTGCGGCGAGAGGAGACGCTTCAACACAGCATTACTGCATTATCAGCCGATGAAAGCTTGAAAGCGGCAAGCCACACTGTATTCAATTCAGAAAATGCTACATCCACCGACGTTAGTGTACTGTAAAATGTACATGTACTACGCTCTATCTGAATCATAGAGCTCTGCGTGCACTTTTTTCAATGTATGCTGAAAACTAGTCATGATTCGTTGAAGTACATGTATGTATAAGGCAAGCATTTTGGGGCATTCTCGAGGCTATGAGACCTCTACCTGCACTCTCCTAACACTTTGAAAATATCGAAAATTCAACACGTGACAAAGGGGCTATAAGTAACCTCAAAGTGAGATTTAGGAGTTTCCAGGAGATGGGGAAGCTATACATGTACAGTAGCGGACATAGGCCTAATTATTAGAACAGAGGGACTTCAAGTTTTCATTCAAGGCAAAATTTCCGCTTCTGTATTCCAATATCTAATCAAAAGTACATGTATTTGAAGTCCGTCCTAGATATGCACTCCTCTAATCTCATGTTGATTACAGTTTAATCAGCTGTAACTCGGACGGTTTATTATGGAATTTTAAGGAAGGTTTAGAAATCAAACGATAAACGTAAACTTCACAACAACGTCATTTTTCATCCCACACATTAACTGGATTTTATATTGCATTTTCGTTGTCGTTAACGTTTACGGTTACCGTTTGATTTCTTAACCTCCCTTTTATCATCGAATGTTGACGACCGTAAACAAAAAAGTTACTCTGTTAGATTTAGCAGTTTATTTTCACACAATATTCCAGAATGAAACTGCAGCTGGTGAAGATTTCACATGACAAGGACGCTTGATTAGTTGATAAAATGATTGATGGCGTCACTGAATATCATACTCAGGCTCGTAGTTCCGTGCGATCGGAAATCTTTCATAAGCAGCAAGGATTCTCGAAAACACGGACGAAGAGCCGCTTGTGTATGACAACGTTATGACAACATCGACGCACGTAAGCAGATGTAACATCTGTGACGTTTTTGAATGTTCCCCACATGTGAGTATCCCACCATAAACTGCGATTTGACATCAGGGGACAACAGAGAAACGTGTCGATCTGTCTGCCAGTGTTTCCTCAACAAAAGATAAGGACGGTTCGAATAAATTGATGCTAGTATTTCAAAGCATAGGCTCAAGGAAGAAACCAATATAAGTAAAGGTATTCTTTGCCAAACAGGACTTGCCCAGGATAAAAGAGGAGATGCCCGTATGGATCTACAGCAAACAAGGGGCAATAATACATGAATGATTTAACGGAAATTTTCTCTATATATGCCCTCATACTACGCACGTTCATTCTGTCATCGTCATCAAATTTGAATTTCTTAAGAATGTTCCTTGGAAGGAACAGGGAGGCGAATCCATCGGTTGAATGATCAATGCGTGGTTGACAACTGACAGTAAGTTTTAAGGTTCTTTTCACTGCTTTCCAGGATCCATCAACGGGCTGAAATATTCGGACGTATGTTTCACACCAGTCATACACGATTATATCATTATGGATCCACTTCGCTACGAGTGTTTCGCCGTCTTGGTTTGAAAGTTTAGAAGTAATTAAACTGGCATTCACAAAATGAACAAACTCTCTGCTATTTTGATGACGATACCCGACGTGAAATACGAACAAATACCAGATATTCTTTTTATTGCACTTTGACTTGGCCGTCTTATTTCCGAGTGTCCACAACATTATCTTTCTTTCGTCGGCTGTGAAGATCGGTTTTGCGATCCGTGCTGCATGATGGTCAAACACCACAGGATACAGACCTGATCCGTTTGAGCTGTGCAGGCGTGCTTGAAGTCTGCTACCGTTAGATGGCGCTTTTTGGGACGTTCGGTTCCAAGTGATGAATTTATTCTCGTAACACGTGATATCAGTTACACAATAAGGTAGTTGGAAACGTTTGGTCAACACCGGTTGGCCAAATATTTTCAATGTCAAGACGAATGATGGCCTCCTGTAACAATAATCGGAGCTGGAAGAATAACTGTAGATCATATAGAATTTCTGAATTGGGCAAAAATTCATACTGATAAGCCTGCGGTAGCGAAAAGGGAAGAAAGGCAGCTTAAACTTTCGACCTAATTTGTAACTGTTGTTCCTCTCTAAACCTGAAATCGATATCAAAAAAATATAACTTGTTTCTCATTTCAATTTTCCTCTGAGACAGGCCGGCATGGAGAAAACGCGGAATTCCACAGAAATCCGCCAAGACACACGTGACTTTTATCAATGGAATAAACTATACACTGACCGTAACCTGGTAACACATGTACAGTCTTGTTCGTATTAATATCAACACCTATTATCTCAAATATCTCGTAAACCATCAAACCAATTTAAATGTGGTTTTCTGCATAAAGTCAGAAATCTTGTTAACTATAACTGGGCATCAATGTTTTTGCACAAGATTCACTTCTTCATTGCGTAATCTGTCGTTGAAAAAAGGTTAAAAAAAAAACTTTTTTGTTTCTGGATTTTTCACCAAAATTCCTTTGCTAGAATGAAGTTATGCCAAAATAAAGGTGATTTAGCAAGTTACTGTCAAAATCGGCCATTTAGTTTTTGAAAAATTGACGTTTTTGTAAAGCTATATCAACACCACTTGTCTTCCACTGCCAACNGGGGGGGGGGGGGTATTTCGCACGGTATTTCAATGCTGCCATTTCAAATAGGCGTAGTAATGCAAGTATACATTGTTGGAAGACAGGGTCTGCCGGATTTCCGTGGAATTCCGCGCACGAAGGAGCTTTTTTATTTTCTTGATTTTTTTAAATTTAGAAAGTGACTAAATTTTCAGACAAAAGGTAGACCCTTCATTGCAGATATTGCGCTAAATACCCCTGGATTCCACAGGAACGTGTTTCTTGGTGGATGAGAAGGGCTGGGAAGCTTGGGAACGACCCATTGTGAGGAGTAGTTGGTTCTCTGGAGTAGGTAACTGATATCCCACCCTGGAGAATCTCCTACCTTTCAGTAGGGGCCTTGCTTAAAGTACTACATGCACCTTTTTTGCAGCTTGTACAATGAAAGAGCTTTTTATTTCATGAAAAAATTCCAACTGGTTAGAAAGTTATGGTTGATTTTGTGAATGACTCAGCTAAAATCAGAATGGTGTAAGACTGCCTCATTACGTGATGTCACACGAGGGAATTTGCATAATGAACATGTCATTTCCCTGAATAGAGCGACCTAGTAACCAAATCAAACAATGTATGTGATGGGAAATTCAACAAAATGCAATTATCATGCAGAAACCATGCCTCCAGCGTACTCTGGGTGGGTCAAATTGGAATGAATTTTCCCCTAGAATTATGTCACGAATAAATTAGCACATTTACATTGTTGAAGTCGTTCACAGCACGGTTTTTAGCCCAATGATTTTGACTGACAAAATCCAAGGCCGAGTTCGACTGGAACCCGAGGTTCAACTCGGTCGTGTCGAGTCGCAGCCGAACTCCATAAATTCCTTGGGTAGCTACTTTTTTGACGTCATATTTGACCTAATTCGTTGCTCGGGTTGAACCCTCGATGGAATGAGTGCCGAACTCGACACTCACGTGACAACATGGCGACCCGCAGCAAAAAATCGCCGAATTCGCTGGAAAATATGTAAGAAAATCTGTTCTTGAGGGCAAATGAACCTCAGTTAGAACTGTTTAGTATGTTTATCATCTTTTGAACAAAAAATTGGGTGGTTGTCATTATTTGTACTGACATGACTAGCAGACGCTCTCTTTCAACAACTCGAGGAACTCGATTTGTAGTTCGGGCGGAACTCCTACTCGACATGCGTACTTCAAATTTGATCACGTGAAAAATCTACTCTTACTCGAGCCGAGAGTTCCAGTCGAACTCGGCCCTTGATATCTCGCTTACTACTTAACATAATTTCATGAAGCAAACAGCAAATTGCAGTTCTGTCTGAATGTTGTACAAAGCTGAAAAAGAGTGAGAAGTTATTTTTGTGGTGCACATAGGACTTTAAGCTTCCCTGCCCTTCTCACTCACCAGGGACGACAAGTGCCTGTGGTTATTCCTCCAGGGTTTTCACTCGTAATTACTGACAAGAACAAACGTCATATGGTAAAAAGTGCTAAACCGCCATCTTTGTTAGAAAGGACTGACAGGAGAGCCAGCGGGATATTAAGAGATAGCCACTCTAAGTTATTTCAGGACATCGTGGTGATGACACTATGCAACCCTGCCCCCCCCCCACCACCACCAACGACGTACATGTACATGTACATGAAGTATCGATCAGTTTAACTTGCAGCCATCGTGCATCGATTTCTTCAAACTCCTCCGCAGTGCCGTGTCGTTCCGCAATTTATGATCATTCACTTATGACACTGCCACCAGGTGCCTTGATGCTTTGCAAAATCGAGCATGCTATATATACATGTATTATTTCAGAATCCATGTCAAATAAAGTGAAAAAAAACACTTAACAAATGCATGTTTTGTAATTTGCTTATGCGACTTGATATTTCCGGACATTTCATATTCTTCAGCAACTACTCTAAACTCCCACTTACCTTTCCCATTCCTGAACTCGGAAAAAATGACCAAATCCTAAGTTGAAGATATCGCACGCTGTCATTCTTTGCCAGGCTCGGGAGTGGGACAAGTAAGTGAACAGGACATTACTGTTTCTGACCATACCCCCACCCCTTTATCTTCACCTTTAGGACTTAGTCATTTTTTCCGAGTTCAGGAATGGGACAGGTAAGTGGGAGTTTAGAGTAATAAAGGCCCGTGTATTAAGTAAGGCACGTCTACACGATCATTCATTTGTTCAAAACACCGTCATACTTAATTTTGTATGATGATGTTCAGGTTTGTTGTGAATTTCCGTCTACACAATCCAACATTCATGGACACTTGTATGATGAAGTATGAACGAAAAGAAAATGGCGGGAAAGTTCCTGATTGTTGCAAAAATGGATGCTCACAATAGTTCGTGAGTGGTGCTGCTGCTGCATTATAGACATGGCCCATTGATTGCGGGTCTATGTTTAATGCAAAGTTGGTTTTTGCATCCCATTTTGAAATCCTCATTGTGAGAATGCCGGAAAGCTTAACATAACAATTGACCCCTCATCTTGTAGCTAAATACCAGTAGACTTAAAGATACTGTATCACGACTTCATTGTTTACATTCAATGTTTGTAAACATTGATGTTTACATTATGTTATTTTGGACTTTTGGGACATGCCGACGCACCAAATTGAACACTTTTGGTATCAAAAGAGTTTCTAGAGGGGCATGCCGCCAATAAATTACTCATAAGACGTAGAAAGACTGGACAGAAACAAACAAAATGTAAACAGACAATGATTTTCGTGGCCCGCGAAAATACCCGTGATACATTATCTTTAACTTGTGGTAAACAGCACGGCGTGTATCTCCTCAACACATACTCTAAATTCCCACTTACCTGTCCCATTCCTGAACTCTGAAAAAATGACTAAGTCCGAAGTTGAAGATAATGGGGTGGGGGTATGGTCAGAAACAGTAATGTTCTGGATCAATAAAAAGGACTTGTCAAGGGACGTGCGGTCGTGTTTGCCAGGGCATGAGGTGACAATGGAAATCTTGTGGCGCAACGTGAGTTCAAGGTAAATGTTCGTTGGTGCATACGGCCCTAAATGTCCTCCTTAACTGAAGTTAGGTAATCGCTATGTAACCAGTCAAAATTAATGCCTTTAATGCATGAAGAAAGATCTCACATTCTACATTGTGCATGCTCTCTTGTGTTATAGCCCAAGATCACTGGTGGTGATTCGTGCACTGCGTATTTTCTGGGATCATAAAGGTGGTGACAGACTGGTCCGTATACGGTCCGAAAGCGATGCGTTTTGTATTGTTCTTTCACACCTCTATGCACTTGGGTGCGCCTACAACAAAAGAAATCATGCTGTATACGGACCGTA
>NMRB01000925.1:69888-99155 GCA_002633025.1 Notospermus geniculatus | reverse complement strand
GTCTTTTGAATGTATATTTTGACTTTTTGAATAAATATTTTGTCTTTCGAATGTATATTTTGACTTTTTGAATAAATATTTTGTCTTTTGAATGTATATTTTGACGTTTTGAATGAATATTTTGTCTCTTGAATGGATATTTTGACTTTTTGAACAATTAGTTTGACTGTCTTGAATAATTTCGTGTTTGGCGTGCCATAGTCGCCGGGCTACCTAACTACAATGAATAATTAGTGTGACATCGCGCCGGGCTTTTCGTACACACGGGTTTGACACGGGTAACACGGGTATTTTGAACAGGTGTAACCGTAGCTATTGACGGGTCCTAATAGACACATGAATATTGAACAAACTAATCGTTTGCAGCCTTTGCACTTACCCGTTTGCAACGATGGCTGTTAAATAGAAAGATTCATAGTTTTTTGTCTCCACTATGCAGCCGATAATCAAATCAGATTGGTGCCATGGGTCTTTGTCAGATTGCTTGGGGCATCTGACTGTGTAAACTCCTCCGCAGTGCCCTGTCATTATGGTCCCCAGACCTACAGTCTGGGGACCATATTGAGATCACTCAGGTTCTTCTGTTTCTTCTTCTTCTTCTTATTCCACCACTCGATTATTGAGCTAGCCTGGCCAAACCTGCGAATAAAGTTGAAAACCTTTACCCCTTGCCCATTCTTATATATTGGGTCCATGGAAAGACACAAAGTGTTTTCCAAAATTCTGCCAATTTCTATTACTTTTTGAGCGGTTTTGGTTAAATTTTCACATTTTTGCTCATGAATAAACATGAACTTGAAGTTTGGTGAGGTCAAGCTGAAATCAGCCAATGGGAGGTGATCTGCATGTAAACAATGCCGTGTGCTCGAATGGGAATGGGCCCATAACATGCATAAGACACAATGTTTCAAAATGGCTTCCACCATTTTGTTTCACTTCGAGCATTCAGAGAGGCAGTGTAAGGATATTTGGCGAAATGGATACTCAGTGACCTACCCCAAACATATTTTGTAACGTCAGCTAACTATCCTGTGAAAAATTTGTTGAAAAATACTCCCTACTCGCTCATTTCAGCCTGCTGTGATTGTGCAACTCTGCACAAGTAGGCAAATTTGAGTAGGCCTAAGCACTTTATAAGATGCACCATCGGAATTGCAATGTCAGCAGAATGATGCTAATTTTAGAATTGCACATGGGTTTTGTTTACTGCTTGGGTGACTGAACAACTATGGGGCGCCTTCCCAACCAAGGGGGTCTAATAAGGTATGTGACTTGATTCAACAAGGATTGTAAGCCAATCATGTGGTATTAACCCCTTCCCACCCAAGGCTAAGGAACTAAAGATATCATTTTTCACCAGAGATTGTTGATCACACTCCATGGTAGACCTGAGTCACCAACCATTTCTTTATCAGGAAAGAGTGCAGGAAATGTGTTGATTTGAATTTTTCAAGTCATCCCGGAGTCACACATAAAACCGAACTCAATATTAACCCTTTGCCACTCAGTCACTTAATAATATCTCTCAGTTACCATTGACTGTCAATTCAGTTTCACAGCAGATCTGCCCCCCCCCCAGACCAAACCAAGCAAAGATTTCACAATTTGAACCTCCACCCAGTCTCCACCCTTTAATGTAAAGCAAATTTCACCCTTTCACTCAGCCAGTGAACCTTCCATTCAAAATTTTCCTGCCTGGGGACCATCAAATTTGCTGTCAAGCAAATTTCACAGTTCTAGTTCCATTTTGTGATGCTCCGCTTACGACACTACCAGGTGCCTAAGTGCTTTGCAAATTCGAGCATGCTTTCCCATCCCATATCAGTATCAAATAAAGTCAAAAACATTAAAACAAGTGCATGTTTTGTAATCCCTTAAGGAGGTTGAGATCAGCGACTTAGTCGACCCGCAAAGGTATGAACAGCGCCACGACGTGTCAGCCGCGGTATTTGGCGGTACTAACTGCTAAATCACTGAACGAAAGCGAGGCAGTGACGTAGGCGTAGCAGACGCTATAAAACAATCACTAATTACGCACGATTAGTCTGAGGGGTTGAAAATCACCCCGAAACACAACCACATTTTCAAGAAATCTCCTTCCGTTTATCCATTGTCTAACTTGGTTCCATGGGCTCCGGCGGTGGCGCTGACTAGTAGAATCGTCAATCAGCGCCACGTCGGACGTCCAAGCAACCAGGTTATGACTGCGAGAATCGTTACCTACTGATGTTCAAACTGCGTACAAAAACTTGGAATACCATGCCGAAGTATGAAATTAACACAGATTGGAGATTGATAGTTTCTTCGTCTATTCAGTTTTGCTGGTTTTATGCAGGCAAGTATTTATGGAGTTATGGCGATGTTTTTAACAACGTTCTACTCCAATTCGTGAAATGACCTCCAATTCTGTGCGGAGGACGAAATTTCTTAAATGATTTCTCTTCACTCGTTTGCTTTATGCCAAAATAAATTACACTAATGGAACGCTCAATGTCTTAGCTAAACACTGATATATGGTTTATGTGGTTGAATTTGAACGGTCTTCTCGATAAACGCAATTTTGTGCTAGGTGTCCGATTTCTCGAATGAGGTACTCGAGAAACCTCGTCGAGGGCCCCGATCGCCGGGTATTCGAAAACCCTGGACTGAGAAAACCTGGATTGGATTGGATTGGACTGTGACTCACTGTTCTCCACCACCTGGACTGTCTTCACGAACTTCTAAAAACAAAAGACACCGATCAGATATCAGTGTCAAGTGTTTATGGCTGTTAACCCCAATTGCTTGTTTGTAGGCCTAAACTACTGTTCGTAGCTGGGGTAGTGGATGGTTGGCCTATTGAAGTCTGGGTTCAATTTGTATCTAATTGAAGTCCTTTTTACTTATAACTTGTAAAATCTCAAAGAATACCGTTATTCCAGGCGTTTTGTAAGGACTGGGGTCGGTTGCCTCATAATTCGCGCATGTTTCTATTTTGGTAGTGTTTTTTTAGCACACAATGATCTGAAGGTTCGGTACAGAGTACGTAGGCTATGCCAATTACTTCGAGGTAATCTCTTGACTCTCTACTGAGTGTAATGGGCTATGCATGAGACAAGGACAGGACACTCTCCTGATTAATTGAAGGACAATATTGACAATAATGCACTGTTTTCGGGAATTTTCATATCACTCATTGATAATGGCATTACTATAATGCAAATATATTGTAGGTAAATGTCTATACATGTAGAACAGCTTCTTTCCAAGAATTATTTCATTTGGACTGAAAAGGTTAAGTCACTGAACTGCCTTCACGCCTCAACATTAACATTCTTCAAAACATGACAAGTTTTAATTTAGGCCTGTCATGCTGTCTGCCTGTACGCAGTATAGTCCTACTTTCGATGATAACATACCCACGAGACGGTATGACGATGCAAAGGGAGCTGGATTCCTTTATTCTTTTTTATTTTTATAGTACTCGCGGTTTTTCAACACATGACACTAACATCTTTTGTTCGGACAAACAAAATCAAGTTGGTGGAGTGCAGTGAGTCAGACTCCAATCCAATCCAGTGTTTCTCAGTCCAGGTTTTTCGAATACCCCCGATCTCCTATTATTTTCCCGCGCGCAAAATAAATATGCCGTAGAAAAGGACCTTTGCGGGTCGACTGGACTTATCACGGTTTCTTACGTGTACGGATCGAAATGCACACAAAATTTGTCCTCACTGACAGAATTTTGTCTGCATACGTGTAATGATCCGTGAGAAGTTGCTGATCTCAACCTCCATCACTCAATTTTTTTATCTGATAGTAGATGATAGATAATCATAATAAAGTAATGAAGATAGAACTATTTTTCGCGCACGGTCATAGACAATGAGTGATTTTCCTCGATTTTCCGGCTCGTCTCATGAGCCTGGGTCCTACAAGGTATCCGCCACGGGTTACTGACGACTACGTGCGCCCGTAACCCCATGCATGCGTTATGCACTGATCTTATTGTAGTCGTACGTAGTCGTCAGTAACCCGTGGCGGATACCTACATGTACATGTACGTTACGCACACCCCAACTGTGAACCGATCAGACAAAAGTAGGTCGACGAAACGTTTTGTGCATGAAACCATGAAATAGATGCCAAATGGAATTTGGCATGTATTGCAATAGCCTATCACTACGGTACCGATCGTCCGCAGAAATAGTCCGGATGGAGGGAATGTACACGTACATGTATTGACCCGGGTGTATGGATCACAGCTAAAATTGTAAACTTACCTTTTTAAGCCACACAGTCTTCGGTTCACGGATAGAAGTCGCTAACGTGAACGAAAGCATGGCACACATACATGTATTTGAGTGATAATATAAATTATTCATATAAGGTGATGGCCATAATATTGCTATCCTCGAGCACAGAAGTAAGGATCTTGCTCGGCAAAATCCAATGATTTGCCGTGTATCACGCATAATAACTTTAGTAAAAACTGTCTTGCAGTTTTCTGAGGAAACTACATGTAAAGATGAATAATAAACTAAACTGATCAAGAAACGTGCGATATTTTCTTTACAGCGACATTTTGAAATCATTGAGATGGAAACCATAGTCACGTTATCGTCAATTACAACTGATTTGGATTTCGGACTTGCCTGGCTAAAATAAAATCCAGCAATTCAGGCCCCGATTTCCAGCTGTTGTTTACTTTCAATGGAATTTCATCATTAAAGGGCCACGATGTTGCCACTTTTTGTCGATAGCCGGCGCCACCTGCGGTGATTGCATCATTCTCCAACGTAATATTGCTTTCGCCCCAGTAAATGTAGAATGTACATGTATGAATACAATACAATGCATACGTGGCTACCCTAGGAACGAGAGTTCATACTCCACATGGGGCGAGGTTGATAAACGGTAGTTTAGAAAAAATTGTCAATAGAGGTCTCCCTTAACACGGGTGTATGTTTAGCGCAGGATAGGGAAGGAATACAGTGCCCTTTTAAATGGCCGGGGATCACTGTAAACTCTAGTTGCTGAAATACGACTTCGAACATGAAATACTGCCACCTGACTATGATATACTGTATCATCACTGTAAAACGTGAAAAGTAGGTGACATGCCAGAATTACTCCTGAAAATGGCTGTGCTTTTTGGTAATCATGTGCCCCTGTTTTCAGAGATGTGATATGGGCCCTACGAAATGAGGGTTGCGAAAGAATGCGTAGCCACTCTGAAATTGAACGTTGTTGCAGGCGTTCAGTAAACAAAATGCTTCTTCTTCAAGAGATACGAGTCAGAATAAAAATTCCAGTCATAGGCTGCAGGAAGATCTCCACCCGATAACTATCCTTGGAAAAGATGCAATGAATTCTTACTTTCAAAGAGTACGAAATACCGACTAATCTCTCGACTTTCATCTTTCCCCCACCCTTTCCCCCACCTCTACAATATACAGTTATTCTAATAAAATTGGACGATTACTTCACGAGGAATGCACCAAGAACAGCCTCAACTGATATGGGTCATTCTAAACAAATCAAACACCTAGTACATGAGGTTGAAATTACAGGATGGTATCGCGATTTTTCTTTTTACTAGAGAGAATAAAGACAAGTCAGAGGAGCGCTCATTGTAGGATAATACTTCTTGACCGAGTTGTTCACAGGAAACATTACGTCGAATGGTAGCGTACAAATCTCCGAAATTCAAAACTTATTTGTAAGGAAAATTTCGTTGCCCAATTACGGAAATCGTAAAATCCAAACATCATAAAATCCATCATTTTTCAAATACGAGACGATGGACTTACTGTGAACTGTCCTTGATGTGGTAGAAGTTACATACGGGGAATACGATCGAAAAATCGTTCCGTGTGACAAGCTTTGTCAGAGATATGCCTCCAAGCTAATTTACAGCCGCCGTTCAGCCTCAACTTCACAAGGGAATACTTGACAATCAATACGAACTGAAAAAAATGCATTGTCTTGTCCCATTCATTGTTTGTTGGATGATGCTAAATATGACAATTGATTTCATCTTTCCCTTCTTGTTATTTTGTCCGTTATTACTAATCAAATTACATGTACATGTTCATGTAATAATATTTTTTTGTGTTGTATGGGATAATAATTTTTGTGTGTAACGTTTTTCAGTGTGGACATTTTTCTATGTCACTCCCATTGTTTGGAACAAACTGGGAAACAGATTAACTGTTTCTTCGTGTGTCGCTCCTTATTCTGTAAATCTATTGTAATGTCACACTGGCACACGGTACATACTGAAAAACGTTACAGCCAGCAAAAAATTCTGGCGTGGATGAAAACAGCCATTTTCAATGGAGATGAAGACAATCACCTTCGGCTCGAATCATGAAAACAGCCACTTTCGATGTGGATGGATAGGCCAACGCATAACTCATTTGGGTCCCGAAGCCGCTGCTAGGGTTAGAAGGCATCGGTACTGGCCGCCATTTTTGCGGCATAAAACTTGTTGCCGATCTATTTACGCTGAAAGGGTAAATGTCGTCCTGGGTATAAAGATTACCCAGGATCTCAATCTTCACTAAAACAATACCCTGGGTGTAGTTTCGGTAGCCAAACATCACCCAGCTTCCGCAATCGGTGCCTAGGAACGAGTCCTATTTAGAAATCCCGTGGAATCTCGCGGTCTCGCGCCGCGGTACTTGTTGAGTGTAGCTGTTCATGACATTCTTCAGGCAGTCACGTGACCACGGGCGAGACAACCTCGAATCCAGGTGTCATACTACGATGCTGGGTGATGTTAAGCTACCGAAAGTACACCCAGGGTATTGTTTTAGTGAAAATTGAGATCCTGGGTAATCTTTGTATATACCCAGGACGACATTTACCCTTTCAGCTCTATTTACAGATCATCATGTTGATATCACGGGTTATTTTTGGAATGGGGATGTCCCTAGCCACGTGGGTGCTAAATGTAATCAAACATACCGTATCCCGCGGAATGGCAACAACGAGGAAATTTTTCGATGAGAATGCTTGTGTGTGTTGCAGATCTGTAAAAAAAGTTCACGATCATCGCCGTTTTTTAGACAGGGGAGAATGAAATTTTTCGGTAAAAATGGATTCCTAAAATGACGTCAACAATAAAATGGCGGCCAATACCGAAGCCTTCTAGCCCTAGCGGCGGCTTCGGGAACTAAAGTGGCATATTGCTCTATACCCAAATACTGACCTATGAAGTAGGCCAGCTGCAGTTTCCATGACATTTGACCTTGACGATCTTATGATCAAACACAACGAAACACACTGAGCTCTGACTCAAATCTGCATGTTCAAAAATGACGTGCAGATTTTGGACAGAGGAAGTCTGTGTCGAGGCCGACGACAGCTTTGTCTTCCTCTTCGCAAGTGTCGAATTTGCGCTGATGTCCTCGAACAGTCAGGAAGTTCCTCAGGAACACAAAAATGGGAATACATGTAATTCCATACAAAATTATTTTGTCAGAGTAAACAACAGTAAAAATAAGCATTTTATCTTTCGTTTTACGTGACGGTGCTGCACTGTGGTCAATGAAACGAACGGCGCCCGAGACCCTTTGACTCGTTCGGTGAAATCAGCGATCGGTCAATCTGGGTAATTGGTCTTCTTGATTACGGAAGCTTCGACATGTTGGCTGCCGTGTGTCAAGGCAGGCGTTGATACGGGCGGGGGACCCGAAATAGCCACCTTGGGTGTTTGTTAGCGATGAAGCTCGAGATTGAATTTTTCAAACCCTCTGCTCCCCGACACCATTTTTTCAATAATTATAGTAGCCAAAAGACAATAAGGCCAAAAAAGTATATCTGTTTCTTGTCCGCGTCCGCGTCACTCCCGAGCCGTTCGCATCGGAATTTTTTTTCACCAATTTAAAATTTTCTCACTTTACTTCCGCAGCACCTTCTATAAAATGCATAGCAATGCTTCATCACTTAAAATTACATTGATTTTTCATGAAACTTGTGCTTTAAACATGTAGAGAGATAGTTTGCTGGTAATATTTCCCCCCATCCATGAAGATAACTGAAAAAAACAATTATTGGAAAATAAAAAAAATTCGAATGCTCGCATCAATTTCTGCTGAGTTGCGGGACAAGAAACAGATACAATTTTTTTGGCCTAAGCAAAAAACCGTAATAAATAAAGTTTCTCTTTTGATACCGAGATGCCAGGAAATCGCGTCTACGGTCTACGCTCAACATTTCTTGGGGAGGCCCCACACAGCCCAGCCTGCAACGACCACCTTCGGCGGCCCTGACCACCTCTGCCAAAAATCCTGTATCCGCGACTGCAAGGTCATGGTTTGGTGGTAGATGGATGGTCGAGAGTTCTGTAGTTAGTTCAATGACAGTTATGTTTTGCGTTGGGTGGCCCCAAAAGACCCCTCGATGTTTATATTTGTTATGAATTCAACTTAACCAAGGCTGTAATAATCTTATTTTAAGGGCTATTCCATATGGGCTCTATTTACCCACCCAACACATTTTTTATTTATCCACTTCCATCAATGGATTATGCTAACAAACATTGGAATACGTATATACCTAAGAGCAAGCTGTATCTGATACTACCTTAGAAAATTGCGGTCATCTACCCGAAATAGCCACCTTGGGTGTTTGTCAGCAATAAAGCTCGAGATTGATTTTTTTCAAAAGGTGTTTTTTGTGTAGCTCAGTTGTCATTCCTCGCCCTTCTTTCATGAACTACTCAGCATGCGCAAATGCCTCAATGTCTGCGAAATGTCGAGTATGAGATTTGAGACTGCTCAATCAGGATGTTACAGCTCGAACTGGGTGCTGAAAGACATCTCGATTGGGCAACACTTCCCAATCGGGCTGCGCGCTCCATCGGGCGAAAGGTCCCGACTACAGTAAGCCTACGTCATAACGAGGTGGACTTTTATCTGTGTTAGATGACCATCAGCATGCATTTTAGCTCAACTGCTACAACCGTAAAGGAAGCAAACATAAAGGCTGAACTGCAAACGATGAAGTAAATGAGAAATACACTTCATGTGTTGCCACCAGATGTCTCTCACTGCCTGAATTTGGGCTTTACGTTATAGGCAGCAGCTTTAACTTTTTTGTAGGTGTGGGGTATATAAATCTGTCAACTTGATGCCTTGAATTCCATTTCACGGTGCGCGAATAATCTGTGATTTATTTCAACTTTTTGCAAAAACATACGGGAGAATCCAACTTACCTCGACGCGAGTCCATGTCATAAAAATTTTCTAAGTTCTAATAATACCGTAATATAGTAGGGGTAGCATAATGGTAAATGGAACAGCTTGTATTATACCTAAGCTGTTCCATCTGCCATTATGCTACCCCTACTATATTACGATATTATTAGAACTTACAAAATTTTTATGACCTGGACTCGCGTCGAGGTAAGTTGGATTCTCCCGTACATACCTGGCGTCCTACCGAAATTTTCGCAAGGAAAATATGTACAGATATGAGTAATAGGGAATTGCACGGATCTAGATATAGGAAGATTCTTCCCTCGCACGCGCCCGAGTTTAATGCTAACATAACTGTCTTGGCCCGTTTCACAAGGTAAAATTCACACTTCCCAGATACTAATTTCATNCATTTTGGTTCCCGAAGCCACCGCTAGGGCTAGAAGGCTTCGGCTCTGGCTGCCATTTTCGCGACAAAAATTTGTCGCGGATCTCAGTGCGCATGCGCGGATACCGTTATGTTGACATCCCGGGTTATTTTTAGAATGGAATGCCGGTAACCACGTGGGTGCTAATGTGATTGAACACGCCGAATCGTGCGAAATGGCAACACCGAGGAAGTTTCTGTTGATGAGAAAGTTGGTGTGTGTTGCAGATCTGTAACGAAAAGTCAAAATAATCGCCGTTTTGTAGACCGGAGGAGAATGAAATTTTATCAGAAAATGGACCGTTACAGTGACGTCAGCAACAAAATGGCAGCCAGAGCCGAAGCCTTCTAGCCCTAGCGGTGGCTTCGGGAACCAAAATGCTCTGCAGTACTGCACATCGATAGTTCCTTTATTTCCCGCACAGTGGCAGCACTATATTTTATGAATGAAATTCCAAGCGAACCATCTCATTATAATACTACGGAATTTACTATGACCAATCAGTAGCGAGGTGGGTGACCATGGTGACATGATTGACAGTGTCACTCAGTGAGTGATGCCGACGGAGACGACTCGGAGTCATCTGCAAAACATGCAAAGGATGGTGTTGGCTGGGGTTCAACGACGTCCAGGAGGTACACTGCTAAGCCCTCATTAGTGCTACAACAACTTTCTGTTCGCCGCCATCTGACTAAACTTTGCGGCAGTGAGGCGAATTCTCTGGTCAGTCTTCCTCACACTTCGGATTTTTCCGCGCCATGTTTGTTGTCAGTCTGTCGATCTCGTTCTCGGAAACCCCGTGAGATTTTGAAATTATTCCGGCAGTAAACACTAATATCCCCCAAATTTATTGAAATAATATTAATAAAAGATTTTTCATGGACGTTTTATTGTATAAAACGTCGACGATACCGTAATTGTGCTAAAAATCACACGAGATCAGTTTCAAGAATCCCGCCAGCAATGAATGAAATTGGGGAACGAGATTTCATTTTCAACCATCGCGAGTACATCGCTTTAAAACAAGTATAATTCCAGAGTTACTAATTGTGATGACGATGAAAGGCAGCGAGAATTCAAATGTGGACATTATGTTGTCGAATGCGGTTGACAGGTCGCCACTAAAATGAAACGGACATATAGCCACCCCTGATATTTTTGCTGCCGCTCCCGAAAAAAGTTCAAAGGGAGCAAAATCATAGCAATAATTACATAGAGACCTATTACGACACGCTTGGCCTTGTCAACGCCCCACCATGTTTTTGCCTTCAACGGAAACAGCAAGGCAGTAAAACGTTCCACGGTCATAACTTGAAGCATTGATGCAGACACGACACGGCTGTAGTAGAGCCAAAATACGCATTGGAGACAGATCCACTTAAGTGTCCAACTTTCTGAGGTCGTGAATTTTGATGGAGATTATTGTCCGCAGCAGTATCGCCAGGATAAGATACATAGAATCTGAAACAGCCATCCCCTTCATGTACACACACGCGGATTGATATTTGTATCGGTAGAGAGAGAATTTTGAGCTACAAAATATTCCCCACGACACCAACAAGAATGAGTGTTTTGGTTGAAAGTAAGCTTCAACGATAGCGCTAAGTGTAATGAAAATTTGGACATCTTCGTTGGCACCAGCAGTTGACTGTGAAAAATTCATCATAACGTCGATCAGTAGGAGGGCAAAAAAAATACCATCGTGTCCGTTTTCCGACGAATGATGCACATTGAATCGATCCAGAAGTTGAATTAGTAGTCTCAGTTATGGCTTTCGTCAGTGTAACCTGTGGATATCACCGCCGGTTAATCAAATTCGTACATTTGATAAACGATGCCTTTGGAAATTTGTTGCAGAAATGCACCTTCCCACCTTGACTCATTTTCCATAATCTTACATCATCTGGTTGATCTGACCCACTGACCTAATTGCACCTTGCACCCCTCTGCTTATAAGTGAGCCATTCCAATCCTCTAAGGTAGGACAGATCAAGCAAGCATGTGTATCAAGGCAAGGGGGATGCATAATGGTTACAGCCCAAACCTGCTACAAATTTAGCGTTGTAAAACCGTTATTATTCATCGGATTTGAAAATTTAAAAAATGTTTTTTGGTATAACGAAGCATTTAGACAATGCACAATGCTGGAAAACATTTAGACAATGCACATACCTCTTTTCCATTTTACTACAAATTAGGCAGAGAAGGAAAACAGTAGGATTGGGACTAATCACCATCTCAGCTCTCTAAATTGGACCCCTCTGAAACGCCTTTAACAGGGGTCCGATGGGTTGGTGGAGCCTAAGGTTTGTAAATGTAATGTAGACACCAATGTAAGCCCCGATTGAAAAGGTTGGAACTAATCTCAGCTGCAGTCATTCAGTTGACCAATAGGTGTTACTACGGCCCAATTCAATGCCAAGCGGACCAATTCAGGTTTCATTGAGCACCAATCAGGAGAATTTTACGTTGTGTTGGTCCGCTAGAACTTTGTTGCCGTCTTTTGGCCGTGTTAAGCGCAGGTGACTGCTCCTGTTCCGGGATGAAAGGGCGGACATTCCTCTCTTTAATGCTACTCTCAATGTTAACCCAGGGATTATCGGAACCAGGGCGCAGTTTATATTTTGGGACAAGAGTGGGATGACCTACCTGAGGAAGTTGAATATTATGTAGAAGAATGTGATTTTCAAAAAAAAGAATCTTTGTAGACATAGAAGTTGAATGCCAGGTGCCCCGCCAGCGGCACAATGATTGCATCGATGCAGATGAAAGTTGGGGGCCTACACCGGTAGGCCTGGGCCTGGCGAACATGTCCGAGTCGCTCGATCCCATGTGGAGTGCACAGAATGTTCACGTCATCCAAAAACCTGTCTGGTTGGAAAATGCATGACGTCACGAAATCGACCTATTTCTCATCATAGGCAGAAGCTGCCGCGTCATCAATCCTTGACCCAATTCGATCAAAAGCAATTACCTGCAAAGTCAAAGTTCTTCAAAGACAACGTGAATCATTACCTACATCACTTCATTCCAGGCGAATAGAGCTCTCAAACTTGGCCCGATCATAGAAAACTGGCCTCGCACAATGACGCCGAATCGGTAGATGTCGTCCTGGGTAACCCTAAAGTTTACCCAGGACCAACCTGGGTAACCCTAAAAGTTACCCAGGACGATCCTGGGTAAACTTTAGTGTACTAAAGTTTACCCAGAATTATTGAACCGGTGGGGCTTTTGTAGGGGTTTACCATGTATCCTTCTGGCGATAGTTAAGATAAAGTATGCTTTCGCTGCTTTAAGAGAGAAAAGCAACATTCTCTCTTAAAAGCAGCGAAAGCATGTAGTGTCTATGATATTATGCATTTAAGAATGAACTGGGGGCGAAACGACAACAAGGTCCCCAGGCAGCAGTTGATTGAGTTGAGGCACTGCCCACCAGACTGTGCAACACGGACGGGCCCCAACATTAACAACACATTGCATAATAAGTAAATATTATTTCACTGTAGCCTGGGCTATTTACCGATAATACACAGATTAGTGGAAAATGGGAATGCCTTCGCCATACCACGATATATAGGTAGCTACACCTCGCGACCTGTGTATTTTGAACTTCACATGAGTTACGACGATGATGTGTGAAACGGCCGAGCAGAATGGACTAACTCATGAACTTCGTTTTCGAAAAGATCAGACTGGTACAGCCAGTCCCAAGCGGAGGGATCGGGTAACCAATCTAAGCGATTATGACGCCATCAGTCACGTCACATATTCAGCGAGCGGAATGGGCTAAATTCGTTTTCGTGCAGTTTCGTCCCTGAGAATAATTTATAGGCCAGATGATGACGTCACATGTTCATCGCCAGTTACCAAAAACCGCTTCAAACTCATAACTGGATCCCGTTTTGGACTAGTTTTCACATCAGTTCGCCTAACAATTACGATCCTGTACAATTTAAACGCCTGTCTTACTCTTGTAAATTCAGTATCAGGTGACAAAGTTTCAGGCGAATTTTCCTGTCCAAGGCCAGAATGATTGCAGTGAAACGCATACGTAATTAGCAAGCTTCGCTGATTTGCCGCTACGCGGCGGTTGTTTCCTTGCGTCCAGTTTGAAATTCTCGCACTTTTACACCTGCGGTCGAGGATCTTGAAAACGGCACTTAGTCATACATCAGTGAACGAAATCCATCAAATCGGCAAAATGCCAGCTGATAACGTCACTCGTGTTGCTGCGGAGGATTTGCAGATGTATTTGAATTCGATCGCATCTTATAGGGACGGTTAGTTCACATCTAAAGGTCGAGAAATCAAAAAGAAACTGGTTAAGTTCGTGGAAGGAAAATACGAGCTGTTTAAAGGGGTAAACGTGACGTCAAACTGCAGTTGCTAGTTCGGGATGAACTTATATGCACTGGTGCGGGAAATTGCCAGCGGCGCTGTGGAGGCATGGGCACCTGTATCGCGCGAATTTCAAACTGGGTAAACTTTAGTACACTAAAGTTTACCCAGGATCTTTTAGGGTTACCCAGGTTGGTTCTGGGTAAACTTTAGGGTTACCCAGGACGACATCTACCGATTCGGCCACAATGACAACCACCCAAAACGAACACTAAACCAATCTGAAGTGATCCGCAAAAGCCATCGCCGTGTTGTCCTGCCGCTTTGCGGCGGGTTCCGGGATCACTACGTCGAGTCACTCAGCACGTTTCACACGTTCTGTTCAAGACATGCATGTAGCGGGAACAGAGGTTGCTGATATTTTCCTTCGTCCTGGGAGAAAAAGCTGCGTGCGTACTTCAAACGCTGATGAAAAAGTTTACTTGTAAATATCAGGTTATATTACAATGTACACACGTAGATGTGCATGTAGTTTAAACTGGCCTATACAAGTTGAATGTAATGAAGAAAGAAAGTTTGAAATCGGACGATTTTTAAAAAATTGTGAAAATAGTGATTTTACAAAATGTCACTTTTCTCCTAATTCATTAAAATTGATTTTTGGCAAAACGCCATGGTTCTTAAACTCCCTACGCAGTTGTGAGTCGCGCCCCCTTCGGTTTACTCGCTCTCCACAACTACTTAACTTCGTAAAATTCGCCGCGTTTGGTCAACAGATGGCGCTGAGAGAGTCGACCAATGAGAGCACCGAGCAACCGGTAACCAAGCTGGCCTAAGACACTTTTTCATTGGCCGAGCGGTTCGTAGCACAAGAACATCCGTTACCAACGGGCCAAAGAGTTCTGAAAGCAGCGTGCTGATAGGCTGTAAAACTCGCGCCAGGCCCTGACGCCATCTGTTGACCAAACGCGGCGACTTCCACGAAGTAAAGCAGTTGTGGAGAGCGGGTAAACCGAAGGGGGGCGCGGTACACAACTCCGTAGGGAGTTTACATGGTTCTATGCCCAACATGTTGCTACAGATTGGGCGCAAATACCATTGCTCTAGCTCCAATGGGTTTTGCGGTATTTAGGAAAATTTGCTGTCCTTTTACTTTCCTACAAGAGTGTACATGTATTTGAGAGTATCAAAATTTTGATAATTTTCTATTTTTCACAAAATTTTGATATCAGTAGACAGCCCACCTAAAACGTAGAAGACGGACGACAGACACCGCATGAAGAATATAGCCCGCAGGTGAGCTAAAAATCAGTTAACAGTGAATTTCGACTTCTGATTTCCTAGGGCAAAAAACGTCGCGTCGCTCATCGAGTGTTGCCACGATCCTTTGCGAAAAAAATTCGCACTCGAGCTTCTCCTGTTCATCGCCCCTTAGAGATGAAGACAAGCACCTCCGGCGTGGATGAACACAGCCACTTCCGGTGCGGATGGACACACGTGATTCGACCCAAATACCGAACTATTAAGTAGGTCAAGGCCGTAGTTTTCACGAAATATGACCTTGACGATGTTATCATCAAACACCCACTGCTGACCTCTGACGAAAATCTGCATATTTAATCAGATCTAGATTTTGGACAGAGGATCTCTGTGTCGAGGCGGACAGCTTTTTCTCCCCCTTCGTATTAAATGTCGAATTTGCCTTCATATCGTTGACCTATTTCCTCGGGAACATTTAAAATGGGAATATTTCAAACACGTTTATGATGCCTGCCTAAATTACGGTAAAAATTAAAATAATTTTATGTTTCGTTTTAAGTGTTGCGCTGCAGTGCGTCCAATGAAAGAAGCTGACAGCGTCAATACCCTCTGACTTAACATGCAGCCGCGTCAGGTGAAATGAGAGATCGGTCAGGCATGTTTGTCTATGGGTGATCTTCTTGATAACGGGTGTCGGCGTCAGAGTAACGGGAGGGGGCTCTATGGGTGATCATCTTCATAACGGGTACCGTACTTCTGACAGGTTGGGACTAATAGGCGTTTGGTTTTCATTTCACCTATCGGCTGGCATGCGAATCTAACTCTGACATGTATTGCAAGTAAAAGACAATAAATACAGTTTTGTATATTCTATATATCAGCATTTGGGCTAAATCAGTGGGTTGTCCGCTGCTAGCGCCACCTGTGATGAAGTGACCACACTGATATGAACCTAATAGCTAGCTGACTATAGGGTCCCTTTAAGTTTACCGCCATGTCACGAGATTAAAGGGAGGCTCCACTCATTGTGTAAAATTTTGAATTTTTGAAATATCGTTAATACATTCAAATCCACTCATTGTGTAAAATGTTGAATTTTTGAAATATCGTTAATACATTCAAATCCACTGATATCTGCAACATGTCGTGTTTTTTTTAAAATCAGCAAACTCATCATTTTAAGTATTTTAATTGGATCCCAAGGGGACCATTGCACAGCACTCATGATGTCATGAGTGCTCAATGCATATTTATGAAGGTATAACCAATAGGCCTAGGCAGTCACAGTATTAGCTCATTCACTACAAAGGTCGTCAGCCTATTGACACTAGTGACATCACAACTCATGGCAATAGTCTCAATGGATTGATAAAAATTCAAAAGTTTACAATCAATGGAGTCTCCCTTTAAAGAAAAGCACATTTTACGTTTCAAAATGTTGAAAATGTACTTGAAGGATGAGAAAATGTACTTGAAGGTTGAAGGATGAGAGGACAGTAATATTGTAGCTAGATTACACATCTCTCCGACCCCGACTCCCACTACGAGTCAAACGCCGAGTCATTTCGGAACTTGTGACGACAGGAAGTCTTGTATGTTTCAACATTTTGAAAAGACACGTGCTTCCGTGGCGTCCTAATGTCTAAATTTTCGCAAATACAGTTAGCACAGTTGTGGTAGCTGGAAAAGAATATTGGGCATTTCTTTTCAACTAGGCTAGTGCAAAATATTTTTTTCATCTCGGACGCTCTGCTTACCGACTCGGGCTGTCGACTTATGAACTGGGGCACCCGGCATACCAACTGTGGTATCCAACTTAAAGGTCCCGGTATTGCAACTTTTTCTGGACATCCAGGGCCACCATCGCCGTGCGCGCGCCACCCTCCAGCCCAAGGGACTGACGACGTTGTCAGCGAATGCACCCAATATACTACGTACATAACAAAGCTGTTCCTAGTCTCAGTCACCCAGCCGCTGTTTCGAATCATGGGACCCGATAATCTCGCGCAGCCAGCCGTTTTGTTCCGGAGTAAAGGTGGATTTATGTACATAACTTCAAGCCTGAGGAGTAACAGGTCAGTCAGTTCTTGAGGGGGACCGACCAGTAATTTTTACATATGCCTCCTACACAATATAACTGTCGCCGAGGTTCATAATGTATGTAGGCCTACACGTACATACATATACCTGTATGGCTCTCATTAGGACTGGGTCTGCCGATAAAAATGCTAAATTTATTGCTGCTTTTTGCAAAAACATAATAATTCCCGAGCATCCTGCCGAAATTTTCGCAAAGATAATATGTACAGATATGAGTTCAATGCATAGTTGCAGATCGAAAGGATATATGTGATGGTCACACTTAATCGCTGTGCTGCAATTGTTAGTGGCGTAACTTCCCATGCAAAGAAGTTCCACAGTGCATTCCAAACAACTTTTCTGAACGCAGTCGGTAATTTAAAAGCAACAAACGCAGACGACACTATGATTAACATCGGAATGATTTCACTGTCTGATTGGTTCTTCTGAGATGTCAAATCATGCCGGCGCCGCCTACCGACTTTTAAAACAAGTATAATCCCACAGTTGCTAATAGTGAGAATGATGAAAGGGACGTAGAAATTAGATACAGATATAAAATTGTCGAAGAAGGTAGAGAGGTCGCCATTAAAATGAAACGGACAGAGCCACCCCTGATATTTTTGCTGCCACTCTCGGAAAAAGTTCAAAGGGAGCAAGATCACGGCGAGAATAACGTAGAGACTGATTACGACATGCTTGGCCTTGCCAACGCCCCACCACGTTTTGGCCTTGAACGGAACCATCAAGGCAGTAAAACGTTCGACGGTCATAACTTGAAGCATTGATGCTGACAATAAGAGACTGTAGTAGAGCCAAAACAAGTATTGGCAGCAAATCCACTTAAAACTGTCCAACTTTCTGAGGTCGTAAATTTTGGTAGAGATTATGGTCCGCTGTAGTATCGCCAGTATAAGATACATGGAATCTGAAACAGCCATCCCCTTCATGTACACACACGCGGACTGACATTTGTATTTCGGTAGAGAGAGAATTTTGAGCGACAAAATATTTCCAACGACACCAAAAAGAATGAGGGCTGGTTGACCGTAAGCTTCAACGATAGCGCTAAGTGAAATCATAATATGGACACCATCGTAGGCACCTGCTGACTGTGAAAAATTTGTCATAACGTTGATCAGCAGAAAGGCAAATAACACAATGACAGTATACCATTAGCGGTGTAAAGTCGTCCAGTTCCCGTTACTTGTCTGACTTATGGCTTGCGCCAGTGTAACCTGTGAACATGTCATGGCTCGGTAAACAAATCAAGTCCTTCTGTTTCTTTGTAGACATCAGAAAGCCCCGACTGAAAAAATTGGAACTAATTCCTAGTTGAAATGACGGAAATTCCTCTCCATCATGCAGCTCTCACCATGTTCCTCACATTTTGTACCAGTCATGCCTGTATTAGCGGGAAACACAGGTTGCCGGTATTTTCTTTCTTTCTGGGAGAAAAGAAAACTAATCGGGTAGGCATATGATGGTAATGCGTTATACGACTCCTAATTTCAAGCTGTGTGTGTATTTCAAACGCTGATGTTATAGTAAATATCAGGTAACATTACATTACAAGGCTCTTTGTTACAACATCGATAGTGTCAGTATTTAGAAGAGAAATGAAAGGCCTAGCTACTGAGCCTAAAACTGAGTGTAATTAAGTACATAGAGGAACCCTGTAATAGTTCAAACCTGCCTATATGTATGACCCAATCATGCAGTGATTGCCAAAGTAGCCTGCACCTAATGCATGAGGAACCATGCCGAAGCAAAGGGCACCATTCTCGACTAAACCTTATTTTGTGGTCAGCCTACATGTACACCCCTCCGCATTAATTTATCTACACCTTATTTTTTTGAATATCTTGAGAACAAATTGATCAAATTTGATCGGGTTTCTGTTATATGAAATTTCCATGCCTTGGTCAAATAATTCCAGTGGTTTTGAGTGATTGCTCTCACGACAACATTATGTAATCAGCTGTCGAAAAATGGCTGTAAAAGTCAACTTTTTTATTCTCAACTGAAATTTTTTAAAAGCACCGGGGAGATAAAGATAGCCATTTGTTAAACACTACTGTGGAAGTTCTTGGTATATTTATTCAGCACTTTTGATGATATGGACGTTTTCCAGTGACTTCCGAAGGTCAAATTCATGACACTAAGTTTGACTTGTGCCATCGTCCCCTAGTCAGTAAGCACCCAATCGCAAGGCTTGTTTTTTTAAGTCCTTATTCATAGTCAATTGGCTTATACCTCGTCCGAGAGAATTTTGTGATCGCCCGAGTAACTTTTCCGATTCGTCCATTCTGTCATTGTTCCTCTGGCGAGGTTGGATGTAGGCGTAATATGTGAATGACTGACCTAAGGCCTATTGGGCTTGAGGCCTATATTGGCCTGTTTACTTGAACTCGGGTATTTCAATGAGGAACCCGCGTGCCGGAAATCCCGACAGGTCGGCGCTGCGAGCAGTGCGACCAAAACGACGTCATTGACGTCGTTTTATGTGTTGACGCTACGTCATGAAAAAATCCGCTGTACATTTTCTACAGAAAAAATGAGATAAAGACGTTGCCGAAATCGTCATCTATGTCTTCATTTTAAGGAAAAAAGCATTGCAAAATTGCAGACATTTTCATCTGCTACAAGATGGTGTAAATTTTAATGCCAGGCGACCGAAACGAAAGGGTGATTTTCACGCCAGAAATGAATGGAAATAACGTTAGAAAAAAGAAACTTCGGTCGCACTGCTCACAGCGCCGCGTTGTGACGTTAGTTCCTCCGGTTCCTCATTGACCATTGTTCACATAAAGAATTGAGTTTTCATTCATAAACCGACGCGTCATCGCTTAATTTGGTCACGTAACTCAATTATTAACATGATCCACTGGTCACATGTTACGGTTTCGTGACGAAAAAATTATTATTCATGATGTGGTGGTAGTCTGAACAGGGGCTGTGTCAACCATTGCAATCAGGTCACGGGAAAGCTTCTGGGGAAAAACCTTTTTTCTCAAAAACTGTTATGATTTCCCGAATGGAACTTTAACAGGACTATTTCTTGTGAGTGTTTTCAAAATGTATTGCAGAAATCAAAAGATTTTCACACCAAATAAAAAATGTTGATTTTGCAGCGTTTTTTTGACAGCTGATTACATAATGTTGTCGTAAAAGCAATCACTCAAAACCGCTGTAATTATTTGACCAAGGGATTGAAATTTCATATAACACAAACCCGATCAAATTTGGTCAATTTGTTCACAAGATATTCAAAAAAATGAGGTGTAGATAAATTAATGCGGAGGGGTGTACATCAGTTAAAACAGGGATGATTTACAGGCGAAAATTTTAAGGAATTGCGGAGTTTTCGAAAACCTCAATCTGACCGGCAAACTTCGAACAACAGCAAAACCCAAGTCAGCCTATTGGACCAGAAAAATCATTATGCCAAATGATGGACAAATAATCCAACTACCATGCATCGAAAATTGGTGAAAACATATTGGGGGATCACGGAGTAATTTACAAATATCCAGTGGTTAATAACTTATGACCGAGATTGTACATACCGGTACTGGACATATACTTTTACAGTATGAAGCGCAAGTTGTGTCTTTTTGGAGACTGGTAGACGCACTTATACACCAACAGAAAGCACATTGAAGCTCAATCTCTATTTATGGCGAATGCACGTGACCTCACCTTCATTTTTCTTTAAGGACTGCATGGCTTTCTATCTCCAGGCGTCGATTGTCACCAAACGCTGGATTACTTACTCTCCTTCCGCAGCAAGAAAAATAGTGCGTATGAAAATATCAACAACTACTATCTTATCATCGTTTATTTCACAGTAACATTATGTTTTTGTAATTGTTGCAACATTTAAGAGTATGAAAGGTATAATTAAATTTTGTACGTTTGTGCCTGAATAAAAATCCCAAAAATCCTGGCAAACGGAAAGTTGGTGATGCGGCCATTTGGTGGCAATGGTATCACCAGCGCAGCGGAAGTTGATACCGATTGTGTGCAGTATGCATGGCTTTATCTCGGATTATCTTTCCTTGTGCCTCCTTCGCCTTCTCCCTCATCTTCTCAGAATTCTGCTGCACTGGCTTTACTTCAGCTGACGAAGGCTTTATCTCCTCAAGAAGTTGCATCCATTCGTCATATTCCTCCTCCACGCCAGAGCTGGGATATAGATTTTCAACTTGCATGAAATAGAAAAGAATCTTTGTCCCTGTCCACGTTGGATTCAATTCCAAAGACTTCTTTTGCGTGAATTTCACAACACCGCTAATATTCCTTGCATTCGCGGCCAGTAGAACCTCTCCCTTGCGAGAGATCACTCTGTCAGCTCCAAGGTACCCATCTTCTTGTGCAGTTCGTATGTGTTCACCTTAGCAAAGATGACGATCCGCATAGCATTTCTGATTAAGTTTTCGAAAATCTCCGCACACTCTTAACCATGTTAACGAACCCTCTTTCTTCCGCACGCATACCAAGGGTGACTAGTAATGTGGATGAGACTTCCGTAGTATCCCTTGTTCTAGCAAGTTTTCTATGTAAGCTTTCAGTTCCATGTGCTGGCACATGCCTGTACGGTTCATTCACCGGCTCCTTGTCTCTAAGTCTGATGTACCGGTACATCTGCAAATCCTTCACACATCCTAAATCCAGCCTTGTATTTACGTTATGTAGATGACATACAACCTCCCCCGTCCTGACATTCACCCCCTCTTCAAATACCTCCTTGCCAAGTGACTCGACCGTGACCGAAGGGGATGGTCCAATGTCATCGAGGTCCAAATCTCTATTTGCTATTTTCTCCTCAGCGTCGGACTTAATCCTTTGCCGGCATCTACGGCTGCATTCTCTGGCCTCCTCCACTGTATCAAACACCTCCCCACAATTGTCGCACTTATTTATCAGCCGACGTCGCTTTCTTTCCCACTCTTCCGCCTCTTCCTCAAACCTCCTTCTCCTAATCCACTTCTCCCTCTCTCTCCTCTCTACCTCGTCTTCTTCCCGTCGATCACCTTCTTCTTCCACTACTTGGCTCACACTACTTCTTCTGCTTACTTCTTCTTCCAGTCCTCTCCCTCTGCTTCTACTATACTTATCTCCTTTCCCCGTCACTTCCTCTCTCTCTCTACGTCTATCTGCCTTCCTCTCATCGTCCCTCTCTCTACTTCTATCTTCCTTCCTCTCATCGTCCCGCTCTCTACTTCTATCTTCCTCCCTCTCATTGTCCCGGTCTCTACTTCTATCTGCCTTCCTTTCATCATCCCGCTCTCTACTTCTATCTGCCTTCCTCTCATCGTCCCTCTCTCTACTTCTATCTGCCTTCCTCTCACCGTCCCGCTCTCTACTTCTATCTGCCTTCCTCTCATCGTCCCGCTCTCTACCACTGTCTTCCTTCCTCTCACCATCTCTCCCTCTACTTATATCTTCTTTCCTTTCATCGTCCCGCTCCGTACTTCTATCTGCCTTCCTCTCATCGTCCCGCTCTCTACCTCTGTCTTCCTTCCTCTCACCATCTCTCCCTCTACTTCTATCTTCCTTCCTTTCATCGTCTCGCCAACTACTTCTCCAATACTCTTCTCTCTTCTCTTCTTCTTTCTCTCTACTTCTTCTGTCGTCTCTTTTCTTCCTTTCTTTCTCCCTGCTTCTTCTATCTTCTCTCTTCTCCCCTTCCTTCTCTCTACTTCTTCTGTCCTCTCTCTTCTTCTCTTTCTCCCTCCTTCTTCTCTCTTCTCCCCTTCTTTTTCTCTACTTCTTCTGTCCTCTCTCTTCTCTTTCACCGTCCTAATTTCGTCTCTGCTGTGCTCTTTATCTTTATGGCGAAACAAGTCCCTTTTCCCAAAATATCTCTTCCCACAGACGAAACACTCATAATACTTGCCCATATTGGAATCTGCAAAAAAAGGACTCTTTCAGATCAAAACTATCTTCAATCATAACAATTAACTACCAATAACGTATACTACATGGGTCCGCACGTTGCGCCAATACCGTTCAACATTCACACTTTTCTCTGGCCAACTCGCGTCACACTTTAACTCGTCTCAGTTTATTAGTTTTTTACATGCACAGTTAAGTGTCACATGGTGTGCCCAACGCTATCGATTTTTTTGCGCTCCAGCCTCCAATATGGCCGCCAGGTGGCCATCTTGGATTGTGCATTCTGTTCCATAAGTAGAGAACTGCTTCATCAGTCAATTTCATATGTTAGCTAAGCGCTTCGCCCATGGGCGACTTGTTAATTTACGTGTACAAAGATAGCCTTTTTGCTGTTGTGAAACAGTGTACAAATCAATTGCGGCATTGACCATTTGCAGAGGAATTTCCCTGGTAGGTGTTACCGGTACGTCTGGAATGTCTTCGTTGATTGCGTGTTGCATGATTCATGTCAGCACATGTAAATTTGCTGCTAGTCGCAGAACATGGGTTGCGTCTTTGCTTGATATCACAATCATGAGTGACATCCTCCTCAGACGGCGGTGCGTTTTCTGTAAAGGTTTTGGAGTTGACAACAAAGAAATCGATATTTAACTTCGGAAGATGCGAACCATGGCATTGTCTGGGTGACAATCAATTTCAATCTGTACATCTGATAACTCAGCGAAAACTTCTTCAACTTTCTTGTACGAGGATATCGCATTACGAATGGCTATAAGTTTATCTCTTTCATTTTATTCAGCATCAGCATGTCGGAAAGTCAATGGGGGATTCAAAGCCTCTGGTTGAATAGGCCTGATTTTGAGTTGGTGTCGTAATGGTCATACCAGACGTGCGTAACAGAAAAGAGACCAGGTGTTACTTCATTTACAACGATAGAAAAAATGAACAAAATTACGGCCATTCATGACGGAACTCGGCCTAGAAATCCGACAATAGCCACTGCCACCCATCCTGAGAATATCAGGCGTTCTTAGTGCTCGCTACCTTCGTCGCCGCACACACAACCCCTGAGAGATTTCGCCTGAACCGGTGGAGTATCAAAGCCATTCCAGCAAATGTTCATCCCCACCATCTCATCCTAAGTTGGCCACTGATTGTTACACATGAACTACGCAGGTAACAAAGCTGACCCAGCAGGTCTGAACATGAAATAAACTCCAGTTTCGCGACGTGTGGCCTGAGAATGATATACATTCTGTGCGATAAATGTAGGATAGGCTGAACTCAACTTAGATTGAATCCAGCAGTGTAGGATAGGTTAAAATCCAAAGTGGTGTGACGTCAATGGTCACGTGAGGTTCAGAATTATTCAGTTGGTTTTGGAAGCTCCGTGTGGACGGACGCACTGCCACGCAGTGCGGACCGGGCCTGCTCTTCCAACCGGCGGTGTTCGATTGTACGCAGGCATGTAGCGATACATGCATGTGTGCACTGGAACTCCAAGGAGGGTTTAGGGTTGTTGGTTGGTTTGGACGGTAATCCCTGTATGTTTGTCTATGGGTGATCTTCTTGATAACGGGTGTCGGCGTCAGAGTAACGGGAGGGGGCTCTATGGGTGATCATCTTCATAACGGGTACTTCTGACAGGTTGGGACTAATAGGCGTTTGGTTTTCATTTCAGTGGGTTGTCCGCTGCTAGCGCCACCTGTGATGAAGTGACCACACTGATATGAACCTAATAGCTAGCTGACTATAGGGTCCCTTTAAGTTTGCCGCCATGTCGCGAGATTAAAGGGAGACTCCACTCATTGTGTAAAATTTTGAATTTTTGAAATATCGTTAAAGCGATGTACTCGCGAGGGTTGAAAATGAAATCTCGTTCTACTATCGCGACCCGCGATAGCTCCCCAATTTCATTCATAGCTAGCGGGATTCTTGAAACTGATCTCGTGTGATTTCTAGCATCTTTGAACCATCAAATTACGGTATCGTCTACGTTTTATACAATAAAACGTTCATGAAAAATCTTTTATTAATATTATTTCAATGAATTTGGGCGACATTAGTGTTTACTGCCGGAATAAATTCAGAATCTCACGGGGTATTTCCGAGAACGAGATCGACAGACTGACAACAAACATGGCGCGGAAAAATCCGAAGTGTGAGGAAGACTGACCGGAGAATTCGCCTCACTGCTGCAAGTTAGTCAGATGGCGGCGTGTGAAGACAGAAAGTTGTTGTAGCACTAATGAGGACTTAGCAGTGTACCTCCTGAACGTCGTTGAACCCCGGCCAACGCCATCCTTTGCATGTTTTGCGGATGACTCCGAGTCGTCTCCGTCGGCATCACTCAGTGAGTGACACTGTCAATCATGTCACCATGGTCACCCTCCTCGCTACTGATTGGTCATAGTAAATTCCGTAGTATTATAATGAGATGGCTCCTTGGAATTTCATTCATAAAATATAGTGCTGCCACCGTGCGGGAAATAGAGGAACTATCGATGTGCAGTTACTGCAGAGCTCGCGTACATCGCTTTAATACATTCAAATCCACTCATTGTGTAAAATTTTGAATTTTTGAAATATCGTTAATACATTCAAATCCACTGATATCTGCATTGTGCAACATGTCGTGTTTTTTTTTAAATCAGCAAACTCATCATTTTAAGTATTTTAATTGGATCCCAAGGGGACCATTGCAGAGCACTCATGATGTCATGAGTGCTCAATGCATATTTATGAAGGTATAACCAATAGGCCTAGGCAGTCACAGTATTAGCTCATTCACTACAAAGGTCATCAGCCTATTGACACTAGTGACATCACAACTCATGGCAATAGTCTCAATGGATTGATAAAAATTCAAAAGTTTACAATCAATGGAGTCTCCCTTTAAAGAAAAGCACATTTTACGTTTCAAAATGTTGAAAATGTACTTGAAGGATGAGAAAATGTACTTGAAGGTTGAAGGATGAGAGGACAGTAATATTGTAGCTAGATTACACATCTCTCCGACCCCGACTCCCACTACGAGTCAAACGCCGAGTCATTTCGGAACTTGTGACGACAGGAAGTCTTGTATGTTTCAACATTTTGAAAAGACACGTGCTTCCGTGGCGTCCTAATGTCTAAATTTTCGCAAATACAGTTAGCACAGTTGTGGTAGCTGGAAAAGAATATTGGGCATTTCTTTTCAACTAGGCTAGTGCAAAATATTTTTTTCATCTCGGACGCTCTGCTTACCGACTCGGGCTGTCGACTTATGAACTGGGGCACCCGGCATACCAACTGTGGTATCCAACTTAAAGGTCCCGGTATTGCAACTTTTTCTGGACATCCAGGGCCACCATCGCCGTGCGCGCGCCACCCTCCAGCCCAAGGGACTGACGACGTTGTCAGCGAATGCACCCAATATACTACGTACATAACAAAGCTGTTCCTAGTCTCAGTCACCCAGCCGCTGTTTCGAATCATGGGACCCGATAATCTCGCGCAGCCAGCCGTTTTGTTCCGGAGTAAAGGTGGATTTATGTACATAACTTCAAGCCTGAGGAGTAACAGGTCAGTCAGTTCTTGAGGGGGACCGACCAGTAATTTTTACATATGCCTCCTACACAATATAACTGTCGCCGAGGTTCATAATGTATGTAGGCCTACACGTACATACATATACCTGTATGGCTCTCATTAGGACTGGGTCTGCCGATAAAAATGCTAAATTTATTGCTGCTTTTTGCAAAAACATAATAATTCCCGAGCATCCTGCCGAAATTTTCGCAAAGATAATATGTACAGATATGAGTTCAATGCATAGTTGCAGATCGAAAGGATATATGTGATGGTCACACTTAATCGCTGTGCTGCAATTGTTAGTGGCGTAACTTCCCATGCAAAGAAGTTCCACAGTGCATTCCAAACAACTTTTCTGAACGCAGTCGGCAATTTAAAAGCAACAAACGCAGACGACACTATGATTAACATCGGAATAATTTCACTGTCTGATTGGTTCTTCTGAGATGTCAAATCTCGCCGGCGCCGCCTACCGACTTTTAAAACAAGTACAATCCCGCAGTTGCTAATAGTGAGAATGATGAAAGGCACGTAGAAATTCGATACAGATATAAAATTGTCGAAGAAGGTAGAGAGGTCGCCATTAAAATGAAACGGGCAGAGCCACCCTCGATATTTCTGCTGCCACTCTCGGAAAAAGTTCAAAGGGAGCAAGATCACGGCGAGAATAACGTAGAGACTGATTACGACACGCTTGGCCTTGTCAACGCCCCACCACGTTTTGGCCTTGAACGGAAACATCAAGGCAGTAAAACGTTCGACGGTCATAACTTGAAGCATTGATGCTGACAATAAGAGACTGTAGTAGAGCCAAAACAAGTATTGGCAGCAAATCCACTTAAAACTGTCCAACCTTCTGAGGTCGTAAATTTTGGTAGAGATTATGGTCCGCTGTAATATCGCCAGTATAAGATACATGGAATCTGAAACAGCCATCCCCTTCATGTACACACACGCGGACTGACATTTGTATTTCGGTAGAGAGAGAATTTTGAGCGACAAAATATTTCCAACGACACCAAGAAGAATGAGGACTGGTTGACCGTAAGCTTCAACGATAGCGCTAAGTGAAATCATAATATGGACACCATCGTATGCACCTGTTGACTGTGAAAAATTTGTCATAACGTTGATCAGCAGAAAGGCAAATGACACAATGACAGCATATGTATACCATTTATAGCGTTGTAAAGTCGTTCAGTTCCCGACGAATGGTCTACATGCGTTTAGTTGTCTCACTTATCGCTTGCCCCAGTGTAATCTGTGAACATGTGAACGCTCGGTAAACAAATTAAGTCCTTCTGTTTCTGTGTAGACACCAGAAAGCCCCGACTGAAAAAAATGGAACTAATTCCTGCATGAAATGACGGGAATTCCTCTCTTTCTTGCTACTCTCAATTTTAATAAGAGTCACATAGCATGTGCCATAGATTTTGTACCAGTCACCATGCCTGTATTAGCGGGAACAACGGTTGCTGGTATTTTCTTTCTTCATCGGCGAAAAAAACTAATCGGGTATGATGGTAATGCGTTATACGATTCCTAATTTCAAAGCCGTGTGTGTATTTCAAACGCTGATGTTATAGTAAATATGTAACATTACATTTCAAGGCTCTTTGTTACAACATCGATACTGTCCGTATTTAGAACAGAAATGAAAGGCCTACTGAGCCTAAAACTGAGTGTAATTAAGTACATAGAAGAACCGTGTAATAGTTCAAGCCTGCCCATGACCCATTCATGCAGGGATTGCCAAAGTAGCCTACACTTAATGCATGAGGAACCATGCCGAAGCAAAGGGCACCATTCCCGACTAAACCTTATTTTGTGGTTAGCCTACATCAGTTAACAGGGAATTTAAACAGACTTTTGGTTTTTTAAGGTAAAAAACATCGTGTCGCTCATCGAATGTTGCCACGGTACTTACAAATGAGAAACAATTTCGAACTGGAGCCTTTCCTCAAGCAAACCACGCTGTTACATGTACTGGAGATGAACACCGGTACTCCCGGCGCGTATGAATACAGCTACTTACCTAAACTCCTCCCAAAGTTTCAAACCGCTACCCACTACGTTACCCGCGCTCTGAAACTGCTTCAGGTTGTGCCATTCTCAAAGTATTACCACTAGATGGCGTAGCTGACTGATTTCGGGGAATCCCCGCTGGGAATCTGCCACGAGCATGAATATACAGTGTGCACATATACATTTTGTACACAGATGTTAGCCAACAGAAAGTATGTTACGGGGGCGTCGGTTAAACCTGTGATGATGGCTTGTGATTGGATCGCTCGTCAAACAGCGCCATCTATTGATTATCCTTCAGTTTTGGGGCCAGTCATGCCAGTGATTAATGGGTCTATAGCTATGGCCAACTAAACACTGGGGACGAGTGTAGGCCTACCATTCCGTGCGGATGAACACAAATGACTCTTCCCAAATACTGACCGATGCAGGGACGTAAGCTACCTAGCTTTTATGTCCGAGGGGGGGGGGGGGGGGG
>NMRB01000925.1:48077-69865 GCA_002633025.1 Notospermus geniculatus | reverse complement strand
GCAAAGTTGATTGAGTCTGGACACATAATATTAAATGCTGGAGGCCGAAGCCCGCCTTCCAGGCACCGAAGGGTCTGGCAGTTCTCCCGCAGAAAAAAAAAGAAAATCTAGACGCAAAGGACCCGGAATGCCGCGCAGCGGCCAGATAGCGAAGCTGCTGACGTCACAGGCGGTCCGATTCTGAATTTCCCCTCATGTAAGAAATCCGGCTTCTGGCAAACTGCGTGCCAAAAACACACAATACGGCATTGTTAAGTGCTCAAACTTCGCATGAAAGCTAAGGAGGACTGGAAATGATGTATCGATGGCGCAATTAGTCACTTCGCTCAGCAGTTTGTTTGTAAATTTAGATTTAATTTCAAACTTATGATATGATGACGTCACAGATTTACCCAAAGCGCATCATAGCAACGGTACCGTGCGTTGCCGTTGAGGTGTAGCGCACGTCACTGCTGTTGCACGTCTTCGTGGCGTTGCACGTCTTGTTGGTTCACGGCGGCGGAATGATCGTTGCTTCACAACCCAGCGCCCCGGGTTCGAATCCCGTCCACTGCTTCTTTTCCCTTTTCGTCTTCTTTTATCATCTTTTGTATTTTATTCTTTTTCTCTTCATTAAGTTATTTTTCGAGATGTTGCAATTGCTACCATATGCGAAATAAATCATTCAATTAAGGCACAGGATAATCGAGAATTACGACAGGGGTACAGCAGTCAGTATTTTCACTCTGGGCCTGGGCCTAATCCTAATGGCAAATGTATCAAAACTGCCGTAGCAGTAACTGGTTTTACCCATATAAAAGCAATAATGACGTAGACTACTAACTGTTTCCCTGGCTTCAGGGACACCAACGTGTCCACTGAAGCCAGGGAAACAGCCCAGTGGCCCCATCACCAACAACACACCCAACAAACAAAATATCGCCTTGCACAGTTCCTTCCACTGGATCCTTCCCACATCTGACAGATGGGCTCAAAATATTTTCCATTTTTAGAGGAATTTTGTTTGCCCTTTTTGCTGGGTGGCATTTGCCACCCTTGCCCCCCCCCCGCGAGCTACGCCCCTGCGATGAAGTAGATCAAGGCCATGGTTTTCACGAAATATGAGCTCGATGATCTTATCATCAGACACAACGAAACACCTCTGACCCAAATCTGCATCTTAAATCATGTGCAGATTTTAGCAGAGAATGTCTGTGTCGAGGCGGACAGCCTTTTCGTCCTCTTCGTAACTGCCGAGTTTGCCTTAATATTGCTAAACTAATTATTCAGGAATATTCAAACTGGGGATCACTTCAAACACGTTCGTGATGTCTGACTAAATTACGGTACAAATTAAAAGCCTTTTATTTTCGTTTTAAGTGTTGGCGCTGCAGTGTGGCCAATGAAAGAAGCGGACAGCGTCTATACTCTCTGACTTAACATGCAGCCTGGTAACGGGTGTCGGCGTTAGCGTAACGGGGGGCGGGGGTGGTTTATTGTCATTTTAAGTTTGCCGCCGTGTGTCGCGGTCAAAGAACACCACATCTTACGTTTTATCTAGCTGTTAAAAATATGGGGCCTATTTCTGGGTTGACGGACATGACGGATGAGAGGTTACACATTGTCCCGATTCCGACTCCCACTACGAGTCAAACGCTTAGTCGTTTGGGAACTCCTGACGACAGAAAGTCTTATACATGTACATAAATATTGTGCTTCAGCATTTTGCAAAAGACACGTGCTTCCGGTGCGTCCCAGTGTCTAAATTTTCGCAAGGATACGTACAGATATGTTCGTGGCTGGGAAAGCAAACGGGGTTAAATATTTTTTTTCAACGAGTGCAAAAAAATTTTTTCAACGAGTGCAAAATGTTTTTTCACCTCAGGCGCCATGCTTACCAACTCGGGCCGCTATTTACCTACGAACTCGGGCGTCCGACTTAACATATGAACTCACGCAATGTATTTTTCTTATCTCTAGCGCCAGACATAACAAATGAACCCACGTAAAATGTGTTTTTATGTCATGATACTGACTTACTCGACTTACGAAACCGAGGCTGAACGCACGAGGTAGTTGGGCGGTTATTACCGCAAAAGGAGGTAGAGGAAACGGAGCCAAAGATGGGCGATAGCTTTTATTTCTCAGCCCCAACAGCGGCTGGAGGGGTATTGTCGTCACGTGCAGTTTTCATGAACTCACCTAGATATATGTTTTATGCACAAGTGCGCCAATGACTTAAAGCGATGTACTCGCGATGGTTGAAAATGAAATCTCGTTCAACTATCGCGACCCGCGATAGTTCCCCAATTTCATTCATAGCTAGCGGGATTCTTGAAACTGATCTCGTGTGATTTCTAGCACCTTTGAACCATCAAATTACGGTATCGTCTACGTTTTATACAATAAAACGTCCATGAAAAATCGTTTATTAATATTATTTCAATGAATTTGGGCGATATTAGTGTTTACTGCCGGAATAATTTCAAAATCTCACGGGGTTTCCGAGAACGAGATCGACAGACTGACAACAAACATGGCGCGGAAAAATCCGAAGTGTGAGGAAGACTGACCAGAGAATTCGCCTCACTGCTGCAAAGTTTAGTCAGATGGCGGCGTGTCAAGACAGAAAGTTGTTGTAGCACTAATGAGGGCTTAGCAGTGTACCTCCTGGACGTCGTTCAACCCCAGCCAACACCATCCATTGCATGTTTTGCGGATGACTCCGAGTCGTGTCCGTCGGCATCACTCACTGAGTGACACTGTCAATCACGTCACCATGGTCACCCTCCTCGCTACTGATTGGTCATAGTAAATTCCGTAGTATTATAATGAGATGGCTCGCTTGGAATTTCATTCATAAAATATAGTGCTGCCACCGTGCGGGAAATAAAGGAACTATCGATGTGCAGTACTGCAGAGCTCGAGTACATCGCTTTAAATTCCCATGTAAAGATATCCCAGAGTGCATTTCACACAACTCTTCTCAAAACAGTCGGCAGCTTAAAAAATACGAACATGCTATGGTGGGATTCTTTTTTATCCACAGTACATGTACACGTATTTTGAACTTCAAGGCTGAGGGGTAAGAGGTCAGTCAGTTCTTGAGTATGTTGAGGGCGGACCGAACAGTGGTCTTTACATATGTCTCCTACACAATATCATGCATTTAAGCCCCCTTCACACCGATGTCCCGACAAAGGCCCGATCATCCCCGCTCGCGAAAATTGACCAGGGCGGGGAAGGTCGGGGTGGATCGGGTCTTGGTCTGGTACAGCGTTCTATATGTTGGTCAAATACATTTCCTTGGTTGATCAGGTAGATCATGGAGAGCGAGAGAGAGCGAGCAAGAATTTTAAACCCTCCCATGAGCGAGGGTGATCGGGGATGGATCAAGATCGTGAGTTCAACTGGGATATAGCGCGGAGGTCGTAGGTTCAGCGTATATTTGACCAATGCCGGTCAGGGGGTAGTCCTGGGTTGATCCTATGTGCAGCAGGCTCATTTTTTCACGCTCTACATCGCTTATTTCTTGAGTTATGCATGTGAAACCAAATGTTGCCAGAGACATTCAGAGAAACTCAGTAAAACCAATGAAGACCGCCACCTGTGAGGTTCTGGCGGTCTTAACAAGATCGACTACACAAAGGAAGTGGCAGAGAACTAAGTACAAAAGGGAAGCTTCCAAGGTTGATATAAGTAAAGATATTTTGTTGAATAACAGGGAGAAAGTTAATAAAGGCTTGCTTGTGCAAAGCACAAATGTGCCAAGTTATTGCACAAACACTCCACTCATCAACAATCAGCCTCATAAAGCCAAGATGACCCACATTCATGGTTTAGGTTAACATGAGTCCTCACTATGTATCTGCTATAATACCAGTCACTGGTAGGCCACTGGCATTTTTAGGCTGGCTGTCAAGCATGCAGTTTCCGTTCATTGGAGGAAAATCCAGGGGACTGTTCATTTGTTGTTTCTGCCATATTCCACAATGCATCACAGCCCGATAAACTAATGACCGCCGCCATGATATCAGCACTGGTCTTACACGGGAAATGATTTTCGACTTCGTTTACTTAATAAACGAACTTCATTCCAAGTGAGAATCAAACTCGGTCGACATATTAGTTTACTAAGACCACAGCCCCCCCTCAGGGTGCTATTTTATGGTTCTTTGAAGGCACTAGCGTCCGCCAAACGTCCAACATTTCTCCATCTTCGACCGATCTTGGCCCACGCTAAGTACACAAACATGTACAGTAATGCATAGCCAAATCATGACCAACGGATCTTCTTGAAACTGACAACAAAAACTGACAAAACCGTCTTTATTAAACTCACACTTAAATTTCTCAGCTCATTCTCTGCTGGACTCGAGAAAATGACCGCCCACACAAACCATAACATCAAAAATGGATACAAATGATCACTTAATATTTGCCGGGCGAAAAATCAAGAGCAAAAATAATGGCTCACTATGGTGACCACGTGAGCCAATAAACTAGACTGTTCGTAGGCTCTTCCCGATATAACTACGATAACTTCAGATAAAGCCACGTTGAACCCACGCTGTACTTGTCGTCTGCCTATAGGAGGCGCTCGGGCTATATAAACAGGCTAAAACTATGATTTTGACCATTAAGCTTGTGACAGCCAAGACAGCAATATCATGGCTGCTCAAGTCTGCAAACAACGCCTTCATAGATCTTTGGACACTGGCATCTTCTGTGGTCGCATATGGAGAACTTGGATCAAGATTGACTGCAGAGCAGCTGAGAGAGCGAGGTTATTTATATGATGGGGCCAGTTCGGACACTAAGCACGTGCGTTGAGCGTGGAAAGCTATGCGTCTTATCTTGAGCGGCGCGATCGGGGACAGGGCAGGGTTAGAGCGTGCATTAGAGCGTGCATCGGCGTTTGGTGGCGTGACGCAGCGCAAAGGCCTCAGTCCACCTGTGCGTTTCACGCAGCGTGTTCAAATTGACCAAATTTGATCGGGTTTGTGTTATATGCAATTTCCATGCCTTGGTCACATTATTCCAACGGTTTTGAGTGATTGTTTTTACGCCAACATTATGTAATCAGCTCTCAAAAAAGGCTTCAAAATCAACATTTTTTATTTTGTGTGAAAATCTTCTGATTTCTGCAATACATTTTTAAAACACTCATAAGAAATAGTCATGTTAAAATTCCATTCGGGAAATCATAACTGTTTTTGAGAAAAAAGGTTTTCCCCAGAAGCGTTGCCGTGACCTGATTGCAATGGTTGACACAGCCCGTGTTCAGACTACCACCACGTCATGAATAATAAATTTTTCGTCACGTAACCGTAACATGTGACCAGTGAAGTGAAAGAGAGGTGCTAGGTATAGATTTAGGTCTATACGGCGTGTAGATGTGGCTGGTACCGGAAGACGCAGATGAAGCAGGTAGAAGGTTGATGCATTGAAGCTGCGAAAGTTTGTGAAGATTTGCACTAAATAATGTGTTGCAGGAAGCAAATCGCATCTACAGAAAACAAGTGCCAAATTCTGAAATATAGATGAAAAAGAGAATTATTAGACTGCTATAGTTGTACCTCAGGTTTGTGACGTGCATTCTGCAGATCGGCTGCAAGCAGCCCATCTGCACTTAACATGCTTAACAGGCCTAGATGTCTACATATGTAGGCCTAGGCCTATGCGCATGCATGCAACCAGGCCTTTAGATTCCCCTAAAGAAACGACGGTACACGTCGGTTTCCAAATTAGCTCTCCCAAATGTCCCCAAATTCGATCCTGCAAAATGTCCCCAAATTATCCCGAAGTAACAAAGCAAAAACAAAAAAGGTAGGTCCAAAGATTTCTCAACAGTAACACAGTGTTTGGTTCGGTACTAACGCCATTAGCTTTGGACATCACAATACATCCCGACTTCAGCATTTCTATCTGAAAGAGATCGTTACATTTCCAAGTCCATTTCTCCAAAACCTCTGCTTGCATTCTTCAATAATTTATTTGGGTCTAATCTAGGAAGAATGCTCTTTTCAGTCATACCAGATTCGTTTACCAATTTCTTTCCCGTCAACAGATATTTACTTGAATGGCTGATCTTGCTTTGGGACCACCGGCCTTTCGGCCGCATGGTACTGACGATCTTTTCGGCGGGAAAAGCTGTAACTAGAGGCCCATGGATCTCATAATCACCTGCATTGAACTATATCTGCTGATAAGACAAAATGATTACTTGTATTGACGTTGGGGTTTTTACAAGGGATTGGTATTGGCTAATTGTTGGAAATATGTCCTGTTTAACCCTTTCCAACTTGACCACATTTTGAAGTTTTAACCCCTAACCCTTGATCACTGACGATATTTATGATTTTAATCAACTTATAGACTCTGAAGTGCCCAGAAAGGTCAGCATTCTCCATGAATTGTTTACATTACACCTGTTTCAATTTAACCCTTTAATCCCCAGTGTGTGTTTTTCACTGAATAAACTTTGAACTGGTCCTCGATCGACAAAATCACGATGCGCCTAATGTCCCCAAATTACCATGGAAAAAATACAGGGTGTTTCTCACTCGGGGGAATCTAAAGGCCTGGCAACATGTACCGGCATGACCGACGGGTAGGGTAGGATAGGGCTACACATGTACACCATACAATGCCATACATCGCCTATTCATGTATTGTTATTATTGTTATTATGTACATGATGCATGACACGCATTGACCACTGTTGACTGTGAATGAATGAATGACTTTGGCCAGCACCAACAGAAAACCTCTCGTCGTGCCAATTGAGACTGGCATTTTCGCCCTTTACAGCTTAGTTACCTAGTGTAAAAGACTTCACCAAATGTTTCATAAATACCGGGTAGTTCTTACATGTGTCAGTTGGTCCACCAAAATTGAACTACGACGACCGCAAACTGTCACGTCGTTGCACATGTGACCTGATGACCGTGACCTGCATCTTCGCAGTGGCCTCCTGGCGGCTGAGTCATAAGTAACACTACGATGTTCTGCCATCTATTGCAGATTGATAGAACTAAATCGTAATTAAAAATCGCTAATTACTAATTAACCAGAGTAGCTAAGGGGCTGTAAAAAAGTTATGGTTGTTTTCAATCGATAGCCGACCTTTGACCGTTTACCGCTCGTCAGTAGATGGTCTGGTTTGTTCTGTAGCTCCACAGCTGGAATTTCTATATAGTATAAAAGGTATGAGATCATCAGTGGCGGTCCTTGCGGGCGATATTCGTACTAGTGGGGCTTCGCCCATACGTTTCACAGTTCGCCTCAATTCCAGTGGATCATGTTGATAATTGAGATACGTGACCAAATTAAGCAGATGACGCGTAGGTTTATGAATGAAAACTGACTTCTTTATGTGAACAGCGGTCAACTGAAATACCCAATTTCAAGTCAACAGACCAATAATTAGTCTCGCTTGGCCAGACGCTACGGGCTCACTCCTTCGGTAAATCACACTCCGCGTCTGGCTCTTTTAGAGATTAACAGTCGTGAAGACCGCGTGGTGGCAGCACGGGTCCTTGGGTTTTCCCAACCTCGTTCGCTTTCTGACAATATGGCGAGTGATCCAAGGTTGTCTGAGCGAACTATACCCCTGGGGACGAGGTTGGGTTTTCCTGGAAGTAATTTCCGCGGGAATTATGAGTGAGAAAGCGTGGTGATTGGCTGGAGCCCAGTGGAGTGCCATCTAGTGGTGTTACCGGCTTTTGAGCCCCAAAAGTGCCAGTGTGTAGGAGACCGGGACGTCGGATACACACTGGGGCCGAGTGTAACCAATAATAGGCCTCAAGCCCAATAGATCTTAGGTCAGTCATTCACATATTACGGCTACATCCAACCTCGACAGAGGATCAATGAAAGATTGGACGAATCGGAAAGTTACTCGGGCGATCACAACATTTTCTCGGACGAGGTATAAGCCAATTAACTATGAATAAGGACTTTAAAAAACAAGCCTTGCGATTGGGTGCTTACTGCATGACTAGGGACCATGGCACAAGTCAAACTTAGTGTCATGAATTTGGCCTTTGGAAGCCGTTGAAAAACATCCATATCATCAAAAGTGCTGAATAAATTTACCAAGAACTTCCACGATAGTGTTTAACGAATGGCTATCTTTATCTCCCCGATGTTTTTAAAACATTTCCGTTGAGAATAAAAAAGTCGACTTTTACAGCCATCTTTTGACAGCTGATTACATAATGTTGTCGTGAAAGCAATCACTCAAAAGCGTTGGAATTATTTGACCAAGGCATGGAAATTTCATATAACACAAACCCGATCAAATTTGTTAAATTTGTTCACAAGATATTCAAAAAAATGAGGTGTAGATAAATTAATGCTGAGGGGTGTACCTAATCTTGCCGTCCTACCCCAAATGTATTTGTGACCTGACGTTGCGGATGGTTGGGAGCATTGATTATTCCGCCATACACGTGTTTTTCAAATCAATTTTTTAGCTAACAATTCATCGCGGACCAATTGCACAATAACCTTGGCTACCCAGTTACACGTCCGATCGCCATCTGTCATTAGGACAGAAAACTTTCCAATTCACACGTGTTATCGGGTCCTGTGCGTTTTGCAGTTTGTCCGGTGTGACTCCCATGAGTATTGGTATTGTTTGTTGTGACGAAGTCTGCGATTGGAAAAAAACTGCAAGTAATGATAGGCCCAGTGGGCTCAACAATCTGCCGCGGTGATACGCTACTGCTTGCCGATAGTTCGGGCATAGGCCCAGATGCATGCATGAGGCCTTGCGCAGCAAAGATCTAGATCAGCGCGCAGGGCAATATAGGACTGCTATGGGGCGCCATCGTAATGTCATGATCGATGATCATGATTTATGAATGTTTCATATAAGGTTCTGCACAAGACACGAGCTCGAAACGACGGCAGAGTCAGAGTCAGAGTTTCTACGCTAAATAATTCCTACTCCGCGGGACTACGGTGGCAAAGACGATAATCAGTGTAGTCATCAGGATTGCTCAAATAATGGTCGCTCCCTTCGGCGGAACGATTCCGCTTGTTCCGTTCCGTTCTGCTTTTTCCAGTAAGCCCTCTGTGGGCAATTTTGATCAGAAATAGGTCGGGGGTTGGTCAGGATGCCGGTGTGAAGGGGGCCTAACATAACTGTCGCCGAGGTTCATAATGTATGTACATGTACCTGTAGGCCCATGGCTCTCATTAGCACTGGATCTGCCGATAAAAAATGCTAAATTTATTGCAGCTTTTTGCACAAACATACTTCTCTGGCATCCTGCCGAAATTTTCGCAAAGGTAATATGTAGAGATATGAGTTCAATGCATAGTTGCAGATGTAAAGGATATATGTGATGGCCACACTTAATCGCTGTGCTGCAATTGTAAGTGGCGTAACTTCCCAGGCGAAGGCGTCCCGCAGTGCATTCCACACAACTATTCTTAATGCATCCGGCAGCTTAAAAAGAACAAATGCAGACGATACTATGATTAACATTGGAATAATTTCACTGTCTGATTGGTTCTTCTGAGATGTCAAATCTTGCCGACGCCGCTTACCAACTTTTAAAACAAGTATAATCCCGCAGTTACTAACTGTGATGACGATAAAAGTCAGGGAGAAGTCAAATATAGACATTACATTGTCGTAGAGGGTTGACAGGTCGCCACTAAAATGAAACGGACATAGCCATCCTTGATATTCTTGCTTCTGCTCCCGAAAAAAGTTCAAAGGGAGCAATATCATGGCGAGAATTACGTAGAGACTGATTACGACACGCTTGGCCTTGTCAACGCCCCACCACGTTTTTGCCTTGAACGGAAACATCAAGGCGGTAAAACGTTCGACGGTCATAACTTGAAGCATTGATGCAGACAGTAAGAGACTGTAGTAGATCCAAAACAAGTATTGGCAGCAAATCCACTTAAAACTGTCCAACGTTCGGAGATCGTTAATGCTGATGGAGATGATGGTCCGTTGTAGCGCGGCCATGACAAGAAATAAAGAATCTAAAACAGCCATCCCCTTCATGTACACACACGCGGACTGACATTTGTATTTCGGTAGAGAGAGAATTTTGAGCGACAAAATATTCCCAACGACACCTAGAAGAATGAGGGCTGGTTGACCGTAAGCTTCAACGATAGCGCTAAGTGAAATCATAATATGGACACCATCGTAGGCACCTGTTGATTGTGAAAAATTCGTCATCAAGTTGATCAGTAGTAGGGCAAAATACACAGCACAATGATAGTGTTTTAGTACATGACATTTGCGCCTTTTCAATTGTTTGTACATGTACATGTATGCGAACGCATTGCTTAATTACCGGTAGGCCTACGTGACAACTGCCAGTGTTTCTGGTTTTCAATGTTTCCCGATATTGTTAAGGAAACGCTCGCAGATAGACCGAGACATTTCTCCCTGTGTCCCCTCTTGTCAAGTTGCAGCTTATTCTATCCGTCAGAAAATCTTGGGGAACACGCACAGATGGGGAACATTCATCCAAAAACGTTACCCCGGTTCCATAAATTAATGTTACGATGTTACAGATAAAACCATCAAGTTTTGTCAAAGTCACCGAAATACGGTGCACGTCCGTTCATTTCGTTCCAAATACCATTTACCTTGTAAATCCTTCCCTTTCCCGACGAGGTGTCCACATTGAAAGAACCCACACGTCGAGTTTGTCGTCTTCGTTATCGCTCGCGTCGATTTAAACGTTGGTACACTGTAAATCCAGGTGACGCGTTACGTGTTTAGTAAAGTGTTTACATGTTCAGCAACTAAACACAACCTAACACATGAAGGGCCGATTTCACAAAGCGCGTTTAAGGCCTGCTTTCCATTGGCGCGTTTTCGTGCGCGGAATTCTGTGCCGAAAAGTCGACCCAAGTCATTTTCACTTAGCCGTTTCCATGACCGCGTTTCGGGAATCGCGAGACAAGCGCGAGAGGATCGACTTTCTTTCCTCGGGAGCGAGAGGCCCGCGCGCGGAGAAAAAAGTCAATCTCAAATCGCCTTTTGTTGGCTCGCACCTGCCTGCTTTCCATTGGAGCGTTTCCGCGTGCGGAATTCTGTGCGGAAAAGTCGATCCAATCCATTTTCATTGGCTGTTTCCATGAGAGCGTTTTGGCAATCGCGAGATCAGCACGAGGGGATCGACTTTGCTTTCTCGCGAGTGAGAGGCCCGCGCGCGGGAAAAAAAGTCGATGTCGAGTCGACTTTTTTTCCAACTGGAACATGGGGTCATATGAATAAAGAGTAGCAAATGCTTTTACTTGAATTTTGCAGTACAAATGTATTAGGCAATGCTGTACATGAAGTAAAAGCATTTGCTCGTCTTTATTCATATGACCCATGGTTTCTGAGCCATGTTGAAAGTATGTACGCGGCCGCAGATCATCAGGGGAACACGACAGCAGTACCAATAAAAGGCGATGTGAGATTGACTCTTTTCTCCGCGCGCGGGCCTCTCGCTCCCGAGGAAAGAAAGTCGATCCTCTCGCGCTTGTCTCGCGATTCCCGAACCGCGGTCATGGAAACGGCTAAGTGAAAATGAATTGGGTCGACTTTTCGGCACAGAATTCCGCGCATGGAAACGCTCCAATGGAAAGCAGGCCTAAGGCTGCTTTTCCACGAGACGTTTGCGGGCGCGGAATAGGAGGCGGACGCGGGAAGAAAAGATCGATCCAACGTATTTCCCTTTAGCTGTTTCACCCGCACCCGCGCCCGCCTCCCATTCCGCGCCCGCAAACGTCTCGTGGAAAAGCAGCCTTAGACTTAGACGCGTGTATCTTCACTAAATGCACGCACTTCCATCATGCATTTGACGAAGTTACACGCGTCTAAGTCTTAAACACCCTTTTTGAAATCGGCCCTACGTGTTTAGAATTAAACACATCATCAGGACAGGCATTCCATCCGCCTATAAACATTATGTTTAGGTGCCTAAAATGCCCCAATATATCATTTGCTCAGTTCTGTTTTTAGTTCCTATTTTAATGTTAATGAACGAATCCACTTTAAATGCATCCATACTGACAGTTTTACCAGATTGACACCGTACGCAGTCGTTCTTCTGAAGAAATTAATGCCTATATTATCGATACTGTTATGAGTGGCATTGAAATCCCTGTGTTCACCACTTTAAGGTGCTCTTTTTCACTACACTCACATCGATAAAATAGCAGTAACTCGCCTTCATCTCTATTAGACCCCCATCTAACGAGAATGTAAATGTCTTGTCTAAGTTATAAACATCTCGTTCAGTTTCCCCTAAACACATCATGAAGGAATCCTGAACATCGTGTTTAGGACTGGTTCACGGTTCGGGTGGAATTGGTCAAATGTGTCATTTCGCTACTTCCGCTGGCGAAATTTTTTTCCCCAGGATATTTGGTAAACAGTATGTATTCATCAACCAATCAGATGGCAGTATGACGTATACCGTTTACATCACGAGTCTATCTTTAGATATCCACGTGGTAATGACGTCATCTTCTTGCCAACGGAATGGGGTTACTCATAGGGTTAGGTCCCTTAGGGTTAGGTCCCTTAAGCCTAGGATCCACTGTCCCGGCGCAGTTAAGATACGCCTAAGTCGCCGCCGCAGGCGAGCTTACGATCTACGACATGATCGCAGGCCGCCGTACGTTCGCCTGCGATCATGTTAAGATTAAGTCTGCGGCCGCCTGAGACCAACTGTTGTAGGTTCAAAAGTAGATCCATTCCGCAGGCGCAGTTAACACAAGACTTAAGATTCAGTCAGAAACGCTATTGGCTGTAGTCGCTGTCCTGGCAGAAACTGAAGACGATGAGTACCTTCTGGTCGAGGGAGGACGAAAACGGAGAAGAGTCTGGGTGCGCCCCTGGATCAGGAACAGGGAGAGCGCGGAAACTCCCAAGATCTTAGCAAATCTTTTATAGGCCTCCGGCCTCTTGTTCTTCCTTGCACGCCTAGGGCCGCAGACGTCATAGAGACTCGGGGTGTCTCTGTAAAGTTCCACAAGCTTGGCAATCTTCTCCTTTGACCACTCGCCTGCATTCTCCTCTCGACTTGAACGTTCATTCAGTGTACTCATCGTAGGAAATGGTTTATGCATGACTTTGAAATTCGCGCTTGTACGTCATTAAATAACCTGTTTCAATTGGATAATCTGCTCCGGCATACCGACGGCGTCCTTACGACCTACGACAAAATCAAATATGTTTGATCCGATCGCAAGGCCTAAGTTCCTGCCTGAGGCGGTCGCAGGCATAAAATTGACCATAGTTCAGTCTGCAGCGAAAACCTTGTAGCTGATCCACTGCTACGGTCCGATCCCAGGCGAGACCGCAGATCAGGTCATAACCTGGTCGTAAGTTCGCCTGCGGCGAAAAATCGGGACAGTGGATCACGGCCTTAAAGGATAGGCCCCTTAGGGATAGGTCCCTTAGGGTCAGGTTCCTTAGGGTTAGTACTGTGATTAGGGTCAGTATTAGAAAATAGGCTCAGTAAATGACGTATACTATACACATTAAACAGGTTTTCCGAATCACCCAAAGAAAAATTCCAGGCCGGAGCGTGTAGCCCCAGTAGCGTTAGAGCGTAGGTCCATTTAGGTTTAGTTAGCTAGGCATGTAGGTCATCCTGAGAATCCCAGGGCTTCGCGCTCGCTCCTTTCGCAACCTCTACGCCCTGAGGACATCGGCCCGATTTCCTGAGGAACTTGCGAAAGAATTTCTTTCGCCCAATCAGCATTGCTTTCATCCAATGACGTCATTCAAGCAGAGCTGGGCTTCCACTGCGTGTTTTGAAGATGGGACAAATCGCCCTTCATTCGCTGACAAACTTGCTGAATTTTTGACTGTTCCTGAATTAACTTGGCGTCAAAATGATTGTCACGGATTATTTAGTTAACGAGTAAGCACCAGTAGGTTCAAAACACGAAGGTATAATCCAGTTCATATGTTTGGGGCAGCTGTCATTCGACAGCGTGCATAAATTATGGAATGAGATAGTTACGAGCCTGGTATCCGGTAACTCGTAACACGAGATATGTGTGCAGACGTTGTAGCACTAGGCACGAAGTTTGGTTATTACATCAAGTGGCATTTCCCCACTGCATTGCATGGTTTATTTGTGAATTACCAATTGGCGTGTACACATGAGGGAATGTCCCTCTTCCCCATCGAAACGGGGTGGATGTCCTCAGGGCATTGAGGGAGGGTACGACCGTGAATGACCTGAGATTCTCAGGATGCAAGTAGGTAGGCCGTGGATCGAATCTGCCTGGCGGTACTACGCACTCTTTACGACGTGCCATTTTGTACTTTTTCCCCTTCATCTTCCAAGATTTTTTCGTTACCTTTTCAATCTAAATCAGTCTGTTTTATAATTTCGTGCCGTTATGGAAACGCATTAATGTTTATTGCTTAAATGCGGTGTTTAGGTCATCTGTTCATTTCTAAACCCCAAAGAATGGGAAACTAAACGCGTTTAGATGCTTAAAAAGTGTTAGTGTTTAGTTTTGTGTTTAGACTTTAATAAACACTAGTCTTTACATTTACAGTGTGAAACAAAATATATCCTTTATAGCCATTAGAAATCCCCCATTGAAACAGTCTTCGTGTTGAAATAACAGAATATCTTTTCTAATGAAACTGGCAATGTTGATAACTACATGTATATCATTGAGCAGTCACGTTTGGTATAAAATGCAGGTTGCAGGTTGACCTGCAGGCACTAGTTGGGAGTTTTCGCTAAGCCCACGAAACGCCAACGCAAACGCCAAACCCATTCAGCCATTCCTCGATGCCACGAAGAGAGCACCGAACAAAAGGATAGACGTTCGCGTTTGGCGTTTCGGGGGCTTTGTGAAAACTCTATAGTATTGGCAATAGGCCTACATGTACATTTGCCTTCACCATTCGACACTAATGCTGATGTCAGGTCGGCCTTGCGACTTGCTTTGCAACTGGGTTGTGTTGCAACTGGGCACTCGATCGGCGTAGAGGACTGGTTATGACCACACCACCACTCAGTGGTGTGGTCAGTATTGTTTTCGCGGGACGAAATATTTTTCTCTACCACTTTCCTTTCCTCCACGTTTTCGGTCAAACTAGGGCATGCACGTCAAATCTGACTTGCTCAATCTAAAGATCTAATTGTTCCCTCGCGATGAAGACATTCCTGTGTGATAGATCATGACAAACCGGATGTACAGATGAGACCACACTTTATTCACTTTTTGTACTAAACTAAAAATCTAACTGGTAACTTTAATAAATTCCTGAATGTTTAACTGATTGCACTAGTATCCCTAGTTTCCGTCCTTTCTCTGGCATCGTCATCGTGACAGTCCAACAACTAAACTGATATAATGTCCTAATTTCATATAATGTCCTAACTCACTAAAATTACATGGTTTATAGTCCAATATAATCTGAATGTCCTGATGATTGTCAAACGGTGATTAAGACACAAGTATATAATGGTTCACCTGATAATGGAACAGCGATCCGCCTGCATCCCACTATCAGGGTATGTAAATTATTATTATTCTCCCCCCTGCCCACACAGTTCACCACTTGTATGTTACTAGGTCACATAGTCCTCTAGATATCGTGGCTTGCGTCGCTCCCGTGTTGGTCGTCCTTGTCGCGAGTTCGACGTTTCCGGTGGTGGTGTCCTCATTTTTGGCGTGTGCGTAGGCGTCTCTGGCAGTGTCGTTTTGTTGTTCTCGATTTGAGTTGGTGTTTCCTCAGTCTCTGCAGCCGTATGCTGCCCTGGATGTTCTGGTGCCGCCGCCATCGGTGTTTCTTCCTGTAGGTTCTCAAGCGTTGCAATAGGTTGTGATGTCTCCGATCCGTCTTCGTTGTAGCTGTCTTTGATGATGTTGTTTGCCAGTTTGAATTGACTGGCGTCTCGGCATAGCGTGCGGCCATCAGTTGTTCTCCTAGCGGTTATCTGCGATCCGGCGATGCTCACTACGATGTAGAGTGTCGGCTCGTATGGAGTGTTCCATTTGTTCTTTCTCGGCTGTCTGACTAGTACGTAGTCACCAAGGATCAGGTGGTTCACCCTGGTGTTACGATTCTGCCGGTCGTGTTTCATCTTCTGCTTGTATTCTGCATCTCTGCGGTTGATGGCTTCATCCTCTCTGCTGGTCACTGTGTTAGGCTTGGTGTAATCTAGCTTGGTGCGTATTTCTCGGTTCTGCATGGCGTCATACGNGTGGCTTTGTTGTACATTGGTAGAAGCGGTTTATGTGCGGTTACGATCTTGAATCTCGGTGCCCCTGCTAGGTAGATTCTCAGTCTGTCTTTGGCCCATCGTATGGCTAATGCGTCTTTCTCGGCCTGGCTGTATCTTTTCTCGGTATCTGTTAAGCTTCTGCTGATGAAGTGGACTGGTCTCATGCCCTGAGCTGTCTTCTGGAATAGCCCTGCTGATAACCCTTCGTTGAAACTGGCTTCAGTGCGTAAGATAATCTGCTTCTTGGGATTGAAGTACATCATTGTTTCACTGCTGGTGATTGCGTTCTTCAGCTGTTCAAATGCTGCCTGTTCTGTTTCTGTCCACTGGTAGTTGACGTCCTGCCTCGTGAGTTTTCTCAAGGGCGCTGTGAGTGCTGCATAGTTCCTGATGAAGTTGTCCAGGTATCCCGTCATCCCCAGGAAGCTCCGCACGGCTTCTTTAGATTCTGGAGGTCGGCATTCTACCACTGCTTTGATTTTATCTGGATCTGCTCGGAGTCCTTCGGCTGTGAAAAGGTGCCCAAAGAAGCCCATCTCTGGTTTCCCAAATTCGCATTTGTCCCAGTTGAACTTGACTCCATATTCTCTGGCTCGCTGTAGGACAAGTCTGAGGTTGCGGTTGTGATCTTCAGTATCTATGCCTCCCAAGATCACATCATCTCGTTGGTTCATGCAGTGTGGGATGTCGCCAAATATCCTGAACATAGCTTCATCAAATACATCTTGTGATGATTTCGCGCCGAAAACCAATCGTCTTGGTCTGTAATTGCCCCAGGGTGTGCTGAATGTGGCTATCTTTCCCGTTTCCTCATCTATTGATAGCTGGTGGTAGCCATGTCTCAGGTCTAACTTGCTGAAGACCTTGCAGTCCCTCAGCCGGTAGGTAAAATCTTCGATGATAGGTGCTTGGACACAGCGGCTCCTCCTCATAGCCTGATTGGGTACTCTCATATCGATGCTGGCCCTTATCATGTGTGGTTGCAGTTCCTTTGGGTCTGTTTTTGCAAACTTTGGTTTGGGTTGTACCACCAGTGGTGAACACCAGGTGATCGCCTCGCCGCTTTCCACTTTTTTGAAGATTCCTTCGTCTTCCCCTTGCTTTAGCCATTTCTTTAGTGGTTCTTCTAGGTGGTATGGTACATGCCGCGGTTTCTGTGCCACTGGTATCGCTTCTGGGTCGACTTCTAGCTGCACACGGATTTCCTCGCCGGTTTTTGGGTCTCTGATGACTCCTATGCCTTGGAATACGTCTTGATATTCTTTGAGTAGCTTTTCAGTTTCGGCATTCTTCAGCTCGGTTTTGCTCTGGATGTTCTTTATCTTCAGATTGTTCTCTTCTTTGAGTTTCCCCGTTGGCTCGATGATAAGCATTCCCAGTTCCTCCAGCGTTTTTTTGCAGATGAGTGGGGCTGAGTCCATATGTCCCTTGATGACCAGGAATCTTGTTGCCACGCCTCTGGTTTCATTCCTGATGGTTGCCGGAAATTCACCTTTAACTTCGAGGTCTGATTGAATTGTCTTTAGGGTCACTTTACTTGGTTGGAGATCCGCCGTTGTCTTGGAGTGACGTTTTAGTGCTCGGTACTGGTATTCGTCCATGATGTTGGCTGTTGCTCCGCTGTCAGGTTCGCAGTTGGTATCTGTGTCGTTAATTCTGACCTTGACAGTCTTGTGCTCTGGGCCGCTGCGCATTCTGTGGACTGTGTGCTTAATCTGATGTACGATAAAATCAGAGTCGTCATCTTCGCTTGATGATGTCTCTCCACCTTCCGCCTGCTCCACTGTCTTCTTGACTCCGTGAGGTTTATGTCCCGATTTCTGCTTGTTGCTGGGTCGGTTTTGGTATTTTGGTGGGGGGTGATCTCTTCCTCCCTTGCAGCAGACGGCGAAGTGGTCAGGTCTACCACACTTCATGCATTCTCTTCCATATGCTGGGCAGTTGTCTTTTCCTGGGGGGTGTGACTTCCCGCAGTAGTGGCAGTCAGGTTGTGCTCTGTTGCTGTCCTGGTATGCTGGTTTCTTCCATTGTTTCTTTGGTTTCTCAAAGTCTCCTTTCTTCCCGCCTTTCTTGAAGTTGCGATGGAACTTTGACTTCCCATGGACTTTTGCTAGTCTTTGCTCATCCTGCATGTCCTTGATTTCGTACTTTAGGTCTTCTCTCTCTCCTGCTTCAGTAAGGAATTGGTCCAGATTCCACTTCTTCTGTATGGCGCGCTTTATCAAGTCTTCATCTTTAATTGTTTGGATGATGTGCTCTAGGATCCTGTCGTCGGCTTGTGCCCCAAAATCGCAGTGTTCGGTTTTCTCTCGCAATCTGGCTGTGTATGTTGTAATCGTTTCTCCTCCCAGAGGTCGTTCTTTGCTGAACAGATAACGTGCATGCTGCTTGTTCCTCTTGGGGATGAAGTGATTGTTAAGCTTCCTCTTCATCTTTGCGTAGTTGGATTCTGGGGGGTCCGGCGCAGGGTCTAATGCAGGTGGGTCTGGTAGGTGCTTAATAAGGTTTCTGACCTCCTTGCCGCCATATCTTCGTAAGCATATCACTTTGTCATCTGCTTGGACTTTCTGCAGTGCTAACTCTTCCTCGAACTCTTCTAGCCACTCCTCCCACTGTGCTCCAACGTTAAGCCGGTTGTCTGGAGGCTGGAACGGGTTAATGTGCAGTACTACCCCTGTGTAAACGTGAACTGTTGGTGGTGCTCGGCCTGGATCATCTGCCATGCTTGCGGTGGGGGCCGTTCAATTGGTGGAACAGCCGAAAAAATCTGGCGTGGTGGTCCCTAAAGTTGGCGATTATGGTTTAATTCTGCATGATATTGTGCTAATGGCGTCGCATGTTTGTGCTACCCGTGTTATTGCTGCTTTTCGATGGTTTATTTTTGCATTTTGCTGCTTTGACGTGCGTGATTTTGCGTCCTTTCGCCTCTCGTCGCCAATGATAGATCATGACAAACCGGATGTACAGATGAGACCACACTTTATTCACTGCGCATGCGTACAATACACGTGGCGTCAGTCTCACAAGCTAGTTTTGTGAGGATATTACACTGTGCACTTTCATTCAGTTTTGGCTGAGATAATGAACTTTTTCAACTAAATAAATCGGGATCGCCGTAGTCTATAAATAGAATCGTGCGTGGTACACGAGATCTACATGTATGCATGGCACGACGTCGTGCCTGTGTAGGCCTACATCCTGATCGATGGTTCGGCAGTTCGCCGTACTAGTATAATACATCATTCTTACGTCAACATAACAAACCAGCTTCTGGCCAAAACATTTGTGGTGTGGTCATGAATTCACTTTCAGTGAATTCCCAGTTCTAGTTAGACGTGATTTCCATCAATGGCGAAGATGTGATCAATTACAGGTCGGCGACCGGTGTATCAGTTCCTTGCACGTAGCAGGTTGCAAAGTAGTCGCAAAGCAGAAAATCAGCAGTGGATTCCTAGCTTCAGGCACGACCACTTGGAATGGAACAAATCAGTAGCAGATTTGGCGTGACCACGCTCCACCCTGGAATTTTTCTTTGGGTGATTCGGGAAACCTGTATAATGTCTATAGTATACGCTATTAACCTAGCCTATTTTCTTATACTGGCCCTATTGTAACAGTCCTACCACTACCCAGCCGTAAGGGGCTAACCGTAAGGGCTAACCCTAACCCTAAGGACCTACCATATAGGGACCTGACCCTAAGGGACATAATTATCCCAGCCCACCTAACCTCTAGCTCTATCCCTAAGGACCTACCCCTATAAAGGGACCTGACCCTAAGGGTAAGCCCTAACCCTAAGGACCTAGGCCAGTAGGGGTAGGTCCTTAGGGTTAGGGCTAGAGGTCAGGTGGGCTGGGATTGGGATAGGGTTAGGGTAAAGGGAAGGGACCTATCCCTAAGTGACCTAATGTATGACTAAGCCCCTGTCATTATGCATACCACGTGGATATCTAAAAATAGACTCATGATGTAAACAGTAGGGGCCTATACGTATTTATAATGCATGACAATAGTGAAGCCATCTGATGAGCATTGACGTAACTAGTGACTTTTGTTTTGTGTTGACGTGACATTTGAAAATGTGTTGACTTTTGGAATGTCACGGCACAGACGTTTCGGGGGCTTTGCGAAAACTCGCTAGTGTTTAAAGCGGTTTGCTCGTCTCGAGGCAAGTGGCATTTTGCGTGGTTCAAAACAATCCCGCAAGAGGGCAGCACTAGGATTTATGAATGAAATTCCGATCACGTCATCTCATTAGAATACTACGGAATTTACTACGGGTCATGTGACCTGACCAGTGCGCATAGTAAACATCATGAACATGGCGAACGTCAGCGCTGTCATTGATTTCTCGATCGGTTCCTGTCACGATCTGCGGTATAATATACACGTAATTAGGTAATAAACAATTACGTCATCTCATTAGAATACTACGGAATTTACTACGGGTCATGTGACCTGACCAGTGCGCATAGTAAACATGGCGAACGTCAGCGCTGTCATTCATGTCATTGATTTCTCGATCGGTTCCTGTCACGATCTGCGGTATAGGCCTAATATACACGTAATTAGGTAATAAACAATACGAGAACAGTACTTTGTTACGAGAGTTGACTTTAGGAGTAAAATAGAGCAAAAGGAGGAAGAAATGCGTGAAATATCGTTGACAAATCTGCTAAGGATTGCCGAGTATGCAGCGGCAGTCAGTCTCTGTAGTGTACAGACATGTATGCTGGTATGTAGCCTACTGTACATCACGATCATCCCCGTCGACCTCCTCCTCTCGTAGTAGTCCTAGGAATACGCTGCCCAGAAAGGGCACAGATCGTACCCCCTCCCCCGGACACGGGCGTCATCGCCGATTGCATCGTATTCGGCAGCTGCTGAGGGTGTCATCCTGGAGGGCCCCTCCTCCTGATCCTGCAATTGCCAAGTGGCAGTATTAGGGAATTGCACGGATCTGGATGGAAGAGGAAGATTTCCGTCACGCGCGTGCCCGAGCTTAATGTGTCATAACTGACTTGATCCGTTTCGCAAGGTAAAATTCACACTTCCCAGATACTAATTTCATAGATTTACGTAATATAAATGGATAAAATACTAATGATAAATTCAAAAGATTACCCTGGTCAAGATGCAAATGATTTAACAGTACAATTAGATGAAGAAGTAGAAAATGTAGAAAATATCAGAATTACTTATACAGGAATACCTTGTACATTTCATAATATTTCAGAAGACCAAAATAATAATAGATATGTTGTTTATGAATCTCAACAAGGAAAACATGTTATTCTACCAGATGGATTTTATACATTACCAATATTCAACAAGGAATTCAAAATTCAATTACAAAACGTAGGTTTGAACAGAAGTATTTTTTCATTTGATTTAAGACCATATGATGCTAAAATACAAATTTTAGTTGGAATTGGTAGAGGAAAAAATGTTGATAATTATAGTATTCTTATAGAAGAAAATTCTAAAAAATTATTGGGTTTTAATCATAGATATCTTAGACCTAGAGGAATAGATAGAACAAAAGGAATGATAGAAGGTGATAAACCA
>NMRB01000925.1:34476-47266 GCA_002633025.1 Notospermus geniculatus | reverse complement strand
GCCTTATGGAGGTAGGCCTATGAAAATAAGAGGCCGAATTGTGCCCAAAAAAGTGGAAGAAGTTGGCTTTGCCTTTGGTATGCCATCATCAGATTTCATAGGCAGTCTCATAGACAGTCTACACCATGTACACCCATGTTTCAGGTTGTTGGTACACTGCCTGCTAAACTTGATAGTGCATTGATGTACATCATCGTGTACACAGACAGTGCTGCCTAGTACCGTACCGTTCTGCACCGACTTCCAGGGACAAATCTGGCGTGGGTCGCCCATCGACGAGCCCTAACAGATAACTTTCAAGTTCTTCATCGAATTTGTAACCAAATTCCGCCTTTACTCGCTCCCAACGTGCAAAAGCTGTTGCTGTAGGCCACGTCGAATTCTTGAATCGGCTTTCTCACTGGACAGCCAGCCGCCATGTTGTTTTCTGTCGACGGATTCGGGAAATTCCGGGACGCAGAAACGGGGATTGCAAAGCGCCTTGGTGATAGAATTTTCAAACCTATGATGTTATTTCTTCATTTTTAATCATAAGAAATGTGTTTAAATTAAGGTTACACAAAAACAAATTGGATAATGACACTGTCAATGAGACGAATGTGCGTAAATTACTCGTACGGCAGTTTCAAGATCCCGCCGATTTATGAATGAAATGGGGAGCAATAAAACGGGACGTTTTATTATCTAGGTCACGAAGTTTCAGTCAGGACGAGCAAACCGCTTTAAGACCTAGACGCGCGTAACTTCGTCAAATGAATGGTGGAAGTGTGCGTATTTAGTGAAGTTACACGCGTCTAAATCTTAATCGCGCGATGATCACCCTTTTTGAATCCGGCCCCTGGTGTTTGTTGTCGGACTCCTAACGGACGTATTCCCAACGAGGCGCCTGTGCCGGTATGAGAAGCCTCGTAAGGGATGCAACTGTTTGGTGCAGCTTTATACTCAACAGGAATTTGAATGTAAAAGAATTCCGTAAGTGTCCTGGACCCTCCGGGTTATAGCTGAGCGTAATAAAGTGCCGGCGTCGATCCCGGAGGGCTTTCCAGCAAGGAAAAATCTTTCTTTTTAAGACGTCAGCAAAATTACCAGACAGTGCAACAAGTCCTCATTATGTCCTTCTCACCAAAATATATCGATCAGCACCCTTATTACATGCACATGAAGGTCATCTGCAGGGGCCACATAGCACATTGGAGTGCTTTAGGTCCAAGTCTTTCCGGAGTTACAGCACTTTGATGATTTTCAGGTTACGCCACCTGGCGGCCATATTGGATGTCCAATTGGGCCGAAACTTCACATGCACATAAAGGTCATCTGCACGGGGCCACATAGCACATTGGAGTGCTTTGGGTTAAGGTGTTCCTGAGTTACAGCACTTTGATGATTTTTGGGTTACGCCACCTGGTGGCCACGCTTGAAGTCAAATCAGGCTGAAATTTGACGTGCATGTAAAGGTCATCTAGAGGGAGGTAAATATCAAATTTGAGCACTCTGCGTCAAGCCGTTCCCGAGTAATAGCACTTATTTGATTTTCAGGTTACGCCACCTGGCAGCCATACTGGATGTCCAATCGGGCCGAAACTTGGTACTTTTAAAGGTACCCCTCCAATGCATGTCTACGCAAGATATGAAGTCGCTCGGTGAAATAATGACAAACTGTGGCAGGTTCGTCACTTTTGTCGAACTCTGACCTCTGACCTTGAAAAGTAGGTCTAATCAAAAACCCGTTATATATGTTGTGTATGCTTATTAGCTACACCTATGATAAAAATTTTGAGATGATCTAGTCATTAGTTCAGGAGTTATTGCATTTTTTTGTGTTTTTAGTTTCCGCCACCTGGTGGCCAAGCTGAGAGTCGAATCGGACCGAAACTTGGTGTGGTGGGTCATCTGACCTAGAGGTATATATGCACCAAGTTTCAGATCAATAGCTCCAGCGGTAACGAAACGTGCCCTGCTAACGGACAACGGACGACGACGGACGCACAACCATTGTATAAGCTCACCACGGTGAGCTAAAAATATTGATAAACTATGGTTTGAAATCTGAGACACAAATTTTAGGTTGTGAATGTTTCCCTTTCAGAATTATCATCATCATCATCATCATTAATTGTACAGCATCCGTTTTCTCTCAACAATGTAAAAGATTTTGCGCTGTGCATTGGTATACCCCATCCAACTGAACTCTACATATAGCTTCTCGGCCTGTTGGCTAAGGTTAAAGGTAATTACGCAATTTGAGAGTTGCGGTTTTTGCAAATGGCTAAAGCAATCAGGACCAAAAACTCTACTGTTGGGTTGATGCAACCATTCAGTCGGGTTGAAAGATCGAACACTTTGGGTTGATACAAACAATCCGTAAATGCATATCGAAATGAACGTCATCTCAGCTGGACACATTATAGTCCCAAGATATACAGTAGTAACTCATTTCGAAAGGAACGTCATATCCTGTGGATACATTTCCGTCTCAAAGATAGACGACAGTTCACTCAGGTCAACACATTACATCTCTCTAAATAATATTATGAGTACTCACAGTGACATTTCGTTGTCTCCAGATAAGAGCACAGTATGTCATCCAGAAAAGTCGAACGGAGACAGCCGTATGTCTACTTGAGAATCAGTTACGTTTACCGAGTTTCAAAGATCTCAACTCAAGATCCAAAAGTAACTTCTTTTACGGACAAGCGTTCAAGTGATTTTTAGCTCAGCTGACCAAAGGTCAGCGGAGCTAGTCAAATAGGTATTCAGTGGCGTCATGGTGTCAGTCCAGCAGTCCTTCTCACATTTTGTAACCGACATTTTGTAACCGTAATACCTAGAGACTCAAAATTACAGCTGAAGGTAGCCCTTGGTGAACTGTCCTCGGAAACCAAAAATGAGCGGAATTTGACCTATATTAGGCGCACCAGGGGGCGTTTTGTGTCAAATGAAATATCGCAATATCTCAGCCGCTATGATAAATATGTAGACAAAAAGTGATGGGATAGATAGGTTAATATTTTCTACATCAGTTCAAAGGGAAGTTAATGCCAGATCTGTTCACCAGGGGGCGCTATTCAACAAAATAAAAAAAACAGGGGTATTTGAATTGTCGCGCCTGCCTTCTGCGCCAGCGTATCATTTGCCAGTGTCTGACGTCATCATCAGTGGAATTCACAGCTGAGGCCAGGAGTCTGCATTCAGCAGTTCAATCGTCTACGTCGAAGGAGTTCAGCACATCTAAACAATGAGACGCTAGGTAAGATCTTTTTTTCATTCTAAGAACCTAATGACACAATGATTACCAATTAAATGACCATGGCATTGGGAGTTTCGACAGTTGATCGCTTGCTCTGTCCTTGGCTCTCACAGTGAATCACACTCCTTCGCAGAGGTCAGTGCTCCACTACGTTACGCTATACTGACTCTGCCAACATACGGCCGAACTATTTCCATATCCTCCGCGGNCATGGTAGAGTCAGCAAGTGGCGATGCTACCGTTCATAACCTTGTTACCACCGTGTTGTTGCCGACCAACACATTGTGGCCACCGCACAATATCCTCTGGACCGCATATAACCCTGTTAACACCGTACACCACCCTACTAACACCTCGTTTGCCGCAAGGCCACCTTGATGACACCTCATAGCCACCTTCATTAACCTCCTTTGAACGTGGACAACCGCATCACCACCTTATTCACACCGTGTTTTCACCTCCCTTGTCACAGATTTGGTGCCAAACCGCCGTCATTTTTGGCGGTTCACCACGGTTTGAGAACCGTCTTGAACCGCCATCAGAACCGTCCCCGTGTGAGGCCTGTGTTGAGGAACCGGCCGACAAATTGGTTGTGTATTTTATGGTTTACACTGTTCATTGTGATAAGGTTGGTGACGCGCCTAAGGTGCCGCCACCCAGTATGATTTGCCAAAATAAATCAGTTGCAACTACAATTTTATCTAGCACGGACGTGTTCGTCTTTCTTCCTTTATTCGTGTTCACGCTGCGTGGTTTGCCTATCACAAGCGTCACCGCTTGTTCCCATTGCTCTGCCGACATAATGTAGTATTGGGGGAAAATCAGGCATGCCAGCAGAGCATGGCAAAGCAGTCCCCGACACTCTTGGAATTCCGGGTGGGAGGGTGGGTGCTCTTCACTACCACACTCCGCTATCTGGAGCGCCAGTACCCCATGCCTCGCGGTGTNAACTCACCGAAATTACGCGCACACGCGAGCTATCTGCTGAGCAAAAAGTCTCGAATGACTTTTTGCTCAGCAGATAGCTCCAGTGTGCGGCACGCTTAAGGCAGTCAGTGAACAATAGGGCAAGTGCAGCCAAACAATAAATTTGTGTGAATGCGAAGTTGCGAAGGCTTCATGAATATGTTCCCTGCTCAGTAAAGCGGCGAATCCACTCTCGCGATTTGGGCTTGAGACGGGGTTGCGGTGCCTTGCGATCGCCTTATATGGCAATCGGAAGTCCTTATATAAGTCCTTAACCGCGTCTCAAGCCAAAACCGCGACAGTGGATCACCCGCTTAAGAGGTTCAGATGATCAAATCTGAAAAACCACGTGTCGGTCTGATCCAGTGCGTCTGGCTGTCGGGGCATGTCCTTGTGCCAATACAGAAACCCCCACAACTTTAGGGCCAGGAACTTTAGGGGAATGTTTTCGGGATGGATTTGGAGATTTTGATAGAGAAAATTTCTGTTTTCTGTTTTACTTTGAAGTTTTCGAAGCCTTCCGAGAAGACCGTTCATTATCCACATGCATCCCACCGGCGGGACAGCGCACAGGGTCGGGCCGGGGTGCAATTGGCGTTAAGGTGCAGGGGCAGTGGTTGAAATGAAATAAAAACCAAATGATAGAAAATATTTTTAATTATTTAGAGAAATTTATTCCTGCTTCGTGGACTTGAAATCGTATTTTGGCAGGTTTTTTGCAGCGTATTTTGGAAGCAATTTATCCCATTTATTTCAGCACTGCAAATCGTACTGCCGTATTGACGATATTCCCTTACCAAATAGGCCTACGCGTAGGCCTATCCCGTACGGTTTGGCGGTTCTGCCATCCCAAATCAAAAGGTGCAGGAACTTATGCGTTCGGAATTTGTGACTGCCCCCAGTCGTGAGAGCTTGAAAGGCCACTCTCTTCACATGCTGAAGCCAGTTCGCGCAGTTAGGTGACATTCTTCTGCTATCATGTTTGGGGTATAGGGGTACCCCTGGTTCATCAGTAAGGAGTGCCCTTACATATCTGAAAGTGATTGCATGTGAAAGATCACCCCTGAAAACACAGGAAACGACATCACGGTCATTACCATAGGAATGTGCATTTTGGACGTAGCCGTTCAGAATGAAACATGGGTTTGCGCATTGTGTCTGGGGTAGGGTACCCCTAGTTAGCATATACCGAGTAATCTTATGCACTCAACTATCTTTTTATGTGAAAGAACAATCCCCAANCCTGAAAACACAGGAAACGACATCACGGTCATTACCATAGGAATGTGCATTTTGGACGTAGCCGTTCAGAATGAAACATGGGTTTGCGCATTATGTCTGGGGTAGGGTACCCCTAGTTAGCATATACCGAGTAATCTTATGCACTCAACTATCTTTTTATGTGAAAGAACAATCCCCAAAACATAGGTAAAGACACCAAGATCAGCGGATTCTGACAAAGGATTTTCAAATTACATCATTTTCAGGAAAATAGGTCAAACACCATATCCCGCTGACTGTGAGTAACAAAATCAAAACTATCAATATATCACTCCATAAGAATTCAGATTGATCCAAAACAAGTAGATTAAAGTTGGTTTGGTCATTGCATATTATTTATTCTAAAAGAGTTGTATGCTAAAATGTATCGACCAACGCGCCTGGTGGCCATCTTTGTTTTCCATTTTACAACCGGATCCCTTGGGAAAAGTGCTTGGATCCGGCAAAATTCGTCATCAGCACACTTGAAAGGTCCAGTATGCACATTTTCACACTTTCTGCCGGATGTGAACAACTCGGCCATTTTTTGTTACATATCTGCCCGACTATAACCACTGAAATGCCATCTGAAAGGGTGACACACCATCAGAACATTCGATAGGCCTATTTGGAGTGTCAGAAACACGCTTGTTACGGAATGAACTGAGGCATAGTTTATGATACTGAAAGTCACTTGCAATCATGTCTACGCAATGGTCACCATTCCCTTGAATTTTATGTAGCATATCCTCAGTTCTTTTTGAAGTCTACTTTCACATTGCGTTTTGACCTTCTAAGCGTTTCATCATCAGCTAGGCCTAAGTTTGTTTCATCTGCGAGTTCAACTTTTACTCGTTTTCGCTCAATATCAGCTTTATTTGTGTATCGGGATCGCATTGAGTAATGGAGTTTCGGATCCTTACTAAGGAATGATTCCTCATTCCTTGCTTCTTGGAGAAGACGTTTCGAAACTGCGTCATTCCTCTGTAACATCGCTTCGAGGAGGTTTGGGTAACCCAACATTAGTGAGCTTGGATAGCGTACAGGAGGTGTCCTCCTGACAGATTATACAGACATTATAATATCTCTCTTCTGCAGGCCGCTGCCTCTTTTGGCCAATTTGGAGTGGTTGCTTTCAGCTTTACTCTCCATTTATATTGATGATGTAATGGTCCTATGAAAAAAATAGATCAGCCCTTCAGATGACAAAATTCGGTATAGTATGCAGGACATACTAGCCAATGAATATACATTAATTTGTAATCTGGCTGATCCTCATGGGACTCCGTACTGATTCTTGGAAATGAAGATACAATGTGTAGGGCAGTGATAAGGCGAACTAGCATTTCTAGGTATCGGTAGGCATGTTAGGCTAATGCCATAATAGTTTTGCAACTGCAATATTAGTACCGGGTACTAACGAAGAATATGATTAGGCCCCTCTACATTGTATACGCCTATGTNAAACCAAGCACCGCATCATCACTACTCATCCTCTCCTCTCCATCCATCCTCAGGTTTACGGCAAGTCAAGACAACGCATATACCCCCCCCCCTTCATAAAAATAGGACACCTCAGGAGGTGGTATAAACTTAGGTAAGGGGGAAATCAATGTTATTTTGTGTACCTACCATACACAGTTTAAAATGGCAGTGATAATGATAGGAGCGCAGACTGAAAATCATGTCATGAACATTAGTTTATCTACACCTGATACTTTGAATATTTCAAATACTACTGGGCCAATTTAACCACGGTTTGTTCCATATGAAAATACATCTTGTTGGTCATATTTCTGCATCAAAATTTTGGAAATTCGATAATATCGTAATTATGTAATAACTCATTAAAAAAACACTAAAAATCAAACTTCTTATTATGTAACATTTTTGCGATTTTTGTTGCAGATGTATTAGAATAGAGCTTTCTAAGGAATTTGGGCTTTGTTTCATCACAATAGGTTGAGTGGTTGCTGAGATATCCGTTCGGGTCGATCGGATCCAATCGGATCGAATCTGAATGTGGTTTCCTGGCTTGTCGTCTAAACGGCCCTATTGTTCCCACTGTTAAGTCGGTGACAGACTAGCGCGTACGCAGCGCGTCCTGCAGGCGTTCCGGCAATCAGATTCTTCGGTAGGTGTTTCGGTCCGTATTACCGTCTCCCTGATTGGTTGAACGCTTTCACGACGCGTTGCCTACGCGCCAGTCTCTCACCGCAAGGGTGGGTATACACTAGAGCCGTTGCGCTGGCGCATGCGGCAACGCTCGCGTCATCGCATTTGTGCATGCACACACTATATGCGATTTTTAACTGCGATAGAAGGTGCGTTTGTGCATAAAAAGACGTAATGTATGCTAAAACGCAGTATATAAGCAGACGAGAAATTTTCTGGTGTCCTTTTCCAATACAGCCATGGACGAAGAAGCAATGGATCTCGAGGTCGTCATGCAAATGATGGAGGAGGAAGAGAACGCAACCGATAACGCAACCGATACCAAACGCAACGCAACAATGTGGTCAACCCTTAATTTTTCTATTGGTTCAATTTTTGCGACGACGCATATGCGCGAACGCTTTGCGATGACGGCTCTAGTGTATATCCACCCTAAGGGTAGGACCACACCTAACGCGATTCGTTGACGCATGCGACAACGCCTTTGTTAATTTCCGCCGCACTGCACCCAAACAAAGGTTTTGACGCCTGCGTTGCCCTATCGCATGCGAATCGCGTCAGGTGTGTCCCTACCCTAAAGCCCAATTTATACTTCGACGCACGACCATCGGCGTCCGACGCGCGATCAAAATCTGGACGCCGACCTAATGAAGTAGGCTTATGTCGGCGTACAGATTTTGATCGTGCGTCGGACGCCGATGGTCTTGCGTCGAAGTATAAACTAGGCTTAAGGGTGGGTATACACTAGAGCCGTTGCGCTGGCGCATGCGGCAACGCTCGCGCCATCAGATTTGTACATGCACACACTATATGCGATTTTAACTGCGATAGACGGTGCGTTTAAGCATAAAAACACGTAACGTATGCTAGAACGCAGTATAAAGCAGACGAAAAATTTTCTGGTGATCTTTTCCAATACAGCCATGGACGAGGAATCTCGAGGTCGTCATTCAAATGATGGAGGAGGAAGAGAACGAGGAAGATGAACTGGTGGCTTTGATGACGTTGGTTTGGGGCGGAAACCCAGGGACGGGGTGCTCCATCCCATGCTCCGCAAAAGATAAAGGAAAGGAGAATTTTTCAAGACAATTCCAGAGCTAAAACAACATAATGGCTAGAAAAATGGGGCCTTCACCTTCTCAAGGCAATGCGTTGGCCTGTGCAACGCATTAAAAATTGGGAAATTTCCAATTCTTGCGGCAACGTAAAGCGATAATGCAACCGATACCAAACGCAACGCAACAATGTGGTCAACCCTTAGTTTTTCTATTTGTTCAATTTTTGCGACGACGCATATGCGCGAACGCATTGCGATGACGGCTCTAGTGTATGCCCACCCTTAAGCTTATAGCTGTTCACACTTGCGGTGCGACGTGATGCGGTAAGGGTAGGGACACACCTAACGCGATTCGCATGCGATTGGGCGACGCATGCGTCAAAACCTTTGTTTGCGTGCAGTGCGGCGGAAAATAAAGGCGTTGCCGCATGCGTCAACGAATCGCGTTAGGTGTGTCCCTAGCCTAAGAAGCGGTAGGACGCGACGAGCGATTCCCACCGCTCCCGATCGCTCTTGCAGTATTTTCCCGCGTTGAATCGCTTGCCGCGTGAGGATTCACCGGCTATCTGGCACAATGATGATGTCATTTCCGCTACCTAATCATGACCACCGCGTCGCGCCGCGCCATGTTATGTCAAAACTGACACCGCTTGGCGATTTTTTCAACGCATCGCACTACATCGCACCGCACCGCCAGTGTGAACAAGGCTTTACCTTGGCAGGTTAACCAAATGTTTGTCGGTTTCAATATTGTCTGCCTATTATGAAATCTGAAAGAATCTATTTCGTCTGTTCTCTCCTGCTGTCATCTCGGTTCGTTGAGGATCACCTTCTGAACGACATGCGACTCTTCGCCAGAGCGGGTCGCAAATGTTCAATTCAAATGCTCAATCAGTGTGGGAGTCCTGTGCGAGTTGAGCAAGGTTCATTGGCACACGGATCCGATCCGTTTCCAGTCCGTTTGCCCCTAGTTTTCCGGATACGACAACGCTGAAGTCCATTTGATAGATTTTTTACGGACCTGAATCGGACCAATTCCATGTGCCAATGAACCTTGCTTTAGCATGGACATTGTGGTGTTTGTCAGGCGTAGGATTCCAGAACGCGGACATAACTGTCTCGGTGAATGCGGTATGCCTCTCAGAGTACTTCACCTTCCCTCAACTCTCGCTCGCCTTGCCGCCATACTCACAGACGACCATAGGAAATAGCCGCGTATTGTTCACTCATTCTTTTACAAACCGACGATAATGAAATGGCAATCGACACCGGAATCGACATCATGTGCAGGGAAAGAAAGGAACACCCCAGCCTAACCACAAAGGCACAATCATAGCTCACCAGTGTACTAAAACCATGACAATACACCTCAGTTAACATGACCAGGGCCCATGAGAGCCAAACGATAAGGCAAACGAGGGTTAGCCGAAGTATTCGTTTACATGTCGTTATGGGGTCATATTACTAAAGACTAGTAAATCATTTTACTTTAATTTTGCAATACAAATGCACTAGGCAATACTGTACAAATCTGAAGTAAAAACATTTGCTAGTCTTTATTCATATGACCCATGGTCTCGTTGATAACGAGATCGTTGCTTTCTCGTTTAGACGGTCGTTTACAATCTGCACTGAAAGAAATTTCCTCGTCAGGATGAGTACTTTAGGGTACTAACAGGTCCGTCTCCCAGACGAGTAGAAAGGTACTCATAATGATATTCTATTTCTTCTCATACTGAGTAGATAAATACTCATAATGAGTTGGTAAATATTCTCGTATGGGATGTATGGCTTCTCATATCAAGTACCAAATAGTACTCATTCTGAGTACTTGGGTACTCAAGGTGAGTAACAGAGGATGCTCACCTGAGTACCATTGGGATACTAATTTTGAGAAGTTTTGGCTCCTCCAAAATGAGCTGCCCCTTTCTTCCACTGTGTGATTGAGTGGGACACTCTTGGCGATCGAAAAACCCTGATCAGGGGACTCTGTTTGGCTGAGTAAGCCGTAACATTTAAGTTACTACAAATACTACAGACGGGAGTCAAGAATTTCTTTCAAGTAAAGTTTATGACATTTGTGGTTCAGATCAGCATCATTTCCGAAAAGTTTAGTATCCACAAAAATAATGAGCGAGGTTTGTTTTACAAACTTTTGTTGTTACCATGTTAGTATTGGAGGCAGCGACATTCTTATATGCCATAACTTTTAGGCACTAGGTTCTCTTTATTTCCATGCTTGATTTTTCGCTTCCACGACTTTTCTGTGGCATCGGGAAACCGTTCTCCATGAAATCGCGTCAGAAGCAGTAGAGTGTTACATTATGTGTCCAAGCTGGTCGACCTACCTCAAACCGCAAGATTTTTTTAGCCCCAAACCATGCAAAAGGTATGAAACCATGCAAAAGGTATGTGTAAGTACTGCACCCTGGGTACTCAAGATGAGACAGAATAAGGTACCTATCCTGCGTACGCTGCAGTACTCATTGTGAGTAGCAAGAGTACTCAAACGTGTTATCCTATGCTATGAGTATAATGGGTAATCAGAATGAGTACATAGAGTACTCTTAATGAGATGAATATAGTATGAGTACCCCAAAGGTACTCAATCTGAGAAGGGATTATTTTTCAGTGTGAGGCTCTTGGATTGGTACGAAATCAGTTCATTGCGTTGACAGGCTGCGTAGATGGATTAGAAACACTCAGCTACTTGAAGAATCACTGATTGACGAGTCACTTATTTCGGCCAGTAGTGGGCCTCACATAAATTACACTTACGAAGGAAAGATAAATTTTGCAAGGGCACTATTGACCATTTTTTCGTATCCGAAACTCTCGCACCAAATATTTTAACATGTGAAGTACAGGTGTGAAAGGAATCAAAGTCCCCCTGGAATCAAAGTCCGGTCCTATTGTTCAGCGAGGGAGTAGAATACATGGCTAGAGAGACCATGACCATTCGGATATAACCTTACAATAGCGGGCTGTTGTTTGGCGGACTTGCATTCCTAGGACGTTGATTCCTGTCACACCTGGTGTGGAATGTTTACCTGTTAAAGGGCAACCTTGGGAACCCCAAAACAGAGGTATTCCAGGGTGGAATGATCACGTGAGAGAGGCACGCGAACAGGCAATTGTTTGACATTCCCTATGGAAAAATACCAGGTCTCAACGTAACAGAGTTGTAGCAAAGATTAGGCGAACAACCCGAGCTAGATATCACTAGCTATAAAACGATTAAAGCAGCATAATACCGCCCAGTCACAAACTCGTGTTGCCGAGGCTCACCTTTAGGAGGATGGTAAAGATTTCTGGAAAATGGTTAACAAAATTAAGGGGGTAAGAAGAAGCCACCTGCAAACAGAATTGATGACGCCAGCGACGATCAGTCCATAGCTGATAAATTCGCGGGTTACGACAAAAGGTGGCGAAATGGCGAGTGGCGAGTTGGCGAATTGGCGAGTTTTTCCAGGTGAATGGGGAGTATTTTCTAGTGAAAATATTGTATGATGCTTTTAAATGTGGATTGAATGGCGTATTCGTAATAAAATATCAAGCCAAGGTGAATATTTACTGGGTATATACATGGTGCAGTATGTTATATCGGCCGACTCATCAGATATCAGCATTAGCTGCAAGGCAAAACGTGTCTTCAGACCACCAAATGTAACCTCGTACTATTGGGTATCAGGGGCCATATTCATAAAGCCCTCGCAACATTGCGTTCACGCAAATCTATTGTTTGGCTGCACAGGCTCCATTGTTCACTGACTGCCTTACAATAGATTTGCGTGAACGCCAAAGTTGCGAAGGCTTTATGAATATGGCCCCAGGCATCGCTAGCCAGTGCGGCGGCCACGTAGAAAGGTCTTGGTGCCACTTGCATAGATGGCATGTATGATGAATACAGTAGCCTACTTAGTAAGAGTACTGTGTTAAATTCATTGCCGTCCTCGGCCTAGGTTATCTCTTCGATGAACGTGATGTGAATGCACTAGGTTCAGTTCACCATGCATCACGAAGGTAATTGAGTTTACTCAGGAGACTGACCCGTGAAGTCAATATTCAAGTGCACCCCCCCCCCC
>NMRB01000924.1:222034-243842 GCA_002633025.1 Notospermus geniculatus | reverse complement strand
TCATGCATGATAGGGCTCATCTATTATCAGCTGACTAATGACCAGTTCGACATGAGAGACAGGTTCGGGTTGGTGTTCGTCATTGGCGCTCTTTATCCATACAACGTCGTACTCGACGTCGTCGGAGAGTGTAAGTTAAGTTAGGATAGGCCTGCTAACTAAACAACATCCCAAATTACAATCTAATAGCATCTTCCGTTGTTCATAGAGTGGGAGAATACAGCCTCAAGAAGTTGCTCAGATCGTAATTTGAGATCAATCCTCCCATTCAAATGTATTGTTTCGGTCTAACAATCCAGTGACAAGCCAGCGACCTTGCTAATCCCACTGGGACTTCAGTGTTAAGCTAACATAGTCTGGCTATCTTTTCAGATCACAAAGAACGCCGGGTCTTGTTTCGAGAAACGAATGACGGGCTTTACACGGTGGGGCCGTACTTTTTTTCGAAGGTTAGAACTCTTTTGATGAAAAAAAATCATGTGAACAATCAGATTGCCGGATAAGATCATATATTGTCTTCATGACCTAGGGTATTCAAACTCGTTGATGAGAAACATTCGGAGACGAGGTTGTGGGAAATACCCGGATGTGTGCCTGGTAGACAGAGACAGCTTAAGAACCATCATCCTAGGTTGACATTTTCGCCATGAAGTCGCATAGTGACTAATCCACACCATGATAATCCAGGGTATATTTATATCTTCAGGTTTTAAGCGAACTACCAGAACACAGCGTGTTCGTGATTCTCTACTTAACGCCCCTCTACTGGCTCGCCAACCTCCAGGCAGTTGCCACCGTCTTCCTACAAATGCTGGGCATCACCTACATACTGGTCTACTGTAGTCGGAGCATGGCCTATGTGGGAGCAGCCATGTTGCCGACCTACCACATGTCCGTGTTGATGGCGCAGTTGTTCTTCACCTTCAGCCTCATGTCCGCTGGATACGTCATCAATCTCACCAGCATATTCGAAGGTACTGTCCTCTGATTCGTGGAAAGGCTGATTCGTTCTTCCTTGCCATGATCAAGCCTAATCATATAGGCCTAGTTGATTACGTCACGGCGTGTGGGGGGACCTTCGTCAGCATGCTGGATAACCTTGGATAGGGCTTGCCGCACGATGTAAAAAAACATCCGACTTCGTGCAATGTACTTACACCATGTTCGCATTTCAGGGATGAAATGGTCCACCACTGTATCCTACCTCCGTTGGGGTTACCTCGCTCTTGCACAGACACAATTCAAAGGGCTCAATTTCACCTGTGCCGGAGTCCCACAGAACAACTGCATCCAGAATGGCGACCAAGCCCTTAAGGCGTACTCCGTCGATGACTACTCCGTGGGAGAGGCTTGTCTCATCTTACTGGCATTTATCGTAGTGTTACTTCTCTTGTTTTACATTTGCTTACGNTCGTGAAAAATAATGACCATTTCAAGAATAAACTCCATCTCAATGGAATTGACACATGACGGCTGTCCAAGCTGACGGCAACTTGATGCAAAGGAATGAAAGGTCCATCCGTCCATTTTGTTTTGGAACGAAGTCATTAATTGAAGGAGGCGACAAACTGCGATGTGGCATCTTCTTGCGAGGCTGTTAATTACATGTATCTCTACGCTCTAATAAGTCCCATTAGTGTCTGTTGATGAACTGCATGGCTTCTTGACATTTAGAATTCACATGTTCTAAATACATTTTCTGTCATCACTCCGTTTTTTAATCACGAGATGCTATATAGTCGAGGATCGTCATAATCGCTCGCTCTCCGCCTGCTCTTCCAACTTTCCTGACAGCGGAGGTAAGAAAGTCTCTACGTTCTGTCTGTGTGGCGGCCATTCTGACAAACATTGCACCGAAACAGACATGACATATTTTGGGAGGAGATTGTTTGGTTTTGTGTGAAAAAAGAAATGGAAAAGACATTTCCTCAGAACAATACATGTACAGTCATTGACAAAAGTTTATCTCCACCTGACATCTTAAATATTTCAAATACTGCTGGACCAATTTTAACACGGTTTGTTGCACATGAAAGTATATCTTGTTGGTCATATTTCTGCATCAAAATTTTGGATATTCGGAAATATCGTTATTATGTAATAGCCCATCACAAAAAAACACCAAAAGTCAACATTGTTATTACGTAATTTTTTTGTGATTTTTGTTGCAGTTCTGATAGAGTGAAACTTTCTAAGGATTTGGGGCTTTGTTTCATCAAAATATGTTGAGTGGTTGCTGAGATATCTGAGATTATCAAAATTTTGATAATTTGAGATTTTCGTGCTTTTCAGGTAATTTTGATGCCATTAGATAAAGCTAACCTCAGAACATGGGTTTACAACATTTTGGAAATTTTTTGCGTTATTTGGGCAGTAATATTGCATATTTGTCGAAATATCAAAAATATCAAACATGCTTAACAGCTTACCGGTTTATGCTAAAAGTTCCAAAACTTCATACTTCTACGTTTTGAAGTGAGCTCTGTCTACTGATATCAAAATTTTGTGAAAAATTGGAAATTTTCAAATTATCGAAATTTTGATAATCTCCGATATCTCAGCAAGCACTCAACATATTTTGATGAGACAAAGCCCCAAATCCTTAGAAACTTCCACTCTATTAGAACTGCAACAAAAATCACAAACAAATTACGTAATAACAATGTTGACTTTTGGTGTTTTTTTCTGATGAGCTATTACATAATAACGATATTTCAGAATATCCAAAATTTTGATGCACAAATATGACCAACAAGATATACTTTCATGTGCAACAAACCGTGTTAAAATTGGTCCAGTAGTATTTGAAATATTCAAGATGTCAGGTGGAGATAAACTTTTGTCAATGACTGTACATGTATATCTAATACTATTTTTTTGCGACAATCTGTTTAAGAACAGCATGAAGATCTTACCCTGGACATCCAGGTCTTGTTTAAAAAAACGAAGTGCCGGGATTTTTTCTCTGAAACAACACTGGTCAAATTACACACGGCAAAAGGCAATGATCCGCACGATTACAAAGTATAGGATGACGATTGGTTTAAGAAAGGTATTGCAATTGGCACTGTCACGTTTGTTGACAAGCGAGTATTAACTTTCAGCAATGTTTGGTGGAGTATTGCCCAAACCATGATATTTGTTTGATGTCAAATAAAGCTTCAAAAGCGTCATGCGAAGGTTTCACACGCATACCTCTCCAGGAGGAAACAGGTTCGCTGAATGTCGACAAGGTTTTGAGGTGGACCATGGAGGTATAATAAGAAGATACCTCCATGGGTGGATCCAAAACTACGAAAGCCCAGAAGGCTCATTCAATCTTCAAGCTTGAATCCGGAGTTCAATCTTCAAGCTTGAACCTTCTGACTTCAAGCTTGAACCCCCGACTTCAATCTTCAAGCTTGAACCCCCGACTTCAATCTTCAAGCTTGAACCCCCGACTTCAATCTTCAAGCTTGAACCCTCAGACTTCAATCNAAGTCGGAGTTAGTTCAAGCTTGAAGATTGAAGTTCTACTTCAAGCTTGAAGATTGAAGATTGAAGAGCCTTCTGGGCTTTCGTACAAAACAGAGGCCCACACTACTGTACATTCAGTGTAAACGAAATGACTTAGCGCCGGATGAGAACGCCTGGATGGAAATGTCAAAAACGAAGTTCCAGCACAGAGGGTTTAGCTCTACAGGTCTTCTTCGGTTTATCCACAGATCCTTCCTCTGAACTTCCAAGGGATTCACCCGCTGTTGCCGTCTGGACGTCATAAATACGTGTCTGCGTCAAAGTTGGTCGGAACCAATCAAACCAGCAAGATCCAGAAGTCCCCTGTTTAACGCTGACGTCATCATCATATGACGTAATCTTCGAATCGCCATTAGTATTATTGAGGCTGGTCTCTTTTGAATGATTCCTACATTGCTCACGGTTTTTGTCGGTGACCTTCCAGGTGTAACCAAGACGATTACCCGTTGAATCTGTAATACTACCAAACGTGTCCCTCTGATTGCTGTTTCCTGACTCGTTGGTGCTGTATCTTGCTTGTATTCCAAAGCAGTGGGTGATTCGAAGGAATTCCCTCCGTACCTCATAACCACTCAGAACGTACACAAAAAAGTTGACGCTGAAGTTGACCGTCCAGAAGAGGTCAAATACGTTGAGGTACGGTTGTGCTGCGCGGTAATGCTGCGGGTAAAAGTATATGATGTTGTTTAAGAGAGCATTTGGGAATGAGAGGACGAACACGCTGAATGAAAGACAGACCAACATGTAGGTCACTTTTCTGATTTGGTTTTCCTTCCGGGGCATACGTTTGACCTTTGGACGGCAGAGGATCGCCACGATCGTCATGTTGAGAAGGAATATCAGAATCAGTGGACATCCAATAACGAATGTTGTCGCTACGTAATAGTGTACGCGCTGGGCTGGGTGCGTCATGGCACAACCCACATCAGGGATGTACTTCGTTTCCCATGTATGGTAACACTGAGTCGCCAAAGCAGAAATGTTCACAAGAATTATTTGAGCTTTTGCTGCTTTCCTGGTGCAAATGCTTCGCCCAGTGAGCGGAAAACAGACAATGAGAAACCTCTCCAAGGTGACCATGACCACGAGCCATGCACAGCATATATGTACTGATGTGACTAACAGTTCGCACAAGACACACTCCAAGTCCGTGGTGAACATAATCGGACGGCCACCGCCGCTCAACATCGACGAGAGATTGATATAAGATATAAACCTGACCGTGAGGGCCACACTGTCATAGAATGCCAGAGCAGCCAAGAAGCAACTGTATGACATCCGCCTCATCCTTGGTGTGTTCATTATCACTAACGATAGACCATTGCCGATAAATCCAATAAGAATACAAAACGGAAGAAAAACCACCCGCAGCCATTTTTCCCAGTCTTGCTGATATAAAATAATCCGATTCTCCATGATTTGATACCAATAATTTGAAGTCCACTCCGCCATGATCCGGCTGCTTTGATTGGTCGGTAGAGTAGAGTTGATGCACAAAATTCCATGACCGGAAGTTGCTGGTGGATCATGAACGGAAGTGATGTTGTTGATTCCCGGCATATTTGTAACACACACACACAATCCCTTAAATGCAAAAAGCGCAAGTACTCCTCCTAGAGTCGTTCTTTCTTGAATGCTGCCGTCAACGGAAACTCGTCCACAGGACGGAGAGAGTTGTCATTCCCAATTTGAAAACAATCTCCATGGCAATTGAAACATCGCCATCGACACAGCCACTTGTCGAACGCAGCCTGCGCAAGACTTCTGCCTACTGATCGTGGGATGATTAGTCCCATGCTGAGTGATTAATAAATCAGTCGCAATATTCCTGGGGAGAGTGTCTTCGTATTGAGCAACGGACACAGCTGGTAGAGAGTTTTGTCAACAACCTAATACGTCCATACAGACTCTGTATGTGGCAGGCCGTTGATCGTGACCAAGGCATCAATCGAATGAAAAGGAAGAGCAGCATCTGAAAGAAAGAACATCGAATCAATATGGGGGGTGATTGAAAGAAAATGAGAGAACAGTCGCCTTGTTGGAAAGTGCTTTTTCAACTTCAGTTTCTTAGTGTAGGCCTACCCGAATTTGTATTTGTATTTCATTTTTCCGTGAGGGCCGACGCTATAGCATTATTGGCCTTGGTGAGTACGGAGGAGGCCATCGATCACAAGCTACCCGGAGGAGGCCAACCCGAAGAACATGTTGATTGACGGTGGTTTCGCTCACGGCGGATTCCATGGGGTTTTCACAGAGATACTGAATGAGAATATCGACGGCTGCTGGTTCACTCATTGCTTTCGCTGCCATTTTCCGAATGGAAGCAATTGGAAATGTCATCAGTTACAATCTAAAAGCAAATCGGGGATCCAGGACGATGCCCTCGGCTCACTCAAAGAAATGAATCGTCCTTGAGAAGCAATTTCTCATCCGCCGTTGATGGGCGATTTCTTTGACTTTCGCTCATTACTTCTCTTATTACAACACGCCGTGTAGTAATGAGTATTAAAATCTCAATATAGGGTTGGCAACACTTCGCGACCTCTCTCTCTCTCTTGCAGAGCTATAACGTTTAGAGTACAAGTAACATAAGGCAGGTAGAGTTTGAAAGAATGGGACTGCAATCATATACGCCGTCGGAGGGCATGGAAACCGTGGCGTGTCCGACAGTCCCCGCTCATGACAAAATTATTCTCAAAGCAGGGGGTCGTGTTTCTTGATTAATCAATGGCTTGCTGCGGCAGCAGAAGGTGACAATGATGAAGAGTAAATCCGGCCCTTATCTTCTTCGGCAACATCCTGGTTGACACGCAACAGGCGATTTTGATGCTGACAGCGGCGTCAATGCATGGCAACTAGATATAGCCTAGCGTGAGTTGCTGTAGTGTCTAGAATCTTATTCGAACTAGAATAGTACTTACGTGATCAGATGCATCCTCATCTAAATAATGTCCTCTTGTCGTTCGAATCTGTTGTCATATAATTTCACGCTCTGATTCACACGCTGGTTCTCAATTTCCTCCCAATTCACACATTGCGTTTTTGACTCTCGAATGTCATCATAGATATCCTTGACGTTTTTTATCACCTCATCAATCCTCCTTCACATCTCGGCACGCGAACAAAAACACCCCCTCCTTCAACAAGCACGATAAAGTCACAGTCCCGTAAATATTCACAGATTCTCTCATAATTGCCTTTTTTGCTGCCGATAAACAACTTACATTAACGCCTGCAGATGTTACCATCATAATAACATGAATTTTAGATACGGTATCCACTCTGTCATCCTTGAGCAGACAGTTCAACGACCCCTGATTAAGGTAGATAATTACAGCTTCCCCTTTAGATGATGATGCCCCGCGCTTGCTCACGATCGTGTTGCCTGAACGTTGACGGCGATTTGACATGGCATTCCGCTGGGATTCTCTCTAATGGTAGATTCTTGCATGCCCCATCAAGGGATTTGTATCACTCTTGCAAAAGTCACCGCATCGTCGTTTTTAAGTCGGGGATTAAGCCTTATCGGATATCAAGCGTCAATTTGAAACATCGCTATAAGAAATATCCTTTCAAAACATGGCCCCATTTTTGGATTAGATAAAAAGCTGTTCTTTCACGCTGGGAAGTTGAACTTTCCCAATGAGCTTCTTTATGAAGCCTAGTACCACATGAGACGCACCGGTTTACTTCTTTGTGCTTTGTTTTCGAACGTCCTTGATCTAATGGTTACAAAGCAAAAATGGCTGCAAGTCGCGTAAAGGCTATAAGGCTCAGCTATACATGAAGAAAATGACAGGGAAAACGTAGTGACCTGATATGATGGACATTTTATTAGCCAGTCATATCACTTTGTACCACCCACTGGCGACGCTTTGCCCTTTTGCCTCGAGAGTCATGTTTAGACGGCTAATAGGCCTAGGGTTAGGGCCGAAATTTAGGGATTTGTTTTTGCAGCCTCCCAAAAAAGTTGTGTGTCAGATCAGGTTGTGGATGGGATATGAATATGCTTTGTTGATCGGGCAGTTTTGCTCTCAAAGTCACCCGTTCATTTCCATGAAGAGAAGTTTTGATTGTTGTGAGACCATTTTTATATGTTAAAGTATATGTCTGTACGTAATGTCTGTGAAATATCAAGTCGATTTGATGACGATAACATTGTTTTTGCAGCATCCCAAAAAAGTTGTGTATCAGATCAGGTTGTGGATTGGATATGAATATGCTTTGTTGATCGGGCAGTTTTGCTCTCAAAGTCACCCGTTTATTTCCATGAAGAGAAGTTTTGATTGTTGTGAGACCATTTTTATATGTTAAAGTATACGTCTGTACGTATGTGTGTGAAATATCAAGTCGATTTGATGACGATAACATTGTTTTTGCAGCCTCCCAAAAAAGTTGTGTGTCAGATCAGGTTGTGGATGGGATATGAATATGCTTTGTTGATCGGGCAGTTTTGCTCTCAAAGTCACCCGTTTATTTCCATGAAGAGAAGTTTTGATTGTTGTGAGACCATTTTTATATGTTAAAGTATACGTCTGTACGTATGTGTGTGAAATATCAAGTCGATTTGATGACGATAACATTGTTTTTGCAGCCTCCCAAAAAAGTTGTGTGTCAGATCAGGTTGTGGATGGGATATGAATATGCTTTGTTGATCGGGCAGTTTTGCTCTCAAAGTCACCCGTTTATTTCCATGAAGAGAAGTTTTGATTGTTGTGAGACCATTTTTATATGTTAAAGTATACGTCTGTACGTATGTGTGTGAAATATCAAGTCGATTTGATGACGATAACATTGTTTTTGCAGCCTCCCAAAAAAGTTGTGTGTCAGATCAGGTTGTGGATGGGATATGAATATGCTTTGTTGATCGGGCAGTTTTGCTCTCAAAGTCACCCGTTTATTTCCATGAAGAGAAGTTTTGATTGTTGTGAGACCATTTTTATATGTTAAAGTATACGTCTGTACGTATGTGTGTGAAATATCAAGTCGATTTGATGACGATAACATTGTTTTTGCAGCCTCCCAAAAAAGTTGTGTGTCAGATCAGGTTGTGGATGGGATATGAATATGCTTTGTTGATCGGGCAGTTTTGCTCTCAAAGTCACCCGTTTATTTCCATGAAGAGAAGTTTTGATTGTTGTGAGACCATTTTTATATGTTAAAGTATACGTCTGTACGTATGTGTGTGAAATATCAAGTCGATTTGATGACGATAACATTGTTTTTGCAGCCTCCCAAAAAAGTTGTGTGTCAGATCAGGTTGTGGATGGGATATGAATATGCTTTGTTGATCGGGCAGTTTTGCTCTCAAAGTCACCCGTTTATTTCCATGAAGAGAAGTTTTGATTGTTGTGAGACCATTTTTATATGTTAAAGTATACGTCTGTACGTATGTGTGTGAAATATCAAGTCGATTTGATGACGATAACATTGTTTTTGCAGCCTCCCAAAAAAGTTGTGTGTCAGATCAGGTTGTGGATGGGATATGAATATGCTTTGTTGATCGGGCAGTTTTGCTCTCAAAGTCACCCGTTTATTTCCATGAAGAGAAGTTTTGATTGTTGTGAGACCATTTTTATATGTTAAAGTATACGTCTGTACGTATGTGTGTGAAATATCAAGTCGATTTGATGACGATAACATTGTTTTTGCAGCCTCCCAAAAAAGTTGTGTGTCAGATCAGGTTGTGGATGGGATATGAATATGCTTTGTTGATCGGGCAGTTTTGCTCTCAAAGTCACCCGTTTATTTCCATGAAGAGAAGTTTTGATTGTTGTGAGACCATTTTTATATGTTAAAGTATACGTCTGTACGTATGTGTGTGAAATATCAAGTCGATTTGATGACGATAACATTGTTTTTGCAGCCTCCCAAAAAAGTTGTGTGTCAGATCAGGTTGTGGATGGGATATGAATATGCTTTGTTGATCGGGCAGTTTTGCTCTCAAAGTCACCCGTTTATTTCCATGAAGAGAAGTTTTGATTGTTGTGAGACCATTTTTATATGTTAAAGTATACGTCTGTACGTATGTGTGTGAAATATCAAGTCGATTTGATGACGATAACATTGTTTTTGCAGCCTCCCAAAAAAGTTGTGTGTCAGATCAGGTTGTGGATGGGATATGAATATGCTTTGTTGATCGGGCAGTTTTGCTCTCAAAGTCACCCGTTTATTTCCATGAAGAGAAGTTTTGATTGTTGTGAGACCATTTTTATATGTTAAAGTATACGTCTGTACGTATGTGTGTGAAATATCAAGTCGATTTGATGACGATAACATTGTTTTTGCAGCCTCCCAAAAAAGTTGTGTGTCAGATCAGGTTGTGGATGGGATATGAATATGCTTTGTTGATCGGGCAGTTTTGCTCTCAAAGTCACCCGTTTATTTCCATGAAGAGAAGTTTTGATTGTTGTGAGACCATTTTTATATGTTAAAGTATACGTCTGTACGTATGTGTGTGAAATATCAAGTCGATTTGATGACCATAACATTGTTTTTGCAGCCTCCCAAAAAAGTTGTGTGTCAGATCAGGTTGTGGATGGGATATGAATATGCTTTGTTGATCGGACAGTTTTGCTCTCAAAGTCACCCGTTTATTTCCATGAAGAGAAGTTTTGATTGTTGTGAGACCATTTTTATATGTTAAAGTATACGTCTGTACGTATGTCTGTGAAATTTGATGACGATAACATTAAGTGACTTAACCAACAAAAAATGTTCCGAAACTACGACGATGCCGTTGAAAACTTTTAACAATGTTCAACACACATCAGAATCGACATTAATTCGCCTTTTTTTGCAGATTTTCCTTTGAATTCGCCATCATCCATTAGCGACAGTGATTAGTGGGCTGTATGGCTTCTGGAACCACACAACCCGGGAGGACGAGTATTCAACCAAAAGGCAATTACGATGAAGGAGACGAATCTCACAGGGAGTCTGGGCCTTCCTTAGAAACCACAGAGAATGCTGGCTTTGTTCATCTTACAGAGACCACTCAAAGATCAGTGTCCACGATTGTGCGGTCAACCTGTTTCGGTTGATGGCCGATCAAGAATATCTTCACATATATTTCAGATGTTCTTCACCCTCGTTTGGCAAAAAAGGCCGGCCATTTGCTCGAGATTTGCACATCAAAACCAGTTCCAGTTCATTTGTCAACGACTGTGGGAGTCAATTAACAGTCTACTTAACCCTAACAAGAACCACCAAACGTGTACACTCTTCTACACGGTGATGTACAGTTTAATGGTATTGTCAGTGTGAAACCTTCTTTGTTGGTGATAGCTCATTGAACAGCTGAGACGCTTCAATGCCTAATGATGGTTGAGTCGTTGGTCTAGGCCTATCTCCTTTCTACTGTTTGCCTTAGTAATAACGGTGCGTCAACCGTGTGTACATTAAACCAACAGGTTTGTTTAACAGTATTGAATGTGTGGTTTCTCTGTTTTGATGATAGGACGATTTCTAATGTGGTCATCGTAAGTAAACCTCAAATGGGAATATTTCGAGTTATACGTTCTTATTTCCACAGGCCTAGCGACTGAAATTACCACACAACTTTGGCGACTTTGTACGCATAGAACAAAGTAAGACGTAGGCCAGTGTTTATCAGTTTCCGACTTGTAGCTCGAGTAATTATCACCAAATTCGTTGGCTTTTCTTGCATTGCAAGTCAGGTGCCCGTCTTTTCGTTTTCGTCTGTTACCCAAGTGCCCCTTCCACAGATTCCGTTTAACTGAAGGGCAACGTGAAATATGGAAAGCCCAGATGGCTCAGTCGAAATTTGAGAAATTTGGAATGCGAAATTCGAAATTACGTCTGGTTTACTTTCAAACAGTCGGTAGTGGTTGGAACTTCCCCTAAGGTCTGTCCCCTAAGAGTAGAATATAGTTTCATGTTTAGGCCTACACCTCATGACATCGACAAACACCTTATCGGAGTTCGTCTCGTGCCTGCTGATACCAGCATGCAAAACATCCATTACTTACACACTCCCAGATGAGGCCTCATGTATCTGATTAAATGGAGCTCAAGGTTGAGCCAGCAAATGGAAATGTTATATAGAATGCTGCTCATCCTTTGACAACAATCAAAATCTTAGGCAAATAGCTTTTCAGTAGTCTGGAGGCGTTTGAGTAGTAGTCTTGGCAACGTTTTGTCGTATCTAAATCATCAATTTGGCTAAGTAAAAGCATCATATATAAGTATTAAACCATGATTGAGATGAAGGCCATTAATACTTATTATACTCGGACAATAGTCCCAAATGAACATCCGTAGCTACTCTCTCCTTGCTTCCTTCTCCATCAATGGAAACAATCTTGTAAGGTTGCATCGACCAAGTGATTCCAAGTTGGAGTAAAAGGGGGAGATTTTGCCAGAAAAAACGGGAGAGGGGCATTTTATTTTTGATTTCAATCGCAGAGTATACTCAACGTCGGATAGAGGTAGGCCTAGGCCTATAAAAAGATAAATACCGTACTCAGTGTAGGTAGGCCTAATAGATTAATACTCAGTAAAGGTAGGCCTAATAGATCAATACACTAATTGGCCGAATAGAACAATACTCAGTATAAGCAGGCCGAATAGATCAATACTCAGTAGAGATAGGCCTCGCTCGTTCCGTTACCTATCGTCATCCGATAACAGCTTACAACTGCTGATCTTACCAATCGATAGTATCGTTTCTAGGTAATTGAGCTGGGGTAACATGTACCATTTGTTGTTCTCACTGACGCAAGCTTTGTTGCCGATATCCATGCATATTTAATGACACGATTGATTTGTATACCAAGTGATAGTGAGACAATCGAATTCTCAGTGATTGTATTCTAATTGCAGTGATACATGAGACCTTAACAGCCGCTGTTCTTGATGTAAAGGAAAGAAGAGCCGACACCAACAGGTAGGGAGTGACATGGTTATTGTTAGACAGACCCTGGCTAAGCTGGTATTTTGTTTCACCGCCATGAATCGACCTCCACCTCGATGATTCGTCCTCTTCCTCGATTGATGGTCCTCCTCCTCAATGATTTGTCCTCCTACTCGATGATTCGTCGTCGTCGTCCTCCTCCTCTACGGTTCTTCCCCCTCCTCCTCCTCCTCCTCTATTTATTATTCGTCCTCCTCCTCTATTGCCCGTCTTCTTCCTCCTCTACTGTTCGTCGTCGTCGTCCTCCTCCTCCTCTATTATTCGTCCTCCTCCTCTATTGTTCGTCTTCCTCCTCGATGATTCGTCCTCCTCTTCTATTGTTCCTAATTCGTTTTTGAAGAATAAACAAAATAACGAGGAATAATGAGGAGGGCGATTTTTTTGTTTTTCCCGACAGGTCGGCGCTGCGAGCGATAACCTTAGCGACGTCATTGACGTCATAATAGTTGTTGACGTTGCGTCATGAGAAAATGGCCTGTACATTTTCTACAGGAATAATGAAACGAAACGTATGCATTTATCGGTATCACATTTCGTCGTTTTAAAGAAAAAACAATGAAATTAGAGAAATTTTCGTCCTCTACAAGATGATGTAAGTTTGGGCCAAAACAAACGGGTTATTTTCATGCCAGAAGTAAACTGAAATAACGTTAGAAAAAGGAAATTTCGGTCACAACGCTCGCAGCGACGCCGTGTGCTGCTAGTACGGCGCCCTACTCATTGACGACATTTTTCTTTTCAGGAATTTTTATGATAGAAAGACGACCATAGCGAATAAAAACAAGTGAATTTGTTGAACGAACCAGCGAGAGAAACTTGAAAATGGCCAATAGAGACGAAGTCTTGGCCAACAAGGAAAAGAAATCGACAGTGCGCGTGCGCCAAAAGAACAAACAGGAACAGAGACTTCTACATCATAAGTTAGAATCTATCGAGTATGAAAGGGAGAAAAAGGCTGATATTCTTGGGAAGGACATCAAGAATATGCAAATAGAAGTGTATGGCATTGCTTTAGACGATTACACCGAAACTCCGTTGACTAGGCCAAGTACTGGACAATTTACCGTCGACAGCAGACCGTTTTCTGGTTACAGCAACACTCTTAGTGAAGTGAGTATTGATGCTGACCTACCATCACGACCGGACACTCACATAAGTGGAGTTGATATGGGGCTGGAACTTCGAGATGCCTTGCGGAAGAAAGGAATCGACCAGGAATGCCGCTTTGGAGTTTTTGGCGGATCCTGTAAGCACTTTCCGTGTTGTATACCAGAAACGTATAACAGTTTTAGGGAATATGACACCGGTAAGATGATTTCACCGCGTGCTCATCTCCTGGAGGGACGGGTGAGGAGTTCGACGCCGGTTCTACGACCGGAAACCGTCAGCATCAAGACAACCGTGAGCTCACGTGAGAGGGCTCTCAAGACGATGGTAAAGGACATGAGGCAGCGGAATGAGAAGTTCCGACCGACTGATCGAAATGTGAAATACGGTGCACCGCTCTCCTTACGGAAGCTTTACAAACCTGCCAGACCTTCCTGCGTGGAGAACTGATAGGCCTACCTTCCTACAACTCGGAGGACAAAATAATGAAGTTTTTGGACTGCAACGTTAGATACATGTAGCTCGTACCTCGTCGACGTACCATCTCGTGCCTTATTTAGCCGAACGATTTTACACCATCTTTCACCGATTGTTCTTTTTTGTGAAGATAATATTTGATCTTATAATGCCAATGAATCTCTAATTCATAACACAGCTAAGTTCTGAAAATAAAGTACACCAATTCTAAAAGAATGTCTAAATCCTTGATGATAAAATTCACGATTTGGACTTGCCCGCTGACGTTCAGGGCTGACGTGAGTAAAGTAGGCTACCGATAGATAGCTTCTTGGCCAATATTCGTTTGTGAAGTCATGCCGCCAAGCAGACATAGACACACATGTACACAATCATGTGCATGCATTGTGTCAAATGGGGACAATCGTCCACTACACAAATGGGGACAAGCATGAAGTTACGGCTGTGTGTCCCCAGTTGGTACGAATAGAAATACATGATCAAAACTCACTGACAGACACAATGAAATCTCGACCCCAGCCAAGTCTGTGCGCGCTTGCTCCATGCGGCACGAGGTTCATTTTTCGGAGACTAATCGAACCATCAATCATAACTCCAATTGAAATCATTTGTATATTTCTATTGAGCCGTTTATTGACCCGTATTGAGAAACAGTCACAATGATTAGAAACGTTATGAAAACGAAACGATAAATCGTTGGCGCAGGCCACTGGTGTCGGGAGATAACGGCCTAATCGATGATTGGTTCATTAGTAGTGGCGGGATAACCAAGTTCTGAACGCTAATCAGGATCAACCGCCAATGGTTACGGATTCATGAAGCTTTTCTCTCAACACTGACGTGATTAAAGAGGACAAAAAACAACGATATGTACCACAGTGCTAGCGATGCCGCGATAAAGACGGGCAGAGGTACAACCAAGGTGGCCGTAACTAGTTCTAGTCAAGGCAAGGTGGGTTTCAGGCGTGTACTGATGAAATCTGCCCGAGTGGGAGAAAGGAGCGAAAGCATTGAGCCGATACCGGAAGAGGATGAACAGAAGACGGAAAAGGAGAAAGAAGATGTTTCGGTGAGTGATTTTTTGTCCTTCGTTCGTCCTTGCATGGGCCTTGTCAGTTTCTGTGTTGAATCTATGGGTTTTACAATGTGAAATACCATGCAACAGAATGACGACGGCACCCACCACTTTCTAAAGGCGGCAGTCACTTGTCGGCAAGATGTTAGTTGTGCTTGCAAATGACGACGGTAGCCAACCACATTCTAAAGACAATAATTCCTTGACGGCAAGGAAGGCGTTTCTTGTTCATGCCTCCCAGTTGGACCCTTGACCAGACGGTCATTTCTTTCTGTTGTAGGCCAAGGGAAAAGCTACTACAGCGGCGAGTGTTGTGGCGTAAGTTGATTCACATTAAATTCTCTGCCAATGCTTTACCTTCAGTTCCATGTAGCCTATTGCAACGCTCATAGCAATAATTTTAGTGGTTCACTTTTCACTCAAAACTATTCGGGACCTCAACTGAGTCCGACGACATTCTTGAGATTTATCTTACAAAGGCCGGTTTGTCTTAAAACATACTGGTTTTTCACCTCAGCCGAATGAGTCAATTAAAGAGAGCAACAACAACTGTAAAGTCAGACTCCGAAGATGGCGAAAGGAACAAGGATGGAGAGAAAGAATCTGTTGCTGAGAATGATGACTCAGCAAAACCTGTGGCGCCACGTATTCAGCCAGTCGAGGAGGATGAAGAAGAGGAGGAGGAGGACGATGAACTTATGCTGAGTGCGAAGAGGGTAAATTGAATTGATGCTGTCGGACTCTCTCTGCATGTTGGCCGATAAAGAATACGAAAAGATGGTTTTCCTTTAAAATGAATGTCGGCCAATATAGCCACGTACTTCATATGGCTGTAGATCCGTATTCCTGGGGCCACCTCAGATCATAGTCCGAAGAACTTCTCCCACTTCGATGGATTTATGTGAAGGTTGATGTTGGCCTATATGTAGAATCTTTTATTGCTCCTTTGTATCACACCGATGTTTTCCTCACCGCAGGAAGAGGAGGATACCCTTTTACACACGAGTGATTTCGTATTCGACCCTGATGGTGACATTGCTTATTACTGGCTGGTGAGTAGACGACGCTTTCACGTTTCACCATTCGATGCTTCCAAAGAAGCGAATTCAGTATACCGTAGTTTCACATATAAATGGTCATCTCATTTTGAAGCTGACGCCTGCTGCGGAGAATCGATCAGCACTTCGGCAATGGCTAACTTTCGAGGGTGGCAGACCGTCGAAAGCAAAGAACGAGCATTTGCAGTTGAAACCACTCAATGGAGTGAAAGTAACCACAGGCCATTTCGTCACCAGTCCTTTACATAGGCCTACGAATGGGCTTGAATCCGGATGAATGGCCTTTTCGGTGAAGTTATGGTAATGCACACATACGCATAAACCCGCCCGAATTTGCTGTATGGACAGGGTAAGAGTTTCAGACGACAGAAATGACCTACAGGGATGGCAAACCGTAGATCATAGTCAGATGTGCTAAAATGTCACGTCTGCTAACGCCACTCCTCTCCTCCGTTCTTACTGTCATAATGTACTTTCTGTCGTACGTACGTTTATTTCATATTCCAGTGTATCATCACAGTAGCGGTTGTTTACAACTTCTGGATCATTATTTTGAGAATAGGATTCCCTGAAATGCGAGAAGATGTAAGTCAGATTGCAATTACTGGTAACTCCCGTGAGATGGGCCAATCTGAGACACGTATCAAGTGTCACCTTCAGTCATTACTTGTAAAACATTTGTCCACATTCACCGATTTCAACTTTGTTCATGTGCTGACTAAATTTCTCGTCGATGAAAATGTAGACCTTTTGCAACCAATTTCTCCCATTCCTTTCTCACGTATACGTTTCAGCCACTGAACCAAAGAATCTTTTTCTACCTCGACTATGCTTGTGATGTCGCATATCTCTTGGACATTGCCGTCCAACTACGGACAGCATTTCTTGAGAATGGGATACTGGTATGTCACGTTTTTGCTCGACATTTCATACCTGTTGGTGGACTTCACTGACTGACCAGGGAAGGTCCAACCTCGTTCTTGTTTTCACCTTGGGAAATCGGAAATTGACTAAAAGTTCGTTACAGGAGCGCGGTAGCGCAGTGGTAAGAGGACTGTCGTGAAGACCGAGAGATCATCGGTTCGATTCCCTATCGAGACATCTCTTCGTTGGCCTTCTCTCAACTGGTCTGAAAGGATCACAACAATAAGAAATGTACTGAACACTCTTTGCGTTGCAGGTGCTAGACCCTGTGAAGTTAAGTCGAAATTACAGGAGAAAACCGGAGTTTCTCAAAGATCTGATTTCGATAGCGCCACTTGGGACGATGGCAACTTTCGTAGCAGGTAAGACTACCAAATTCTTGATCGTTCCGTACTGCACATTGACACCGTTGCATGTACGAACTTGACTGGGCCTAAGCACTGAGGGCTATTATATAATTCGGGGTTGTCTGAACCAGATTTTATATTGTATTTGCGGTACAAAAATAAGGTTGTCGTTAACGTCTACGTTTATCGTTTGATTTCTAACCTCCCTAACGACTACCGCTCACCGCGCTATTTCCGTTTCAGAATTAACTGATACTGCCATTGTCGACATTGGCGACATCGATGAGTGTAAGTGAAATTATTTATGCCTTCGTTGTTTTGCGCCCTCCTTCTACACCCAAGGGTGTCCTCGGTCAACAATGCTTTGGTGACATTTCTGTACGTCCCACGGCGGAGCATTTTCGTACCGCCATCTTATAACCACACAATGGAAAGTGGAGATGGAACAGCGTTCACCGTCCGATCATTGAATCGGATAGTATAGTGTGTTGTTCGTGCATCGGAGTACTTTTTGATGACATCTCTCTATTCTGCTCCAGCCGACATCTACATCCCAATCGTTCGGCTTCCCCGTCTCATCAAAATCCACACGATGTCGAAATGTTTCGAGGTAACCGACAGCAGAACGAGCAACCCAAACTCCGTGCGAGCTTTCAAACTCACCCTCTACCTATCGGTGGTCATACATTGGATTGCCTGCTTCTACTTCATGGTGTCAAATGTAAGTGGTTTGATAACCGACGATAAGCAGAGTAGGCCTAAATCCGAATTTACAGCCGTCTTTAAGATGTAGCTCTAGGGAGAACTCGTCCAAAAAGCAGCCGTCAAAGCCTAAACCGTCGTAGGGAGGCCAAACACCCGCCCTTGGCAGTGCCATCAGTGCCCACGTCCGTGATAACCTTCGCGGATGGAGAGTTTTCGCAATGCCCCCGAAACGCCAACGCCAACGCCGATCCCATTGTTCGATGTCACGAAAAGAGCACCAGTGAAAAGGGTAGAGGTTGGCGTTGGCGTTTCCTGGACTTTGCGAAAACTCTCTAATAACAGATTCGGACGTGATTCGTTGATTTTTCAGTATGAAGGCCTCGGCATAAACAACTGGGTCTTCCCAAACCAAACAGAAGATCGAAACTTTCGAAGGTAAACATGTTTTACTATCAAACTGACGACTTCAGCCTCAGACAAAATCTGAGCATTCGGCGGTTCGTCGTGCGCTCTCCCTCTACGTCACCGAGTTCTTTTGCGGTGACAGGGAGCGAGTGATATAAACAACCACTAATTACTTCAGGATGATAGGTAGACGGAACCACTTATTATTCTGTCACGGACAAGTCCGTCCCCCAGCTCCATGTTCCCCCGCCCGCCCAATGACCGAGGAAGGGCATCCATTTGCATGGAGGAGTAACGGAAACAGTAACGGAAAAGGAAATATGCTGACGGTCTCAACCATGACACTAATTTGCTTTGACCTTTTGCAGACGATACGTGTTATGTTTGTACTGGTCAATGATGACCTTAACAACCATTGGAGAAACTCCACAACCGGAAACAGATCTTGTAAGTCACGTGGTCCTGTTGTGGCAGCCAGATGAAGGGGCAAGCAGCGTAATTGGGGAAATGAAGCTTTCATCATCGCTGTTCTGCCTTAAAGGGGCACATCATCGAGGTGTGAACAGCGCCTTTAATTTTGTGTGCTTGATTGGTGTTACTGTACTGGAATGTGAACCTCGTCCCCATAGTGGGCAGATCACATTGTTGTGCCCCTTTAATAAATTCACGAAATGTTGGGATATTCGAAAGAAACAGCGGGGTTTCTCCAATGGTAAGGTCAACCACTGTTAGCTCATTTCATCCGTTGCTTGCCCCTTATTTTGGTTGTCTGTTTCAGTAAATACATCCGTTCACTCTATTGGTCTACAATGACACTGACGACAATCGGGGGAACGGACAATCCAGAAACTACCATTGTGAGTAAAGAACACGGCGAGAATCTTAGAATATCATTTCAGGGAGGCAAGCGCCAACTCAGGGCGTTATGTATACTCGCCAAACAATAGGACGGTATTTACGTAATATGTAGGTGGATACGGAGCCCCCGGTGTTACGATGTTGCTTGAGTGTTGTCTCGGTCCAATCTCAAGTCTCATCAGTTTAATGTAACCGGTATGGTATACTCGATTTCCTCCCCTCCTCTAGGAATACGTCTTCACCGGCGTCACCTTCCTAATCGGGGTGTTCGTTTTCGCTGCTGTTGTCGGTAATGTTGGTGACGTCATCAGTAACATGAACGCAGCACGTCAGGATTTCATGTCAAGGTGAGTAGTTTTAAATCCTCTCCTTAATAATCCATCACCCTGCTCTCATCCTTTCATGATAAGTCATGGTTTATAAAGCGCAGCAGGCTCCGTGAAAACCATGCTGTATCAGTGGTCAGTGGGGGTTGGCCGATTGCAGTAACAGCTACATCTTGTACTTCTAAGTACACAGCGGTATAGAGTAAGTCTGATATTCCTGTTGACAGTACTCCCTTGATCTTGAGTAGAGATACTGTCACTGTCGTTTTATTGGAGGACGTGGAGAACGCAAGATGTAGTAACCCGACAGTCGAATTCGCAATGCAATGACAAGAAGCTGTATTTTTCCTTCAGGATGGATCAGATTAAGTTTTACATGCATCATCGTCGAGTTCCCGAGGATTTACAGAACAGAGTCAAGAGATGGGCGGATTACAGCTGGACACGGTAAGCCGAGTCTTCCGTCCCGTCTCTGGTGGTTCTTGCTGTGCTGGAGTCGACCTGTGATTGGAGGAGCGATCCTAGTCTGGTTCCCTGACCTGCTGTATGGCGGCGCTGACGACTGATGGTGCGATATCGCATAAGTGCAGAGCGATCACCAGTGCCTGATTTCTTGACTGCGTTCAAAGGATATCCTATTTGATAATGCTTGTCGATGAACGTCGTTGGTTTCCGTTCCAGAACGCAGGCCATCGACGAAGGCAGCATGTTCGAGATGCTTCCCCCACGCCTCCGGTCAGAGATCGCCATCCATGTTCACCTTGAAACCCTGAAGAAGGTCAAGATCTTTGAAGAATGCGAAGAGGGACTTCTTCACGAGTTGGTGCTCAAGCTTCGCTCCCAGATTTATTCGCCGGGCGATCATATCTGCCGGACGGGAGAGATCGGACGAGAGATGTACATCATTAACCACGGCAAAGTAGAAGTGAGGACATATAACTTGGAGACGTCAAGACACTCCTTTGCCTTCCCGCACTGTTCTTGCACTTCACATCGAGTAACGCACTCCTTTATTTCTTTCAGATCCTGGTGAACAGCCCAAGCCAACCAAGCGGGAAGATGGTCGTGGCCACGCTCTCAGAGGGAAACTATTTCGGCGAAATCAGTTTATTGAAGCTAGACGCAGGTCAAAACAAGTACGATTAGTGTTCCATCCGGATCCGAGTGTTTCAGTGAGAGAAGTCTCGAGCTCTTTTGAGGGTTTCTTCCATTACTTTATGATATCTGCTTCAAACACCGAACACCCATCTCCTCATGTGTTGTCTTTCTTTCAGGCGAACGGCGGACGTACGGTCTGTCGGATATTCGGAGCTTCTGTGTTTGTCTCGAAAGGATCTCATGGCGGTAAGGCTTATTGACTTAAACCGTCGAAAAAACAAGGGATTCGCTTGTTTCTTTCCGCATGGCGTGGTTTACGCCTGTACCAAAGGTGCTGCGAAATTGCCCTGCGTACAAAGTGTGGTACTTGGACTTGCGAGCACTAGTGACGTCAGTAAACACTGATGGCGCAACCGTGAACTCTCTCATTTCGTGTTGCAGGCACTTGTGGAATATCCAGATGCAAAGGACATCCTAGAGGCTCAAGCAAGAGAGAGGTGAGCAGTTAAAAGCAGAGCTATACGGCCGTAAGGGAACGTGGAATCGAAGGCGTTCTTGCTCGTCCGTCAGACAGGCGTCCTGCATGACGGCGGGGAGGGTAACAGTTAAACTAATCGCTCGCTGTCTATTCCAGGATGCAGAAGAATCGCGAGGTCCGCCGAACAAGCACCGCCGACTCCTCCTCATCTGGTGACAAACCGACCAGTTCAAGCCCTAGTTCGTCCTCCGAAGCACCAAAACCATCTCCGAGCCCCGCGGAGGAAAAGCCAGCGCCACCTGCCCCACCGCCGCCACCGATCAAGAGTAAGAAGGACAATCTGTGGCAACTACTAAAGTCGGACGATTTTCAGCGAATTGTGGACCCGCAGCGTAATCAAATTGGTAAGCCACCGTTAGAATGTTCCGATCATTAGAACGGTCTGTGCCTCGTCACCTTTTGAGCGAGCCTGTCTTCGAATGCTTTGAAGGGCTTCTCT
>NMRB01000924.1:208268-220617 GCA_002633025.1 Notospermus geniculatus | reverse complement strand
CTTTTCTGTTAGGTTGAGCAACCACCTTTTGGGGCTTGTACTCTTTTCTTTCCTTAATTGCTGTCACGTCCTGTTTGGATGGGATAGGCTACTTCATATCTACATTTGGGTTTCAGCTCAGTCTGTTCTAGAGTTTCGGATTGTAAAGTTCCAGCCTGAAGAAGACCCCGATTGGGGTCGAAAATTCGCAAACACTCTGGAAATTGCCTTTTTATTTATCATATATTGTGTGTCAATTTTTGTGCTTTTCTTCTCTTTGGAAAAGCCAGTAAAAGATACGGTAACACACAAAAGCGGTTTCATCCTGTCTTTCTTTCATATCTTTGATTAGCAGAAATTCTTCGATATGTTGGTTTGCCACAAATCTTTTGATGCGATTGTTATTTCCTCTTTAATGGGCGCTTGTCCCATCTTATACTCTTTCACATCAAAGACTTCAGAGAAGCTAATGGGATCTTATTGGTGAGGAGATCTCAATTGACAAACACAGAAATGGAACTGTGGCCAAAAAACCCACCTCGACAGCTGAATTCCTCCCACCATGCATGAATGGCGACTCTCTTCAAACCAATGCATGTAAATTATGTACCTTATTGGAACGATTAACGTTATGGTTTATCAATATGAGGTCACTGTCCTTGCAAACCATCCTGAGAATATCAGGCGTTCTTACTGCTCGTTCCCTTCGTCACCGCAGACAGTTTGTGTGAGCGGATGAAGAGGAGCGAGGTAAAAACCCCTGCTGTGGGAGGATGTTGCAAACAGGGCCTACATAACAAAATGCAACTTGTCGTCTGCTCGAGTGTGACGTACCGGAACTTCCCCAGCGTAGGCCTATCCCAAGGCCATTTGAATAGCCACACTGTATACGACCATGACCCAAATTAGGGTTATGATCCGACAATAGGCTACCTGCTTTTTCCATCAAGTGTAATTACAGAGGTGGTGACAAAATGTTTGAAGAGTGGTACCCTGGGCAGATTAGGTCAAAAACATCTCGCCATGCACATACGGGCACTTGCCCATTAAAAAACGCCGATCTATTTAGCTAAAAATGAACAGGTGTGTGTCTTTACCAAAAGGAGGAAATGGATTTGGTAACCCCCCCCCCCCCACGCGAGCAATGAAGCACCACCATGCTGTTTAGAATCACGACAGCTTTTTATCCAAGACAATTCCCGTCCTTATTCTACAGCTAAAGTAGGCGGAGTCCGTTATTATAGGCCTACAGTAGCCGGAGTCTGCTGTGCACATAAGAAAATCCGTACGTACTGGACGCACAGCAGCTGTGCCTCCAAGCGCTATAACCTGCCTTGCATACACAGCTGCTGTGCAAATAAACCCGGCCAAAATTTTAGTATTACATGATCAATATAATATTTCTTGATCAATATAAGAAAGCCTGCGAAGGTCGTGATATTTCGACATACGGTATATAGGTCTGGACAGATAACCTGGTCCGGTTCATTCTAGGAAAAGCTGGTTGGCTTGCATCGAGGACGTGCCAGACATCCCGACATCAACGACTCAGGACTTCTCTGCCCGGTCCGTAACTTGTCGTCTAGTTTCGACGTCCGATTTGATGTCGAAGTTGCATCTCATCTACTGCAGTTAAGAACTATTCCTGTCTACTTATAGATTTTTCGATGGCACGACCGCTGACTTCTGCTCTCCGTCAGGTTTGTGGGAACAGCAGATGGCCTGGTCCACTGGCGACGCGGTCCCCGGTCTGGAAGACGACGAATGGACAATCCGTCAGGCGTCTATGCTTGCCTCGAGGAAAGTCCGCTGAGAACTTGGATAGAGCGCTTACTTCTACATTTCCTGCGCCACATCGCCAGAAGACAACATTCTCCACAGAACCCCGAGATCCCCGCCTTCTCTACATCGTGGACCCTGATGATTTTCAGACCACAGGCGTGGATGATGTGGCTGATATTGTAAAAGAGGTGACCGAGGGACAGGGATACCTCATTCTGCCACAGGTCTTCTCCGCAGACGACATCGCCCATGCAAGAGACGTTATCTACTATTTGATCAAAACGGAGGGTAAACGAGCGACACATTTTCAGGGTGGTGCCGAGGCTAGGCCCGATCTCCAAGCCCGAACATGGAATTTACTAAACAAAGGAATGATCTTTGAGAAAATGGTGCAGCATCCGAAAATCTTGTCTATCATTGAACGCATTTTGGGAGACGATTGTCAACTTGGTAGCATAGCGGCAAATACTCTCTTCCCAGGCGCATCAGGACAAGAACCTCATATTGATTACCCGTACTGGGATTTCTTTGAACGCAAGCACTGGCCTTTCGACCCCAAAGTAGAATCCATTCCGTTTCACATGAATATGCAAGTGACAATTTTACTGGATGACTTCACGGAAGAAAACGGAGCTTCGGGTGTCATACCCTATTCCCAGAGGAAATGCGAATACCCACATGACACGGCGAAGTTTTATGAAAACTGCTTGCAGACGACGGGTAAAGCTGGTGACGTTATCATTTTCCCCGGTCTCCTCCAACACTGTGCCATGCCAAACAAGAGTCACTCCTCAAGATGTGGAATATTATTACAATTTCTGCCAAAATATATTCGTCCAATGGAAGACATCAAACGTGGCGTTAGTGCAGACGTCTTGGAGCGTGCGTCTCCACGCCTGCGCAAACTGCTGCTGGTGGATTATCCGTACCCAGCAATTTTGGATGATTCAGAGGCAGTCAATAGCGAGGGAGCAAAATCAGATTTTGACTGGAAATGATGAAAATCATAATTCCCAACACTTTCCTTTCCACTCGTCAGGTTTAAAAGGAAATGATTTGACCCACCCCAATGACAGCCAGTCAAGGAATACATGTGCTCCTGGGGCAAAATAGCAAATGTACCACCACGGACATCAGTGAATGTACATAACAACAGAAAAACACACAGAAAACTGTTGTCTTTCTTATGAAATACACGTGTATTATCCAAAATACCAAATGGAGAGACTTGAACAACATTGTACTCTCAGTGTTTTCAAAATCACTGTTACCAAATGTTAACTTTCATGACGGCTATCAGATCCATGATGGCTATTCTTATGGTACATTGGTTCATGTACAATCAAATTGTGAATTTCCCCTACATGTGCCAGTGCAATTCAAATTGTGAATTTCCCCTACATCATGACATGTGCAATTCAAATTGTGAATTTCCCCTACATGTACAATCAGATTGTGAATTACCCCTACCTGTGCACCCCTATATGAATGTAGCCATGAATAAATCAGTTACAAAACAATCAAACATCTTTTGAGTTCACAAGTTGGCTAAACAAAACACACAGGACCGTGAACTCATGTAAAAAATATTCATCTACATGTCAACAACATTTTGCAGAATTGGACTGAAAAAGCAAATGCTGGGTTCCTGTCCCTAAAAAGTTCACATGGAATTAACTTCCCATAGCCATTAAAGCCATCAAGGAGAAACACTATGCAATGTGTTTTGTTGCAAGATATCATTGTCCTTTTAACCATCCTGAGGTCAGTATTCAGACAGTGGTTCTCAGTGATTGCTCCCTCCCTTGCGAAACTTCCCTAATATCATGATACAAGGCAACCATTAGAGGTGTGGTTCTCAGTGATTGCTCCCTCCCTTGCGAAACTTCCCTAATATCATGATACAAGGCAACCATTAGAGGTGCTCCTGTAAGTAGTCTATTCGTTGGTCAGATACTTGGAGATGTATTCCTGAGTCGTGGGCGGCTTAGCAAAGCTAACAGAACCAAGACCAGATTTTATTTGTTTTTTGAGACACTTCAGTTCCTCGAGTTGTTTCTGGCTTCTTTTATGCGTGCTCCCTAACACATGCTTCCCGAACGTCACCAGCCTTTTGCATGTTTGAATGTCAATGTCAACAATTTCGGCAGTTTCCTGAGTAAATGGCGGGGGTAGAGTTTTGACGAGAGACTTTTCATTTTGTAATCTCTTTATAAGGACAGTAACACTAGTTGCACTGGGATGATTCTTAAGACGCCCTTGATGAACGTTCTGAAGATAATCAGTGATGTGGGTCTTCATCAGATTATAGTCATTGACCACAACTTTGTTTGTTTCGCGAATGATGAACAATAGGCAACATGTTTCACCAGCAGCAGGACTCTCAATGGGCAAGTGATTCGCCTTCCTCTCATGTTTATTCAGCTTCTTCAAGGTTTCAAATTTCTGGTGACAAACCAGACACTCCATAAAATTTTTAAGAGTATACTTGATACTCTTAATCTGAATCAATGCAAAGAGACCAAATTTTTCGATGTGTGAAGAATGAGTATGCCTGTAATGCATACCACACTGGAAGACATCTTCGAAAATAGTTGGGCAATCTGGACACTTCACAATCCAATTCTTGAACCAGGCAGTGTGCTCAAGAACAAATAAACACTTCTTCACACTGACAGTAGTCAACTCCTCACCAGTTTTCTGGGCACCATACACACTGGCAGAATAGTGTCCAATGGTTTTGAGATGATACTGCATTTTTGATTTGTCAGGAATGCTCAGAGGTAGATAGTGGTCACAGAAATCACATTTAATGATGTCTACTGCTGAAACAACACTAACAGCCCTCTTGTTGTCATTCTTTGAGTTCTTGATGCTGGCCCCAGCCTGAGAATTGACCTTCTTGGAAGGATTTGATGCTTCGTTGGCACTAGGAGTAGGTGGCGTCTCAGCAGGTTTTATAGAGCTCATTGACTCCTGTCTTGCTTCAGTGACCTGTAAAATGGCACAGGATTTGGCACTGCTATTCGTGTTTGTTGGTGCCACATTATTTGAATCACAGCCGACAGGAACAGCATGCTTTTCAGACACATCTTTGGAGATTGCTTTGGTTTTATCCAGTATTGCAGAAGACTTCTTAGCGGAGTTGAGCGAAGAGATGCTTAGGGTGGACCTCCCGGGCTCAACCACCCTCAAAGGACTAATTGGTCGTTTTAGTGGTAAATGTGACTCCTTCTCTGGGCTCACAACAATTAGATTACTTCCTGAAGATGGCCCTCCTTCTTTCTGAGGACTAACAACAATCAAGTTGTCACCTGTTGCTGCTCCAGGCTTAGGCTTAACAACCTGTTCTTGTCTGGGCTTTTTTACATCGACCACAGAAATGGAACTGTCAGATCCACGCTTTGCACCAATACCACCAGTAGATGTACGGGAATTTTGAACAGTTCTAGTGGAAGATGCTTTCATCTCGTATTCATGCAGAGGAGCAAAACTTCTGTTCCTGCTGGTCGGCTGCATTGTAGATGGACCAATGAATTTCCCATGATCCTGCTGAAGCTGATGCAAGACCTGCTCAGTATCGACTACTTCAGGCATTCCAAGTTTCTCTTTCAGTTTCAGTCTGTAAGCGCCCCCTTTTTGTGACCAGTCACAAACAGCTCTGATGAGAGTTGCTCGTGCCTCCACCAACTCACGTTTTGGGTATGGATTGGTGTACTCTTCAATGAATTTTCGAGGATGATACTCATCTGTAGTCAGACGGTCGTTGTCATCAGAACTCATATTGTTACTCGGGATGACAACAAATCAGTCTTATGTTCAACGTTTTTCTGAAAAGAGAGGACAAAGCCTAAAAGAAAGGAAAATAAACACTAAAACTCAAAATTTTGTCACCCGGTTTGAAATATTTTTGCCGGTGATTTTTGTTGCAGTTGTGATAGAGTGGAACTTTTTAAGGATTTTGGGCTTTGTTTCATCAAGATATGTTGAGTGGTTGCCGAGATATTTGAGATTATCAAAATTTTGATAATTTGAGATTTTTGTGTTTTGTAGGAAATTTTGATGCCATTAGATAAAGCTAACCTCAGAATATGGATTTGGGAACTTTTTGCCTTTACTGGGCAGAAATATTGCGTAATTTTCAAAGTATCAAAATATTGATATTTTGAAAAACATGCTTAACTTCGAACCAGTTTTGGATATAGGTTCCAAAACTTCATACTTCTTGGTTTTTAGGTGAGCTCTGTCTACTGATATCAAAATTTTGTGAAAAATTTAAAATTCTCAAATTATCAAAATTTTGATAATCTCAAATATCTAAGCAACCACTCAACAGATTTTGATGAAAGTCCATAATATTTATAAAGTTCCATTCTATCAAAACTGCAACAAAAGTCACCAAAAAATTACATAATAAAAATGTTGATTTTTAGGATTTTTTCTGATGAGCTTGGCCCTATTACATTTACGATATTTCCAAATTTCCAAAATCAGTTCATGAGTTGGATGCAGAAATATGACCAACAACAAGAAGACGTAGGCCTTTTGGCATACTTTCATGGTCACTGCTGGTGTATTTAATTTTAAAATATTAAAAGTATATCAGGTAGATAAATTAAATAATGTCCATGACTCTATGTAGGCCGACATACCATGATGTATGTAGCCATGGATTATACCTCCATATGTAGCCTATACAATACACTGCTGTACAGTACATACATGTACAGTAACAACAGTACTGCTGCTAGGGCTAGGCTAAGCAAGAGCAGGCTAGGCCTACACAGGTCTAGGCATCATCATCGTCGTTTTTTTGTATCGCAACGTTACCTTACTAGTTTTTGCCCTAGTGCCTGGTCTTGCCAATCAGACGCCTTTCTATATATTCAATGTTTTAGCATGTTTTTTCGAGGTCGTTGTGGTGAGAATTCAAAATGCGAGGTGCGTCCACCATTTTGCAAGTTTGTCATGTGACTTCTCAAAGTGAGAAAATGTCCAGTTGTGAAAGTTCGACTGGCTAGAAATATAACAAAGATTATTCCATATTTTAACTCAGTCTTCCATCAGAAACAGCAAAAAAATATTTTTTGGGCGGGAGTTTAATTTTTTGTGTGGTTGTTCAGAGTATAATACAAGAAAGTGCCAGAATCAGGTCAGATGAAGTGTTGTCGTTTCGGCTGAGTTTTCGAGTCAGAATTTCGATGCACCCAATGACAAACACTTCCGTGTTCTGGTGTTTACCATCTTCATCTTCTTTCTGGTGATTCAGCCAGTTTTAATGTGACAATGTAGGTCATGTTATCTGGGTTTTTCCAGTGCAATAGGGCAATATCCACCATTATTTGCTAGACTGGCATGTCTGCTGGAAGTAGAAAACATCAGAAAAGCAGATCCTCCAAACGATTCTGCGAGGAAAAGTTTGCTTGTGACGGTGTCCGAACTGAAGCCACTTTCATTTGTGATGAGTGTAAGAGTGTACAGTGTACAGCCTGTGACGCCAAACTACACGACTTCTCCAAATTTAGATATCATGATCGAAGGAGAATAGAGGTGCCACCAGATCACCTCTTGTGCCAAAATATATCCTGTGTTGATAGGAACTATTCGGACGTCAGCTGTCAGGAGTGCAAACTAAATTTCTGCTACTCGTGCGATTACAAATTGCATTCTTTCGGTCGAAAGAAAAATCACAAAAGGACGGCATACCGGCCCCCTGTGTTGTCGAATCAATCCGAGGACGTTCTTCTTCTGGAGTCAAAACCAGTCGAGAATCAAAACCAAATTCGACTTCGCCGATGCAACAGTGGTACCTCTTCAACTAAAGTCAAAACTCCCATTGATAACCGTGAACATCAGAGCGACAATCGAGGCAGTTTGACACCTTCAGATGATGATGGTGCTTTTTACACTCTCGGACATACTCTAGATGACAATTACTCTTCTAGTCCCCCGAAAGCTTTAGCAAATTTCAGACATCTCAGTGCTGTGAAATCCAATCATCCTGTTGGTTTAAATGCTGCTGTTCTAGACCTTGATGTGCCGAAGGAGAATACAATACCAGGACACCTCGGGGTGACAGGAAACACACAGTCAAAACATCCAGGATTTGCTGAACCAGTGGCCAGAAAATGCGATAATAAGGCTGAGGAGAAGAGGGGGTTACAGAAACCTGATATAGGGCTGTCCACAGAGACTCAGGAACTTCATGAAAAAGAAACACCTGTTTTTCAAACAGTTGATAAACTTGACAATCCATTGATTGAAAAGTCTGATGAGTTTAAGTCTTTATACAACTCTGAGGAATTCCGGTCGATTGTTGAACCATTAGAGGACTACTTTGCCACATTATCAAAGACACCAGAGGAACACAGCCCTCCTAAGAGTACACAGGAACACTTACCAGGCAACCTGGTGGAGGAAGAACGCACAATATTTCCAGATATTGAAGAAGAACTCTCGCGTTGTACTGAAGTTGAGAAGGAGTTCATGCCAATGGATTTTCAGTATCAAACACAAAGTGGCCCCAGTGGCTTGTCAGGTATGCCTGACATTGCTAGGACCACCCTTGAAAACACCCTCGGATCCTTAGGTATATCTGGCGAGGACCTGAAAAATGCTTATGATGGATACAAGAGCTTCCCAATTGTTAATGAACAAGAGGACCTTCAGGTGGGTATCAAAATTAAAATAGTCGCATCATAGGTCCTGTCATTGTGTGACTTGGGTGTTAATAATTTATGATTTTTGTTTGGACCCAAACTAGTCACTAAGTCAGCGATTCCTGTGTACACAGTCTTAATCCGTCTATTTCTAGATTAACACCTGTACTGGGACAGGGTACAAATTCATTGATTGAGGTTTCCATGGCAGTATTGTTGTTGAATTACCCCTGAATTTGTGTCAATCCTTCTCCCAAACTGTAGTTATCTCCTTTCTCTTTGAAGGATCATTGAATCCCCAATATTACCAGTAAACTCGCATCATATGATAGTGGTAATGCCCAAAATAATGTTTTCTCTGCAGGTTAAGGATGAAAAGGAGTTTCTGGCGATGTTGGGGGTATCCAGCGAGGTTGAGGTCAAGGTCGTTTCCATATTTGGCAACACTGGTGATGGGAAGTCCCATACTCTCAACCATACATTTTTTGGCGGCCAAGAAGTCTTCAGAACATGTCCGAGTCAAACATCCTGTACAATTGGAGTTTGGTGTGCATATAGCAAAGAGAACAATGCCATCATTGTTGATACAGAGGGAATGTTAGGGTCAACTTCCAATGCAAACCAGAGAACTAGACTGTTGCTAAAAGTTCTCGCAATATCAGATGTTGTAATCTTCCGGACGATAGCCGAACGATTACACGCCGACATGTTTAAATTCCTCGGCGATGCATCAGAGTCATACTTGAAGCATTTCTCAAAGGAGCTTTCTGCTGCGGTGAAGCGATGTAACCTTGGTGATGGGCAGCTGTCTCGTCTTGGCCCATCAGTCATCATATTCCATGAGACAAAACATACAGATACACTTGCAGCTGGTACACATGGTAAGTACATATATGGAAAGGCCGAGTGTGAGTTGAAGCCAACTCTCTTTGACAACATCAGCATTTGCCAGCATCCTGGGTTCCTCTGCATTATCATCATCTGTACAATGCTGGCAACACATGCATGTATCTCTTGTCAGTACTGTGCTCATTGGAAACACTGTGCATCATTCATGTTGACATGAAATTTCGTGGTCTTATTTCCAGGTCAGGAATACAAAAATGCTGTCCACAAAATGTTGAACGGCCACTTCAAAAAAATCGGCAGTAAACCAGACGCCTTCTGTGCCCTTAACTACGTGGGGATAAAGACTACAGTTGGTGAAAGTACTAACTTTAATGTATTACTTCGAGAAGTCAAACATCAACTGGAGAATACATCAGTCCGTGCTCCGAGAAGTGCAAGGGTTGTCTATGGTGCACTTAAGGTAAGTANCGTCCTTGCTCTAATGATGGTTTGACTTGTACATTACGAGCAATTACGTTAATGATCAAGTCCACCACTATTGTTTTCATGCACGTAACTTGTTCTTTGACATACATGTATCTAACATGCTTTTTTAGTCGTGGATGTTCATATCAATATATGGACAAATTCTCACCACATTCTTGGGCTTTTTAGGTTCTAAATGAGAAGTTTAGTGGTGAAATTGAGATGACTTTGCCGAATACATTTCCTGATGAGTACTTCACATGTCAAGAAGTATGTTTATCGTGTGGGTAAGTAGGGCTCTGATAGCTTATAATAGTTTAGCCCATTTTATGGTATACATGGTGCTCGTTATGATTCTGGAATCTTGGACTTGTGGTTTCCTTTTATCTACATGTGTGTAACTCTGTTTTGGATCCAAAGCACAGGCCCATTTTATGGCCCCAGAATTGTTCTTATTATTTTTTAGGTTCAAGTTGACATTCATGATGATTTCTTAGTCAGACATTATCACAGAACACTTGTTGCTTTTACCCGTAATATCATATGCCATGCTTGACACTTTTCAGCCGGAGATGTATAAAATCGATGAACCATAGCAAAGAGGACGCTCATCATGATGCTGGCCCAGACAAAAACTGTGTCTTTACGGCCAAGTACAATAATACAGTCTACACATGTAAGGTGAGTCAGATCAGTCTGTGACAAACAGTCACTTTGTTTCATATGGGTCATGTCTGATAAGGACATAAAAACCTTTGACTCACAAATGCGCTGATTAGGTTTATCAAGCATGAGCAGTTATTGTCAGCTGACTAGAGTATTTTTGGAAATGTACAATTGAAGATTGTGTAACAGTTGTCCTTCACTACTGTACCTGACGCCACGAAGTGTGCTGGGCTGAATTGCAAAATATTATTAGTTCATGCTTTGAAGTACAGAAGGCAGCAATAAACAGAGAAGTGGGGTTCCTATCTGGTACGAAAGGGAACTCAACTTTACCCCACATTTGTTGTCCCCGGTACTACACGGCTCAGGCAGTGAAGGGTTAAGTGGACAAGGTATTTATGACTTGATCGTGTCAAATGGTGATGTTGGTGCTGAATGGGTTAACTGGTATTTTAATTTGGTAATCATGATATAAACAACAAAAACCCACATAATTGTGTTTTACATTGGTCTCCTGTATTAAGAAAGAGGTGTAGTGTGTGCTTTGGGTCATGTACACACACAATAGACTAAGCTTGATTGATAACCTGTGCCTCTTACAGGATATTGCATTTATGTCTGGTATAATCATTATAATCAGAATAATCATTTCCGCCTGACCATTGGCAACTTGCCTGTTTCAGCGTAGTTGAAATGTACGGTAACACTTGTGTGGTTGGATATGGATAATGTTATTAACACAAGACAAATGTTCAGTTTGCATGTGTGCTGTGCAGACCTTAAGGCTGCATATCCATAGACTGTTCACTTGTGGCATGTTCCCTTGTTCCGTGGACTTGAGCCGTCAGGACAATGAGACCTGGCCTTGTGCCCTATGGGAACGGCCAGTAAGTAAGGTTCATTCTCTCTTTGGTGTGTCACAAGCGAACAGGGAACAAGAAAATATGCCACAAGAGAAGAGCCTATGGATATGCGGCCAAAAATGACCCAGTTGGTCATCCTAGTCTTAGAAGTTCACCTGGCATTGCCTCTGCTATCACCAATCGTGGTCTGCATCAAATATGAATTTCTCACAACTGTTTCTTCTTTGGCTTTCAGTTATGTCATTTGGCAGGTAAAGGCAATGAAATAGTCGTGCCAAAGACAGCACCAGCATCGGACAGTACTTGGGTTGGATTAGCCAAGTTTGCCTGGTCAGGGTAAGCTGAAGTCCTTCATTGCCTATTGGATGCTCAATACCACCTGAGGTGGGATGTGCTGCATTAGAGATGGGCTGTTACGCTAACTTACTAAGAGCTTGACAGTTGGAGGTGGACTGCCACCAGGGATGGGGTGTGACGGAGGGGCTCTCTGTTTGAAGGCTGTATTACCACTTCTCCCAATGCGATTCCAGTGGTACACTTCAGTCAGATAAATGAGAAAGTTTGTCTTTGCACTCCTCATCTTTTGGAATATATCATCCTTAGGCCCACACAACTTCTAATCTAAAACCCTCAGAAAGGATGTTTTGAATACAATGCCACCATCTGACAATCTTTTGGCAGGTATGTTTTGGAGTGTCCATCTCACGGCATAATCTACCAGAGCCGGAAATACTGGTACGGGAATGATGAACCCGAGAAGGAGGCAGTCAGAACTGAGATACGGCATGTTTGGCCTGGGGTAAGTTTGGTTGAGTCTTGGAATCAGAATGGCAGGATAAGTGTTTGTGCTGCAGAGAAAAATGGAGCCCAAGAGAAAAACTAGGACAGTCGAAGAGTGTAATGGTAACTCTCAGTAAATATGATTGATTCCTGTATTGATTTACATGTATGTATAATAGACCCCACTTTGTGTTCCAGGGTAACCAGGTGTTGCAGAGCTCTCACAATGCAGGAAGGAAACTGTTGGACGGCATGACGTATCTCACAGACACTGTGACTGGAGTCAGCGCTAAACCCACAAAGATG
>NMRB01000924.1:180373-208153 GCA_002633025.1 Notospermus geniculatus | reverse complement strand
CTAAGAGCTTGACAGTTGGAGGTGGGCTGCCACCAGGGATGGGGTGTGACGGAGGGGCTCTCTGTTTGAAGGCTGTATTACCACTTCTCCCAATGCGATTCCAGTGGTACACTTCAGTGAGATAAATGAGAAAGTTTGTCTTTGCACTCCTCATCTTTTGGAATATATCATCCTTAGGCCTACACAACTTCTAATCTAAAACCCTCAGAAAGGATGTTTTGAATACAATGCCACCATCTCACAATCTTTTGGCAGGTATGTTTTGGAGTGTCCATCTCACGGCATAATCTACCAGAGCCGGAAATACTGGTATGGGAATGATGAACCCGAGAAGGAGGCAGTCAGAACTGAGATACGGCATGTTTGGCCTGGGGTAAGTTTGGTTGAGTCTTGGAATCAGAATGGCAGGATAAGTGTTTGTGCTGCAGAGAAAAATGGAGCCAAAGAGAAAAACTAGGACAGTTGAAGAGTGTAATGGTAACTCTCAGTTCAAATATGATTGATTCCTGTATTGATTTACATGTATGTATAATAGACCCCACTTTGTGTTCCAGGGTAACCAGGTGTTGCAGAGCTCTCACAATGCAGGAAGGAAACTGTTGGACGGCATGACGTACCTCACAGACACTGTGACTGGAGTCAGCGCTAAACCCACAAAGATGTTGTCTGCTTGGATGGCTGATAAGATCGCCCCTGCTTACTGGGTACCAAATGCTGAAATAACTGTAAGTCTCCTGCCAGTATTGCTTTGTGCAGTAACCTCAATTGATGTTGATACAGTGGATGCCAGGTTGTTGTTCATAATGTCATTAAGCCGGTGCCATAGTAGAATAAATGGGGGAGGTGCTGAAGAATTTCTTTGTTCAAATGCAAAGATATCAAGCCCTTGATTGACCTGTCTCTGGCAAATTCTATTTCGGTTCATCCCCTCTGATGTCCTGTTTCCTTATTCTCAATTTCAGAAATGTGGTAAATGTGAGAAGGAATTTGAACAGACAGAAACCAAGCACCATTGTCGGGCTTGTGGCCAGGGGTTTTGTGATGAATGTTCCTCGAGGAAGAAACCTGTGCCAGAACGTGGCTGGGGAGAGACTCCTGTCAGAGTGTGTGACAACTGTTTCAATGGCGATGGAAATCATGGTGAGATATGTTAGATTGTCATAGATCATAGCCTTTTCAGCCTCTTTCCAAACATTTAAATAAGCCTTAGACATATACGAAATGCTATCAGATAAATCTAAACAAGGAGCCTTGATAGCCTAGTGGTTATCACGTCCGCTTAGCAAGCGGCAGATCCCGGGTTCGAATCCCGGACCATATGGGATTGATCATCCCTTGCCCTTCAGTCCGTCACATGGGACAGTAAAAGACCCCATCCAAGTGAGGAACATGAGTAGCTTGAAATGGCCTCTTTCCTACTACCAGGGCCAAAAATGCTATGAAAAGAACTACCAGGTAATACAATATAAATGATAATTTTATGTGTAGGTATTAATCCCAGAAATGAAGAAACCCTAGTCCCAGTATAACAAACATCCCAGTCCCTCATTATGATAGAACCATTCATTTACCAGATATTTTTTGTTTTTCATTTTCCGTTCACCCATACCATATAGTTGAAATTCCAGATGGGGAAGACCCACAGGTCACGGCGAGAAAGGTTGGAGAAACAATCGCAAATACAGTCGGTTTTGTCGCATCGGTTATAGAGTACCCAAGAGGTGAGTAGCTGGCCTAGAGAGTAAGAAGTACATGTATGCTCTTGTTGTGTAGAGTAAGGCTGTTAAATTGACCCTGGTTTTCAGGTCTTGAATAAGATGTTGCCCTTTGCTTCAGAAGGCAGCAAGTTTTCAGTGTATTACCTGCCTATCCAGGCCCCTTTCATCATCATGTGGCTGTGCATGCATCTTGTTTCCGTTTCAGACTTCATTAAAGATTCAGCAAGGCCAGACTACTGGGTGCCAGATTGGGAGATAACACATTGCGTTGTCTGCAAAGAGGAGTTTGACATGAAGCTCAGCAAGCACCACTGTCGGAGCTGTGGGCAAGGAGTGTGCAATCAGTGTTCTCAAGATCGGAGGAAGGTGCCGTCACGAGGTTGGGACGAACCAGTCAGAATTTGTAAAAAGTGTAACAAGAAGAAGGGAGATCTTTAGTTTTCCTGTTAGGACTTGTTCCAAATTTTAACTCGGAACTGTTCGCCAAGATACAGCAAGATTTTGAAAAGGGATTCTAGTGCATGCTATTGGCTCATTCGTAAAGTACATTCATGCTGTTGCTGTTAAATTTTCTTATAATTTACCTATCCCAAAGGTGACCTGATCTCGGAAAACCAAACACAAGTCGCCCAGTAGAAAATAGTTAATGGTTACAGCCCACAGAGGCTGAAATCAATTCAGCTGTTACAGTAACAAAGAGAGGCTATTCTTCAGCAATGAGTTGATGACCTAACATGGTAGTCAAGGGCCTTACCACTGCCTGGAGACTTGGGCCTGGTTTTCCCAGACTGGGTCACAAATGACCACTGCCCGACTGAACTCATATTCAATCTATCTTTGTTTCAAGTCCAGGCTGTTCACTTTATAGGAATCTGTACCACAGGTATTGTGTTACACTCCACCTGTATACATGTGCTACGTGTATTTCACACTTGAATGATGTGCTATTCATTTTCGATTACTGTGTTGTTCTTTTAATGTCACTTTGTGCTCCATTAATGGTTCAGGTCCTGGGATTCCTCTGAATGTACAGACAGTCCCCACTCAGGGAGAAACTTTTCATCACTGTACATACATAGAATGACTGTACTAGTGTCATCTTTCATTAAGAAACAGTGAGTTGAGAGCCAAGCACTAAATACGGCAATATTGGCTCCAGACAATATTGGGCAGATAAATGTACAGCAAGGGCAACCAGAGTATCTGGAAAAAACCTGCGATGTCCGAGATTCACCCTCTGTGCTAAAAGAGCAATGGGATTGAACCCAGTGCCTCAGAAGTGAAGAGCAAAGATGTTTGCACTGTACCACTCTGACATCCAATATCTTGTCCTTGTTTGATTCCAACAAAAGAAAGAGTAGGAGNGGCTTTGTTGACATGCTGTTAGTTGTAAATGTATTAAATAACACAAGGGATGAATAATAAAAGTAACAAATATAGAAGAGAGCTTTCTTTTCCAAATTTATTGTTCATAGTGTTACGGTCACCACACGTTCGGAGGTGGTGGTCATATTGGAAGCATGCCTTACGTTCTTAAAACCCACATTTTCTTGTTGCCACCATCACCACCACAGTTCACGTGGCCCTAAAGGGTCTGTGACTTAGCAGTTGCCTTGCAAAAATGAACAGAAACACAGTTGAATTATTGCGAAAAGGCTTTATTTCTCGTTTACCGCCATTTGCAGCTTTCTGCTCTGGCAGACATGGGACAAGTCTTCATAAAATGGAACACTGGACTGTGTCACTTCTGGCATGCATGAAATTTATCGATTCTTACATACAAATCTCGAAACGTCTCAAATATACATCAGAATATCGTCTTCAAATATAAAACAGCACCCACATGTACATGTCAGTATGTACAACTAAATTATAGCTACAGCACTTGTATGTATTCTCCTCTGCTCTGGACTACTAATGCCTCAGCATTCATGCACAATTTGACATTCACGTACGGGTATACTACATGCATTATTGCAATAGTAATAAGATACATCTACATGTCCAACTCTTTGGTAGACGTCATCATATATTGGTTGATGGTGGAGAGGGACTGTTAATCCACCATTTCTCTTGGGAGATGTTGTCAGCTCAAGTAGAGGAAGTTTAAATGAGATCACTACATATATGGAGGCTGGCATCATCTGCAACCATCTCCTCATAAATGAACATCAATACGTAAATAAAAATGTCAAACTTCAACAGCTTGTTCCACTTCATGAAAAATACATACAAAACCACAACCACGTGTGTTATATGTACAAATCCATTACAGGTACCAGTATTCATGAGAAGCATAACAGGTATACAGGTACAACAGAACTTTTCAATCACAACCATTCACTGTTTTTTATTAGAGTGTGTAGAATCGAACCTCATCCTTGATTCCCATGAGCAGACCAGGGATATTTCTCCCTCCCCATTGATCAGAGTAGCTTACAACTGGGATGATGTCCCTTGAGGCTGGGTAGGGAGGCGGGATCGTGGTGAGGAGGCAGCCATCTTGTAAGCTCCAGATTCTTGTGAAGCAATCCTGTCCCGCTGAAATAATGGAAGAATCGCTATGATACGGATGTTCCTTGTATTGAGCTGCATTCCAGCCTAAAGATGCATGGTGAACAAATCACTTTTCCTTTCGTCAACTTACCACTATATATGATTGTCTCTGAACCATCAACGCCAAATGGAATGCGGCTATATTCATTCTTATGACCAGGGTATTCCATCACCACTTTGGCTTTACGGATATCCCACATGTTGATCTGAAGGACAACAAGAATGATGACAATCTTGGGATTTATGAACACTACTAGGAATCGGAAATAACCGAGGATATGAACAATTACCTTTCCACTGAAGTCACTTGCCAGAAGATAGTTCTCATCTTTAAGAAGGTGGAGGTGGCACACACTTGATTTGTGACTGAAGGAGGAGACAAAATGTGTGGAGGAACTCCTTAAGTCATGTTGGCAGATCAAGCCACGTCGTGTCCCACTGTACAGGGAGGTGCCACTCTGTAAATGAAGATGAGCACATGAAAAACTATATAAGAGGGAACCGATCCATTGCACCATGCAACCAGCTGGCAACACACAGTGGTCAAGAATTGGGAGGGGGAGAGGCAGAATCACCTTCCACCTATGACATAATGAGCAGATTTTTCCATTTAACAGAGGTTCTGAATCAAGTACAAAACTAGAGAACATTCCAGCTACATCTGTTGAAAGTATATGAAACATAAATACGAACTGTGTGATCAAATGTCTGCGACAGGACATCTCCTCGGCCAGTTTTCAGCTCCCACAACCTCCTAGTCTTCAGGTCAATGAGAAATGCCTTCTTTTCTGAGCCAATGCTGAACTGCTGGGTGTACTTATTCCAGGCACAGGTCCATGCAGCATTTTTACCCAGATTGAACTCAGTGGACACTAACTCTTCCACAGACCGAGAATCCAGTTTCCGAAACAGGGCCAGACTCGGATGGTTTCCAAGGATACACATAGTTGTGTACAGAATGCAGCTGCTGGAGTCTGTTTCAGATGTCATAGGCGCCCAGCAGATATGAGTCACTTTACTCAAAGACTTCATAATGACGGCACCAAAGGGATTCACATCAAGTCCAGGTTTACTGGTAGCACCATTGTCACTATTACTGTCTGCAGTTTTGGCAGGACTTACAGTCAGAAGCTGAATTCTTTGCAGAACGGTACCGGAAAGGGACCAAAGACCAAGAAGGCGATCGTGACTAGGGTTGGTCCGCATGGCATGCATGTGTTCTAAAGAATGATACATATCCGAGGGTTCAGGGAAGACTTTCCGGACAGAACATGTCCTCAGACAAGACATTCTAATTCGCAAAACATCGTTTTTCCATTTCGAAGGCCGCAGGGAAACGGTCCTTGTACTGCGGCGACTCTCGGCATCCACAAGATTCGAAGAGCGATGATTGCGTCTGGGAGTACAAGAAAGCTGTCGGATGCAGACTGCACCAAATCTCTGCCTCAACATCTTCTGTCTCTTTTCTTCTGCCTCCATTTTGAGTATTTTCTCTTGTGTGATGGTGTGTGGCACACCACTTGTTCCGGGTTGAATGCGGAAATGACGTTTCTTTTCCTTATCATAATAAAAACCTGGCAGATGTAATCAGTGTTAAGGCAAATATGCAGAGACAAAATGTATCCAACAGGCTGAAGTCAGCAGACTACGGTACGCCTTTAGGCCTAAATGAGAATACTGTAGATAAGAACATTTCAGATTTTCGTTCTACAATACTCCAAGTTGCCTCTCAATACGGTATATGTGACCCAGCACAACAAAATGAGTCGGAATGCGCACAGAAGAAGACCGAAGATGACACCAGACAACAATTACAGAAATCAACAAAGTCAAATTTCACAATGGGCAGACAATCCTGAAATCAACAAACCGTTGGTGTCACCTTGGACATGTTGGGTCGTCTTCTCATGCTTCTGTGCGCATTCCGACACATTTTGTTGTGCTGGGTCACATATGTGGAAGAAAAGACCTTGAGAAGATACTGAAATAAGGAATGGATGTTTGATTCAAAAGGATATCTTCATCTTCTGTGCTACATGTACTGCTGAGTCTTCCCCTGTGGATACTTTCGACAGATGACCGACTCCCTGTGCTCCGATATCTGCCACTCCTTGACAGTGGAGCACAAGTTGACTGTCTTTCTTGATCAGGACCATTGGAAATAGCATTGTGTTGTCTCTTTCCCTTTCCTTTCATTTGCTCTTCTTCCTTTCTCTTCTCCAAATCAAACTCTCCAGAGTCTGAACTATCATCTTTCTGTAATGAACTCTTCCATTTTTGACTTGATGAAGTTTTCACTCTTTTCCGGTTCATGATGTGACTTTCATTTTTTATGTCTTCAACTGTGCTAACTAGTCAAATCCTGAAATTAAACAAGACAACTTGCAAAAGTATGCTATGTTAAGCCTATAAATGTAGACCTATGTTGGATTGGAAATATTGGAAGACCCGTTTTTTGGGCGTTTATGGTTGTCCAATGCAATAGGCCTAGTCCGATGCAACAATGTATGCATATTGGCCTATCTATCCTGAGTAGGCTTGAGTAAGCTAGCCCTATGGTTCAGTAGGCCTAGGTAGGGACTTGTGTTGGGCCTCGTAAAGATGTAATCAATGCTTTTTATTGGCTTGCCTGGCTTCTCGTTTGAACATTGCAATCATCACACACAGCATGGAAGTATTATAGGCCTTAGGCTAGGCCTAGGCCTATATAGGCTGGTGGATGGTGGTGGAGCTGGACCGGTCACTGGACCACTCAGTCATGTCAGTCAATGTCAGTGGTCCACTGACTGATGATCTCATGCATGATGATGGATGGGATGGATGATTGATGGATTGGTGACATGTCATGGTCAGTCACGAGTCTGATTTTGTAACCAGAGAAGATGACTCCTTTTCAATTTCTATTTTCTATGCAACAGGAATACCTTGTGCGCCGACAAGCAAACTGAAAATTTTACTTAGAGGTCTTATACATTCAGAAAATAGGAAAAACACAGCAGTAAAGTTCGGACTTCATCCCAGGTCGATGTTCTCCATCTAGTACACAGAGGGCAGCACCTGCTGGAAGAAAATTTCCAAGATGGCTGCGCCCATGGTGGACGTGGTTTTCGAAGATTCTTCAATAAGCGCCAGCTCTGATGAATCTGAGGGCGGTATTGAAGACTCAGATGAATCATTAGGTAAATACAAAAGCCGAGGTAGAGTTTTCGCCCAAAGTTTTTGATGTAGTTGCATGATATTTGACTTGAAGCTCAAGCTATGAAAATGCACGTGGATGCATGTACTGCGTAGTGTACATGTATACATAGCCTGTGCAGCCACATACATGCATGCGGCATACATGTATGCTGCATACATACATGTAGCTTGGCCTACATATACATATACACACTCAGTCATACATATCATGCCTGTAGGCTTTAGACATACCATATACGGCAATGCCGCTTAACACTAACAGTTGAGTAGAGTATGCCTGTAGACCTACTAGGGTTAGCTAGGGAGGCAGCCGCAGGCCTCGCCTATATAGTCAGAGCCCACACGGCCACAAGTAACAATCCACCAAATCGGTGATGATTGATTCATGTGACTGACATGGATGGTTGTTATCGGACCCGCATCATCGTACCTAAAAACTATTCTTTGAGATTCTAGACACCCCATCCATTACTTCTTTTAAAACATTCCAGATACAAGAGACGATGCTATAAAAGAGCCCATTGAGAAAGGAGAAGACATCAAAAGTGGCCTCGCTGATGTCTTGTCAAAGATCCTGAACAAGAAAACAAGTGAAAGTAATGTTATCCTTTCAAAGGGGAAGTCTGACCGTCTGATACAGAAGGCCAAATTGAAGAAGAAAGCCGAGGAGGAGGGCGTTGAACAAGTTGAAAATACTACGCAGTTGAAGACAGAAAAGCAGATCAAAGTAAGTGACGGTTATTGCTAAGACGTGTCTGAAGTTTAAAAGTTACTGCCACCTGGTTTATTGCAAACAATATCATTTATCATCTCACTCACTGAATGATACTTCAGAGTTTATAAGTGGAGATTTAATACCACAGGCTGCAGCAACTCATATCTACTGGAACTAACACTCCAACTGACTTGTTTCAGAAGCAGCTATGGGAGGAGATGGGACGCGTCAAACCTGATATCACAAAGAAAGAGCATGAGAGAAATCTACAGAGAATAGCTACCAGGTAATCAGCAAATCCAAAAGTGAGCCGATACTTCAGAACTCATTCTGTGCGGCAGATGCCTTCAGTCTCATGTTACTGTCGGAGCGGTAGATCTATGAGTTATGAGTTGACTGGTTACCAGTACCTCTCCCTTACAATTTCTTGCAGTGGACAGTGATATACATGTAAATATCTTGTTCATATCTTCAGGGGTGTCGTCCAATTATTCAATGCAGTAAAGAAACAACAGAAACTCATTGAGGATCGGGTGAAGGAAGCTGGGACCTCGGCAAAGAAATCAAAAGTGATGTCAACAATGACAAAAGGGGCATTTATGGATGTTTTAAAGAATACAAACACGACAGCTGCTAAAGTGGAAGGAAAATCAGGTCAAAAGACATCAAAGGTTCGTCTTGATCCTTATTTTGTTGTCTCTCCGAGAATGAGGATTTTCATTAGCTGATAGCATTTCTCAGTTTGACGGCAGGAGTGCACCAGCCGTCTTCATATCCCTACAAATAACATGTCATCAAATACACACAAATTTGATTTATAATTTGTCCACTTTCATCAATGACCTTGAATCTATTGTTATCTATTTCTTTTCAGGTTAATTTGAATTCTGGGGATGAGAAGCCAACTTGGAGTGTTTTACGGGACGATTTTATGATGGGTGCCAAAATGAAAGACTGGGATAAAAACTCTGATAGTGATGCTGATGACGGAAATGCCAGTGATATGTCTTTGAGTGATGGATGATGTTGTATAGATTTTCTGGGAGAAAAACTGTGATCTACATGATGACGTCCACGTGATCTGACAGTCCCTCGTGGACTTAGATGGGGGGATGCCTAGCCAACTTAATCATGAACTCCAAAATAAGTTGGCTGGTTAGTACTGTATTGATCTGTTCAGACAGGCTGGAGATGCACAGTATGCAGGAACAACGTATTCATTGACTGTCTTCCAAGTTGTACCGAAGGAGAGAAGTTCATGAGTGTACATGTAGGAGTCACGCCTTACAAGAACATACTCCTCCCTGTCAACTTCATATTGTGTAATAAAACTACACTAGCAAAGTACCCGGGTGAATGTGGTTGAATGTGTGCTCTTGAAAACTGCGACTCATGGTCCTGTTCGAATGGGCAGTCATGAAGTGGTATTCGAGGAATCATGACATTCTGGCCAGTGAATTCACCACACGGAATGGTGTCCCCGAGCGACATGAGCGTCAGTTGCACGGCGTGTGGCAACATGACGTCATATAAACCCAGGTTTCCGCGGCGATGACATTCTTTCGTCGATTTCGTCACTGTTTTGAGTGCTGGGGAATCTCCGCCAATGACGTCACGGGATACCCAGTTCCCGTGGTACCGCCAATCAGCATCGTCCAAATCATCATCCTCATACGTCACAAAATCAGCCCGTCATCGACACGTATGACGTCATTCATTCACCGTAGACCTTTTCAACGGAATTTGATGTTGGGACATGACGACGTCATCACTGAATGACTGACGTCATACGTGTCGATGACGGGCTGATTTGTGACGTATGAGGATGTTGATACGGCCGACGCTGATTGGCGATACCATGGGAACTGGGTATCCCGTGACGTCATGGGCGGGGTTTCCCCAGCACTCGAAGATTATTTCCCCATAAAAGCACCTTTTCCAAAAATATTTTTTGGCGGCAGAGGGAGGTACAACATACCGGGCCATGAGTAACATATAGCCACAGTTTTCAAGAGCACACATTCAGACACTCACCAGAATTTGCCGGCAGTTTGTTGCTTTAATAGTATAGATGTATATACTAAGAATTTTCTTGGTTTCATGCATTCTTTGACCTTAACATCCATGACATGATGCTGCCTAGTGATACATTTGTAGTGCACTAGCGTCGTGTTGTACCCCAGGTACTAAAATGCATTACACTGCGTCACATGACACAGATTACGAGAGGGCAGCAAATGTGTGAAGACACACAGCTGGCTGATACAAATGTACGAGGTTCATACATAGATACATGTGGTGGATCGGAGAGAATCTGTACTGTACTGTACTATCACAGGTCCACTAAGATACGGACCGACGAGAATTTGATCAGTGCCCTCCGACATCAAGAGCGGTTATCAACTCTCCAAGCTGATGAGAGCCAACAGATGGACAATTATGCAAGACTGGCAACTATCTACTCAGGGTCACTTATGCAACTCAAGTTGGTTAACTACAACATTCAGGAACACTACTGGGGCAGTTCAAAACAAAGCATGCAACAAAATTCATGTATGGTATTGCTTTATTGGCAAGCACATTTATGGTACTGTACACATGGTAGATAGACAAGCATATCTTTCATATTCCTTCTTGTGTTGTGGATAAAGTTAAACATGATCGAATAAACAGTATTATTTAGCATCACTATGGTGCAACATATTGCATTATGAAGCTGATTTATAGCTACACATCATGTGTCACGAATTTGACAGTTATGTTGGCAACTGAAAAATATTTACCGGTACATGTATCATCATAATATGAGAAGTTCTGTTCGCACAACCGTTGAAGTCGACACTCGGATTCATAAACACTAACTGGCAGACGCATACATGGCCAAGGCCAAGCCAATGGTATGTCGACAACACCTCGGCATTTTCTGAAATTTGAACATCATTAGTATTCTGCATGGGCATAAAGCCAAAATAAACAACCATAGCATTAATGCTCATAGCATTTAATGCTATACAACTTTTCTCCATCAGATATTTATTTCTGATAGTGATATACATCAAATTGAAAATTTCCAAACATGCGTGAAGTCACAGCGTGTAACAATTTAGGGATTTCCACAGCCTGGTCTTCACATCTGCCAAGGTTTTGACTGGAGTAGGCCGACATGTGCAGATGTACATGTACCCTGTGTTCTGCACTGATGATCTTATTACTTCACTCCCACTAATCCAGCATTGACTAACTTGGTGAACTTGGCCATGATCTCTGGATTCTTCAAGTGGCTGGAAGAGGAGAATCAAATGATGGTTCATGACAATAACAGTAACACACTGGCAATAATTGTGGGGGACTTGAGTGAGATTTCATATTCAGTGACTTTTCTTCATTGCTAATGCCAACACCAACTATTTTCAGCTGTCTCAGGTCCATGTAAAGGCCCAAAGACATTTCAGCAGTGTCTGGCTTTTGCCCTGTAGTTTCACCCAAATTTGTGTATAGTGGTCATGTCTGCCTGTTATGACCTATTGTAACCAATGCTGATCACAGTTCCTGGTGAAATGCAAACTAGTGCAGGAAAACACTAAAGAGCTCATGTTTAGTTACTTACTCCCGAGCTGAATTTGGATCTGACTGCATCTGTTCAAGGATGAATCTCATTCCAGGATCTCTCAATATTTCCTGGACTTCTGGATCAGCTAAACCTTGCTCAGAAATTTTTTTGTCTGTAGGAAGATCCCTCTGGTTTTCCTGACACTTCTTGATGCCCTGGTATGCTTCCTGAAAAAAAAACATATCAAGCTTAGATCAGAAAATCAACTACAGCTCCAAGATAGGACACAGAATATCCAACTTACCTCAGCTACATTCTGATCTAATTCTATTGCCTTCTCGAAAGCAGATATAGCCTGCATGTATTCCCCAAGACCTTGTAGACAGTGTCCTTTCCTCAGGTAGCCTTTCACTGAAAAGATAAGAAGTTTGTTTCAACAGAACTCTCATTCTCAATGGTTATAGGAAACTGAAATAAAGAAGAATGGTCCACTTACCAAACGTTGGCTCCAACTCTATACATTTTTTACAATCGTCAAGAGCTCTATGGAATTCCATCATTTTCGTATAGCTTGCTGCTCGATTACTGTACAATCTGTGGTCACCAGGGTTCCTCTTAATGGCCTCGTCGTAATACTTGATAGCACTTGGGTAGTCACCTGAAACAGAACAAAATCATGATAGAACATGAAAAGGGCCACTAATATTCTTATTGGTTAAGAGCATGGGTTTAGCCTTCCCTTGGAATGTTTTGGACTCTATCTACTGCACATCGAGTGCCACTTGTGTAAAACTTTCCTTTGTACCTCCAGATGGAACTTGGGGAGTTCACTCTTCACAAGCAGCTGTGCTGGCAGTGTCACCCTCCAAACAGCATCGTCAGAGATGCTGACAATTTGCTTATTTCAAATACCTTTCTTGAAGGCCTCATTGCCCTTCTGTTTCTCTTCCTCAGCTTTCTCAGGATCAACATATGCTTGTTTTTCCTGCTCACTGAGAATCTTCTTGATCTGTAAATAGTCAAATGCAATTTTATTACATCCCATGGGGAAGAATCTGGTGGGCCAGGGACTGCATCCCATGAACAACCATTACATCCCATGGGGAAGAATCTGGTGGGCCAGTGACTGCATCCCATGAACAACCATTACATCCCATGGGGAAGAATCTGGTGGGCCAGCCAGGCCAGTGACTGCATCCCATGAACAACCATGCACACCCAACTAATCATTCCAGGTATGGAGGCAGCCAGTATGCAGCACAAGAGAATCCTTTGCAATCCAAACTTACCTCCAAAACTTTCTTGTTGATATCTGGGTCACGGAATTCTGATAAAGATTTATTGTAATACTTCAGTGCATCTTTGTAGTTCTTCTGCTTACTGCATGCATTTCCCATCCTTGAGAAAGCTCTGAAATGTAGCCACGTTAAATTTTCATGTTTGCTGCAACAAGTTGTGTGAAAGGCCAAAAGAAGTGGACGCTGGGAATCATAAACTTTAGTAAACTTACTTTGCAATTGCTTTATAATCTGCCCTATTTTCCCTGCCGATTTCAATGGCTTCTTCACATATCTTGATACAATCGTCATACTCATGTTTCTCAAAATACACAGCTGAAAAGATGAAAGGAAACTTGAATGAGTCCAGTCAGTGAAGGTCGCAAGTGCTCGTGCTCCTTACGCCCCAAGTGACCATATGTCAAAGTACACACAGACTTCCATGAAATTTTGTGCGTATGATTTTACAACTGCACAGAGAAGAAGAGACAAGAACTCCTTATATCATGTACACGTATATAGAAGTATACACTGTACATGCTCTCACCTGCTTTATTTGTGTAGAATGCTATATTTGTTGGATCCAGTTCAATGGCCTTGCTATAGTGCTCCAGAGCTGCGTCAAACTCCCTCTTCTTGTAAGCAGCATTGCCTTTTTCCTTCTCTTCAAGAGCCTACAGAACAAGAGACAGAAGGTGTGTTACTTTTCACGCGAGTCAGTAAATGTGGTATGTATCTGAGATTTGCCAATGCAGCATGAACTATTCGAACATGATGAGAGAGACTGCCTTATGACGAACCTGAAATGAATCAGGAATGATTAAGAAGAGAAAGAGCAACGCAGCGCAAGCCATTGAGAACCTCGGCTAAGAGGTAAATTGCCGTCATAGAAGTGTTCAAGACTGTTGATCAGAAAGACAATTAATAAGAAACTGATTTGATGTGCCAAGTGGCATCAACCATACACGTACCTGGTAGACAGTGAAAGTAACTGACACATATTTCCTCTCAAAAGATGTACATTTCAGAAAAAATAACCAAGTAATAACCCAGTGGCCAGTGCATACATTGATCTACATGTAAATAACTCACAACGGAAGACACAGAACAGATCATGTACATACTAGAGTTGAGAAGACCAAGCATGCTGTATCATGTGTTTATTCCATCATGATTCTGCTACATTCTCAACTGCCGAAGAGAATCCCTCGCCAAAAAGACAGCAAATGACACAAATGAAATGAACACGCAGCAGGAAATCTATCCTCTGCCAAAATGACAAGACATCATGGTATAAAATCCAAGCCAGGCACCCTGATTAACCTGTGCTTTTCTCCAAACTAACTGCTACAAAATCGGTGATTCACGGTTGTAATTCCCATCACCTGAGCATTGCTGGTTGCCGGGGTCTTCGATGAAGTTTTGTCGGATCCATCAGCAGGTTTCTCATTGCCAGCATCTTTGGATGGAGTGTCTTTCTTCTTGGCATCATTCGACGACGCATCGCCGTTATATATGCCATTTGGTTCATCACCGTTTGCAATTTCAAATCCAAGAAGCACACCCAATGTTTCCAGGATCCGTGGATCGCCAAGTTTTCTGGAAGAGATATTGTTTTCATTTCAAGATTCACCTCAGGTCAGAATCTACAGCTCATGGAGTTACCGTAGTAACATTCATCATTGCTAACACCGAAAATACTTATCAATACTAGTCAAAGTCAACAAAAGCAAAATGTCAGTGTGTATATATATACTGACCCTGTATCTCTTGGGTTCGCCTTGAGGGCTTCAATCAGCTGACGGTAATCTGGCTCCAACATCCATTCTTTTGTTTTGGGATGTTCCTCTAATTTCTCAATCAACCTTGGATCCTCAAATGGGTTCACTATCTCTGAGCTTCCTGCTGGACCTACAAGGTTTGAGAAATAATATGTAGAATCCACTTCTCCCCGAGGTGTAGGACAGTCACAAGTATGTTGCAACGTAATGAAATCTGGCAGCATTGGTCCTAATTCCTCTAGGGACCTCTATCACAAAGTCCAACATCACCGTCCCCTTGTAAAATGAGAAGTGAGCCTAATTTTGCTTTAGTACAAGGATGAACAAACCAAGTGCCACCTCAATCATTCCATTGGCCTAACTCACCAGTCAATTTAGCTGCTGCTTCTGCAATTCCTTTTTTCATTTGGTCATTTGCAGGATCAAGCTTCAAGCCCTCCTCATATACCAACTTGGCTTCTTCATATCTCTTCAGATATTGTAGAGCAGCCCCTTGCCGGGAATACCCCTGAATAAAACAACATGATCTGATGACACAGACTGTTCAGGTGGTTGATTTGCTGCAGGTTATTGTACAGCCATTACTTCAAAACTGACGCTATTCACTATCTATTTTCACCAACAAAGTGAATCCAGAATAAGAGTGAAAGATGTCTTCAAACATTCACAAACATTCAGATAAATCAATTCCCTTACCTTTGGCCAGTCAGGTTTTAAAGCAACAACCTTCTCAGCATCCTTCAGAGCATCTACATATTTCCCTACGTTTATGTATGCAGCAGACCTGTTACTATACAGGATATGATTAGACCCATCCAGTTTTATACCCTGGCTATAAAAGTCTATGGCTTCATCAAACTTTTTCTCCTTGAGCGCATCATTTCCCTTATTCTTCAACTCAATGGCCTACAAAAGAATTCACTTTTTGTTAGGTGGGCACCAGCCAGACCTGAACCTCTATTTGTATTTGCAGACATCATCATGATATTTAATGGAAAAAATACCTCAGCAGAATATTACAAACTGAAATTCAGGATGGTCAAACTGGAGGAAAGTTGTGCTGCCACCAGCCCACCTGACCAACCACAATCTCCCTCTCAATCTCATCAGCTATCAAAGGAGACAAGGCAACACTATGTCCCTGCCTTTGAGTGGTAGATGATAAATAAAAAGGCAATTTCCAGAGTGTTTGCGAATTTTCGACCCCAACCGGGGGTCTTCTTCAGGCTGGTACTTTACAATCCGAAACTCTAGAACAGACTCCTTTGAGTGGTAGAATGACCGAAACCTGAAAAGAATTGATTAAGGGCACTGGCCACTGTCCCCCTGCCCAAATTGAATCACATGCCAAAGTCTAGGCTTGCTTGCTTGATCCAAGTCTGATGAAGACCTTAAATTGACCTAAAATGAAAAACATGCCACACCCAACAATCCCCCTGTGTCATCTTGCTGTGAGTGTAAATACGGCCTACACTAACACATGATGTAGGCCAAGTGAATGTCATCCTTCAAAAAGTGACTCTTCAATGCATCATCAGGGCAATAAAGGCAGACTACTGAACTTGACGATCATCCCTCCTGCTACACTCAAGCTCAACTGTTCCCTGTGACATGTGTGACCCTGATGACGCGCGAGACCCTGATTGGTGATTGGAGAACATGCAACACACCAACGGTCCAATTCCTACAGTTTAGCCTATACAAACGGTAACATTAAGAAAATGGTGCCCGCCATGGAGGGGGACAGACCGAACTGTCACCCCGAGAAAACATTGTTGACCGAGGCCGCTTCGGCCGAGGTCAACAATGTTTTTTCGAGGGGTGACATTTCGGTCTGTCCCCCGACATGTAAGGGCACCATTTTCTATATCGTACCTCTGCATTATAAACGGTAACAGATGACCAAAATTGATCATAAATCTAGGCCTACATGCCGAGTCAGTCGAAGAGAGAAGCGCTGAGCGCATTTCGCGCCATTGCTACCAACAGATGCGATGACGTCATTACGTCACCAAGATGCGACACACATTGAGATTGCCATGCAGGCAGCGCGGACCGGTCGGTGAGGTAGGCCTACCATTTATCACGCCAGTTTAGCCTGCTGTTTCCTCTACTCCACGCAACACTTGATGTAGGCCTATTCGAGTTATATACGCCGATACCCCGCCAATCGACACCAAAATATGATTCGATCTGAGCTCGAGTGCCTGATATCTGACTTCAAACATTCGAAGCCGTCAAATGAAAAAAACGTTAGCCATTTTGTTTTAGCCACGCCCATCCATGTGACATTGTGCCATGTACCGGTAAAACATGAGAAAATGTTACACGGCCACGTGACGCGTCTCGGCCAATCAAATAAATTCAACGATTTTACCTTGAGGTACGATATAGGGACATATCATAAACTTTCAATTACATATGACATTCCTTTACTGATCGAACTGGTGTGGTATATGGGATGGGAACCAAAATTCGCGGCCTGCCTGCAGGCAATGAATGTAGGCCTACATGCCATGTGCATGATATGAATGAAGAAGCACGCGCACGCCGGCATGCGGTTTTCATGATTTGGGACCAAGACAACATGCTAATTTACAGCCTACGAATACATGACAAAACCTTAGATAGCATGCGTACATATAATTCTACGAGAATATAACCTGAAAACAAGAGATAAGTGAAATGATTCGACGCTGACGATGGTTATTTTTGACCCATGTCATGTCATACCTTGCATGCCTTGCTCTCGTTGTCCGCCATGCTGGAATTTTCTAGAGTTCCGGCAACGACACGACTGCCATCTATCGACGGAAGTACGAACGTGTACGTTTAATAGAGAGGTCTAGTGACGTCAACTGAGCCCACTCCGTGGCTGGGTGCGGGCGGGTCCCGCGTTTCCATCCCTGCCACATACAATAAAAGGGCGAGATAAACTAGAATTAACAAATTGTTCTTTTTATTTGCTTGATAATAATTCAGCTCGCTGGGGATGAGCATAGATGAGATTTTAGTGTTAGATTTTATTCAGTGTGCTCATCCGATCAGACTTGGCGCCGGAGCAAAAGGGGCCTTCGGTGAAATATTAAACCAGCGTGCATTCACAAGGTCCGCGTTGACTTCTGCGGCTTCCAAACTTGATTTCCTCCCCACATCATGCACTGGCTTCGATTTTGCATTCGGCAGCGGTGCGAGTTTCTCTCTCTTTGAAGGAGCCATCAGCACAGACTCCAAACCGTTTGTCTTCCGACTCTTGTCGGTTTTCTGCTCTGGGTTCGCCAGGGCGGCTATATCCGCCGTCTGTAAACCTGAGAGAGCCTCGTCAGGCGCCCTGGACTCATACCATTTCTTGGAGACCATCATCCGTTTTTCCTCCCTATCCCCTCCATCCTCTTTAACTCCTTCATCTTTAGTCCCAAGAACTTCGCTGACCCTCCCAGCAGCCAAATCACAACGACCATCCGTCGTCAACCCCTCCGCAGCGAGTGATGGTAAATTCGACAGCGCTTCTCGCGGTGCCCGAGTTTCGAACCATTTCTTCTGCACCAATGTAGCATTTGCAGCCTCTTCTTCTTCTGGAGTCCTTCTCTTTCCGCTAGGCTTTTTCTTGGTCGGAGAGAGTCCATGTCCGTCTAGATCACCTACTACATCACTTACAGGTGCAGCTGGCGAAGGCCGATATTCTTTGGGAAGTTTTGAGAGTTTTCTGACGCATGTAGAATCCGGCAGAACTCCCGGCTGGAGCCATCTGTCAGTCATCCTCTCTTCTTCATTTGGCATCTCACGTTTCTGCGGTGGCGAAGGCATGTTCGGCCAGATTGGCGCTGGGAGGAGGATTTCGGGAGGCTTGGGCGGGTGTTGTGAAATAATGCCGTGTCGTTTCGAATTATCTCCAAAAAGGAATCCATTAGGTGGAGGTGGAGGCTGTGACACAATGGACTGCATTCTCGGCCTGTCCTGTAAAATCTGTTCATCAAGGATTCCCTCTGCAACAAGAGCAGTAGGCCTATCGCCATTTGAAATTGAAGTTTCGTTGCTTGCAATACTCAATGTAGAATTTGCAGTTGATTTTGGTGGAGGTGATTTCGAGACAGAGTTACACTCCTCGTGTTTCGGACCCGTCACGTCGGCTGTGGCTCTCTCAACGATTCCCCTGGTCTCGCTTTCCTTCACTTTCCGACCACCAGGATCTTCAACGTCTTGACCTCCTGCCTCCACCAGAGGGCCATCAAGGGATTCCGTGTCATCACTTTTCGTTACGCGACGTTCCTTGGCGCTTTCATCTCCGGCCTCCTTTGGAAATGTCTGCTTTAATGAATCTGATTCGATTTCGTGTAGAGACTGGTAGCTCCAGGTGAAAGTATGTCCTGTTGATTGGTCAGCACTTTCGACCTTGACATCTAAGTCCTTAGTGACCTCTTGACCTTCAGAATCACATCCACTCTTGACCTCCTCTCCGGGCTGTTTCAATTCAATGATCTGGTTCCCTTGGCTGGTTTCAGCTGCAGCACCGACACAATCATCATCCGGTTTATTGCCAGAACTTCCACTCTCCCCATTCAGAACAGAATCGTCACACCCCAACGTCAGAGAATCAACCGCTGGGCAGTTTCGGTCGTCACTGACGTCATGGTCACTGATCTCCGTTCTTTCCTGATGTTTCTCCTGTTCCTTGGATTGAGCTGACCCTCCAGCATTGAAATTACTGTCAATTATTCCATTCCTGGTCCCATCCGACAGCTTCATCGGCATGTCCACTGATCTCATGCTCATGCCTCTGTCGGGAGCTGGCTGATCAACTGAAGACCGGTATTCGTGGTCTTCGACGTCATAATCTCGGCATTTGGCACCATCCTCCGACTTAGACACAGCAGAGCTCTGGGGATCAGCAATCAGGGGTGACTTCTGCAAAGATTCCACGCCCCCACTGGACGCCTGTTTCATCGAATCTCCTTGCTTCAAATTCGCCGTTTCGATGGACTCGTGGTCTGGTCCGGCAACCTCTTCAGCAGGGTCCGTATCCCAATCACTCATAACTGAAGAACCTCCATCCGCCTGTTCAGGAGGCTCCGCATCCCAGTCGCTCATAACCGAAGAACCTCCATCCGTGTGATTTAAGGAGCCGCTTTTCTTGAAATTCACATCTAGTCGGTCAGCTTTAGCCTCCGTCTCAGAGTCACTGTCCCACGTGTTCGATCTATCCGTGTGATTTAAGGAGCCACTTTTCGTGGAATTCACATCTAGTCGGTCAGCTTTAGCCTGTGTCTCAGAATCACTGTTCCACTTATTCGATTCATCCGTGTGATTTAAGGAGCCACTTTTCGTGGAATTCACATCCAGTCGGTCAGCTTTAGCCTCCGTCTCGGAGTCATCACTGTCCCACTTTTTCGATCCATCCGTGTGATTTAAGGAGCCGCTTTTCTTGGAATTCACATCTAGTCGGTCAGCTTTAGCCTCCGTCTCGGAGTCATCACTGTCCCACTTTTTCGATCCATCCGTGTGATTTAAGGAGCCGCTTTTCTTGGAACTCACATCTAGTCGCTCAGCTATAGCCTGTGTCTCAGAGTCACTGTCCCACTTGTTCGAGGCTGAGGAACTTTCACGTGATTCTGCCTCAGCATCTTCTGCTGACTGATGTAATTTTCCCTCTCTTGTGTCACGTGATCCAATTTTGCCGCCAACAACTTCGCCAGGTCCCTCAGCACCAGTTCCTCTTTCTAATGCACCAGTATTCACAACGTTTCCACCCAAGCCTCCAAATGGTGGCAAACGAGGCCAATTCAGAGGCTTCTCCAGCTTCCGATTGGGAGAAAGATTCCTGAGAAATGTTGCGATTGCGGTCTTCCCCCGTTTGAACTTCTTTTCCATCGGCACATCCGTCTTCTCTTCCTTTCGTTGCTTGTCCTTTCTGAACGGACTCAGACTTCGTGCTACAAAGCTCTCTGCTTGTCGTTCTCGTTTAGAAGGAGCGGTTTCTGCCTCCCCTATTGCCTCCACACTGCCGTAGCCGAAGATATGGGTGCTGTAACCAAGTCTGTCTAATTCTTCTAACGAGTAACTACCGTCTGATTGTTTTGCTTCTGCTAAAGATTCCGTTAGATTTGGAGGCACCAGGTTTGTTCCGCCGTGCGGTGAAAACGCATCATCAAGATCTCTCCTGAGCTTTTTGAACGGAGTGAGTTTTGTGAGGACTTCCTTGATCGCACCACGAGTTAGAGATCGACCTCTCCGTTCATTTGATCTAGGACTGACGTCATCAGGAATGGCAGAGGGCTTGTCTTCCATTGCTTGTTTGAGGGTTTTACTGAAGATATTGAACGGGCTAAGACTTCTGAAATATCTCGTAAGACGTTTCTTTGCGTTCATGCCCTCACCCTCCGAATCGTCTTCACCACTGCCAACTTTATCTTCAACATCTTCGTCGTCTTGGTGAAAGCCTCTATACTTAGGCCTCTTCACTACGTGACCGTCGTCCTGCTGGGTTCTGGCTTTCGAAGACGTCACGTGCCCATCCTTACGAGAACCCATTGATGCACTGGACGTTTCATCCGACATAAAACTATCCTCACGAACCATGTCTGCAGATCCGACACCTACGTCTGCCTTACTGTTTATATGGCATTTCTGAATCAACGCATCTGTCTTGCGCATGCCCAGCTGATCATCTCTTGTTGACGTCTGTTTTCGTTCTACCTCTCTAACGTTTTCTTCATTAGCAGACGCAGCAAATGGAACAGAATGACTGTCAGAGTCTTCCTTGTTACTGTCACAACTTCCTGACGTACCACTGCTTTGTGAACTTATGCCAGTTGGTGTTGCAGTTCCAGTAAGATGGGCGGCTGTGTCAGGACGTTCGTCCGCGTGTTGTTCGACTTTTTCATCATGATCATCCTCTTTTACATCACACCCATACAGAGAATCTGTCGGGGAGTTCGCACTGCAGACACCGTTGTCCTCACCGCTTTTCTTGCTAGGCTTGACACCGGGAGACGATTCCGATGAATAAGACGAAGATAAACTGCCGCCTCTGTCTTCTTCAACTGATTCGCTCACTTCTTGACTGGGAACGATTCGTCCCAGTGCCGTTTCCCTGAGTTCTTCCTCTTTACCAAAAGGCGTCGTTGGAAGTTTTAATGGCGCATCTACTATCTCCTCAGTCTCTTGGATGCAGCCTTCCAGCATCTCTTCAGACGAAGATGCTATGGCTGAAGAATTTGCTTCCTTACCATGGTCGTTTGAATGTCGCCCATTGTCCGACAAGGACAGAGACTCTGTGCTAGTTTCATAACAAAGTTTCCGAGAAGGGTCTCGGCGTTCTACACGTCGTTCAGGCGTAAGAGGCCCTGCCCTAATTCCAGACATGCCAGAGGTCTTCCTTCCTTTATCGTCTGCTGCAGATGGCTTGACAGTATCGTCGAATGAAACGTTCTCACTGTCTTCGATATCGTCGGCTTTCTCGTTCCTGGCACAAATGTCTCTCGTCCCTTTGCTTGGTTCTCTTGAATGTCCCCTATCATCAGAAGACGAAGCCAACGAAGAAGATGCTGTGGCTGCAGTTACTTCCCCACCAGGGTCGTTTGAATATCGCCGATTGTCAGACAAGGACAGAGACTCTGTGCTGGTTTCATAACAAAGTTTCCGAGAGGAGTCCTGGCGTTCTACACGTCGTTCAGGAGTAAGAGGCACTCCCCTACCTCCAGATGGCCTCCTTCCTTTATCGGCTGCTGCAGATGGCTTGACAGTATCGTCGAATGAAGCGCTCTCACTGTCTTCAGTATCGTCGTCTTTCTCGTTTCTGGCACCAAAGTCCGTCTTCCCTTCACTCTCTTCACTATCCGTCTTCTCTCCACTTGACTTGCGTTCGTGAGACTCTCTCCTAGAGGAATCAATGGCATTCTTCTTTTGCCTAGAACGTTCATACTTCTGCAATATGCACTCCGTTACCTCATTGCTTCCCTGCTCTTCCGATTCATCCGTGCTTTCATGACTGTTACGAGTCCTTTCCTCGCCACCAAACCAGCTGACGTCACGGGAGTTCTGCCCCAATCCAAGTCGTTTATTCCCGCAACCAAAATACACGTGAGTCCTTTCGATACCGCCGAAAAAGTAACTTTCTAACAGGTTTTTCTTGAAGAATTTACCCGTCCTCTCAATATCGAGGACAAAATACTTTTCCAGTAGATTCTCTTCCTTGGTTCTGCGACTGTCTCTGGGAACTCTGCTACTTGGTGGGCATGACTGTCCCCTACAGCAGTCAGTGAAGGAATTCTCCTTTTTGGGTCGGGAGTGAGATAGGCCTAGGCCTACCTGAAAAAAGGAAAAACCCGAATGATCGCAAGTGGGCAGGAGGATAGGCTAGGCTGCTCTCGAAGAGCGGGAGCTGGATTCCCACCAAATGTGCACTTACCGTGTCCGTTCCACTGGAATGGATTTCATCAGAAAACCGGACAACAGTTCGTCTTCGTCCAGAGATAGACCGCGCTTTTCTGCTATGGGGCATGGTGAATTTCCAAATTTCTGAAATAGCTGCGATGAGGTAGTCAAGTCACGACGTTACCAGGCCTACCTTTTCGCTGTCCAATCAGCGCACACGGAGTCATTGACGTCATTATTGCACCTAACGTCATGACACAAGAGACACCTTCGGATGTCCCAGAAAAAACAGCGAAAGACACAGGTATTATTTGAAGGCATTTTATTGCTTGCTGAAGGAAAATTTGGTTGAAATCGGTTTTTATGCGTAGGTTAATCTTAAAGTATGATCCATTCTGAAAAATGTATTTCCAACAGATAGTCTATTAGCAACATGAGTTGCGTCAATGTTCCTTTTTTATTCTCCATCTTTCGTTTTAAAGTCAATACCCGTATCGCTGCCCATCTCGATGCGTAGATAGTCTGCCTCAACTCAAAATGATGTCTTCGTTGCTGAGATTTTGTACACACTGCCGGTTTTTTCAATGCACGGAACTCGGAAGATGTTGAAGAAGAGTTTACCGACGCCACGTGAGGAGCTGGTGTTGGCCGCCTTCAGACATTGGTAAAAAGTTTTATCACAGATGCAGCTCGACCTGGAAACGAACGAAAGTATATTACAGCCCAAGCAAGATATCTGGGGAGAGGCTATTCTATGAACATGCTGGCGCAATATTTGGGGGTGCGAATTCAACATCCCATCGCAGGGCTTTGGTCTCGCTCCTCTTCAGACGCTCTGGGAGCGCCGGAGACCAAAGCACTGTGATGGGTGGATGCCGGGTTTTGGTTATCCTATGGTGAGCGGACCACCTTCATACAAAGTTATCGAAATCCTGCTGTACATGTACTTACACCGTGTAGGGGTTTGTGTTCTTCAACTTATATTTATTATTCGCCGAGCTGCCTGCCTTAAGGTAATCCTTGCAATGGTCATGTGTTCGACAACATTTGTCAGTTTCCCGCTCAGGACCAAGATCGTCGTCATTTTTGGCACTCTTTCCGGGTCCACACCATTTAGTACCTGAAATGATAAGCTCTTTTCAATACCAGGCTCAAGTGACGGGCTAGGCGGGATTTGGTTTCTCTGAGAAGTTTGTGCGGGAGTTTGTGCCACGGGGACTGCTTGACAATGACGTCATACGGCATTCAAGACAGACATCAATCGAGTGTGACGTCAGCGTCGTATCGTTTACGTTTAACGTTCGTTTTCTAAACCTCGCTAATGATGTGTCTCGCCATGGACGGTACCTGGGTATAGTAAAGCACTGTTTGTTGTTTGGGGTTCGCGGCGACATCGTTTTAAGTGCGTCTCGTACAAATCCCGTCGGGCTATCTGGGGAGCTGCGACACTGCAAAAAGAAAACGTTTGACAAAGACTGCAGTAGGCCTACACTAAACTGAACCACATTTAAGACGGGGACTTTGCTATCGACTGGTGCTGGCTGCTGCGTACCGCGCCCTAACTTCCTGAGGAAAGCAGTGGTATACGGTAGCGCTCATGCTGGGGGGGGGGGGTTGAGACAAGCTATGAACCTACGTTGACATCTCATCCATGCGGGACTCACAGTACACAACGCTGTGATACACCCGAATGGATTGGCCATCAGGCAAAGACATGAAGCCGGCAACACCAGAATCGCATCTGTAACCATGGAAACATCTTCACCAGCATGCATTATAGATGTTTGGATAAACCATCTTATACGTTCCTAGCGGAATATTAAAGATAATGTATCACGGGTATTTTCGCGGGCCACGAAAATCATTGTTTATTTACATTGTTTGTTTGTTTATGTCCAGTGTTTTACTGTCTTATGAGTAATTTGTTGGTGGCGTGCCCCTCTAAAAATTCTTTTGACACCAAAAGTATTCAATTTGGTGGGTTGGCATGTCCCAAAAAGTCCAAATAACATGATGTAAACATCCATGTTTACAAACATTGAATGTAAACAATGAAGTCGTGATACATTATCTTTAAAGCTAGCTACGTCCTTAACGCTGATTTGCCCCCTACAACCTGGCCATAAGGCTGCGGATACATAGAGCTACATGGCATACGGACCCCGGGATACGGACACGCCGGTTCTCCAGTGGCTGGTCGACAACCGCTTGTGGAGCCAATCGGAATGGCCACCGTATACCGTGTAGCTCTATGTAATCGCATCATCAAGAGATTTGTCAACCGACACTTTCAGGTTGTTGCCTGATGCACTGAGTTCGAATCAACATTCACCGTATCAGGTGTCTCCATAGCACATTACATGCCGAGCACCCACTTCGACTCGGGCATCAATTTTCCGCTCCACTTGTGTCAGCTTGTTGAAGTAAATGACAGGTGTATGCCTATGTCGCATTGACCTCGCGTTTCAAGCTATAGGCCTAGACTAATAGTTTGTTTTCGGCCTCAGGACTTGCTCAAATCCGTCAGACCAAGGTGGGGCAAAGCCGAGTGAAATAATCCCTAGATCTCAGGATGGCCGATCGCCGCCCCATCGAAACGCCAGTTTACGCTGAAGATCACTGCCTGAGGTTACCTTTCGCGCCCAGTGAATGAATAATTGATGGCATGGATGAAATCAGCGTTCACTCCATGCATAGAGGAGTCGCGGATTACTGGCGTTTCCATTACGATAACATCAAACACAGAGATATCTATTTTTGATAATATATACGACCAAATGGTGATTTTAATGTAGAAAGCACAGCAAACAGCAATTGCCTATGAAAACAACACGGGAAATCATGCCTATGCGAGACGGGGAAATCGCGTTTGTGAGCCGCATGCAGCACACATCAATTGTAGCAGACTCCCGAGATTTCTGTTGTGTGCTCCCAAAAAAAATATTTTTGGTGCTACCCAGGGTGTGCTACCAGCTTTAAGTTCCATATACACTGTATATTAGATTGTCCCATAGGGAAATTCCTGCAGATCCATGGATAAGACGAGCGGAGAAGATGCGAAAAACGAAGACTGCACTGGGACGACATAAAAAGTCTCATAGAATAAGATGAACTAAGAAGTGAAATATACGTACGCCCGTCTCACTGCTTCATGATGACATTCCAAGTCCCTCTTCGTTTTGACGTGAACGTCTTTGACACCTTGCTCAGCCCCGATTAGTTGGGCAGAGCAGCAGCAAGCGATAGCGACGAGCAACCAAAACCACATCGTTAAACAGACGTTTCAACGGTCATAATGTTTTTGACCCTTCGACTGGTAAACTCCTTATGTAAGCTCTATGAAATTTTCAGAGAAGCTCACCACCATTAGTACAACATGAACAAATATTGGACACCAGTATGGAGCTGAAATCCGAGCAGCAGGTTTTATCGATCGCATCTCTCGGCAGAAAGCGTGGCGTCGCCTTCGGTGAAAATATTGTACTATACTAGTCCCACTTGACACCCACAAAACTTACGTACGAAACTTGCACAGCTGTGTTAGAACGAAGCCATGAGGTTCGTATTACAATAAAGTTGAGACCAATCGTGACGCATCCTCCAACAGCAAGCGATACACACTCATGATTGAAAACGCCTGAACCAAACTGACACGGTTTTGCGGGGCGGACTGGAGCGGGAAAATGCGCCGATTTCCCGCCCTCCGCATGGCTCGTTTTTTCGCTGCGCTCCGAACATTGGTCCGGGCGTCTAAAATCGTCCTGAGCCACCAGGCGTTCTTTATGCCCACTCCCTCCGTCACCGCGGTAACGAAGGGAGGAGGCGCTAAGAACTCCGATATTCTCAGGATGTCTAAAATGGTGTGTGAAACGCTCAAGTGAGCCCCGTTTTCCATAAAACTAGCGCTTCCCACCACGTCTTCGGTGGCGAGCGGCGCGGTTTTAAAAGGGTTTGGAATGTCCTCGGATAGTTTCGCCCGGTATCGTGCGCGTTGATTATATTATCCCCATGCCTGTGAAAACCGCACCGCTGGCTGCAAACCGTGGCGGGAAATCCTGTGGTGGAAACGGGTATTCCTGCAACATGACTATATTATTTCCTTACAACTTACTCCAAACCGCATCCTGCACTGTCTACTCCACAAAACAGCGTCGTCACTTAGCAGTCTATTTGGACATGGACAATCCATTTACTTTCCATCTTTTCCACCATGTTCACTCAGCGGACTAAACACTATTCTCCACTGATATTGGTTTTATTGTCAAACACTGACATTCAACATCATCACACATGAAACTCAGTAACCAGGACTATACACCACCTTGGCCAGGAATCTGACATCTTGATTTCTAGTCTTTTTCCCGGCCATGGTGACACACTACATAGAGTAGGGATTTGTCCAATCACTATCAGTACAATGTAGAACCAGAAATCTACCCTGATGTAACTTTCTCCGTAGGTACATCATTCAATACTAATAAAAATAATCATCACTTAAAGAAAACATGATCTGAGGACATGATTCTCTCACTGCCCTCCTTACCCCTCTAATAGGTTACTCCCTTAATAAACCCCCTTGATCGAACCTGCCCTACCCCCCCCCCCATTAAAA
>NMRB01000924.1:157020-168497 GCA_002633025.1 Notospermus geniculatus | reverse complement strand
ATTGCAATGATAAAAATGGATCTCATGCAGTGATAGGCCTAGACAATGACATCTCATGCAATGCATGACAATGCAGTACAGATCTCATGCAATGCATGACACCATAATATAATATAATATTTGATGTAGATTTCATGTGCATTTCTCTGTACATAGCCTATAGGCCTAAATTGCACTGCACTGCAGTAGTGAATCATCACAGGGATCCTCCACTTCACAGCAGTTTTTCCCTTTCAAACCAACAAAATACACAGTGATGGTCATGATTATTCACTAGCACTTACTATTCTCGATGCACTGATGGTTTCATAGCTCAGATAGGATAACACTTTCTCTATAATTTCGTTAGGTAAATCGTCAAATTTTATACGAGACGCAGTGGCTTCAGCCATTTTTTGGGGCCTTCTCATGCTCTGCAGACCAGAAACAAATGGGTGGAAAACTCGGGATATGACCGGTTAAGAAAGAAAATTTCTCCAAAATACGTTGTTAAAAATATATCTTTAGAGATATTTTGCTGACGCATATGCCGATATTATTTTCCACATTTTCTTAGTCTGTACAATCTGCTGACAAATTGGTCTGCTGCTTAGTATTGCCGATTTTCAACATGGCTTCCAAGGGCATGAAAAAAGTCGCTCGGGTTGGGAAAAAGTTGGTTGAAAAGATTGAACACCCACCACATTTGCGTGTCACGATACCTGCAGGAGGCGCTATACCTGCACCACCCCTAGGACCACAATTAGGGCAGGTGAGGTGTTTGTGAGACATGTGAGAGGTTTCTATTCCCGAGCTGAGAATGAGAGAACATGCAGATTGCGCTTGCAGTATTTAGTTCCACCATTGCCCCCAGATGGCGCTTCAGAGATATGGGAGAATGTTCGACTTCATCATGTTCATGGACTTCAGTTTTCAGTGTCACTCACTCATCTCAGTAGGGCCACACTAGCCCAGTTGATATTTAACAATTGCCAATGCATTTCTTCAGATATGTTCCTTTTTTCAGAGATCAATCCAGATTCAACAGTTTTGCCAAGATTTCAATGAGAAGACCAACGACATCAAAGAAGGCACTCCATTGCCAGTTGACATTCATGTTAATGTAAGCATGAAGAACACTCCTGTTGTCTTTTGACCGCAGGTCTTTGAGGATTCCATCATCATGAACTAAAGATTCTCAATACTGGCATGAGCACGAGACTGGAACCTATACAGTCTTATGGTCATCCGATCACTGAAGAAGTTGGCCTAGCTAGGCCTAGGCATTTTAATTTACTACTTGGTACCAAGGGGGTGGGGTTCAACTTCTACTTGAAAAGTTGTCTTTTATTTACTTTTCACAGCCTGACAGGTCAGTTAACATGACCATCCATCCACCTACAGTCTCACATTTCTTGAAACTGGCTGCTGGATCGAAGAAAGGTGCAATGAAGCCAGGTAAGCTAAACCAGAAAGACTTGGTAATGACATTGAGTTCATCATGTTCATGTTCTGAAGCTTTTGCTAACTTATCCAGTTGTGATATGATTCACTTAAGTCAAACAAACTGACTTCACAGTCTCTGGTCATCTTCAACCACTTCGGCGAACTAGCTGAATGGTTTTGACTGTCCTTGATGTTAAAATTTTATCAATTGATTTAGGCCTACCGGTGTTTTTCAGGTCAAGAAGTGGCAGGTAAAATAAGTTTGAAGCATGTGTATGAAATAGCGAAGATGAAAAAGGTGGACCCAATCTTTACAATGATTTCAATGGAAACTATGTGCAAACACGTTATTGGACAGGCTCATGGTATGGGAATAGAAATTGTGAAACATCTTGATACTGAAGACATTAAACACTTTTTAGAAACGAGGGCAGAGGAATTGCAACAACAAGAGGAGGAATTAGCTGAAATCAGAGCTGCCAAAATGCTGAGAGTTACTTAGTCTGGATAGGCACATGACTGGATAATCAACTTGCTGTGCTGTGATTTTGAACTTGCTCATCGCCAATGTGCTATCATGTCTACATTGGATGGAGGGATTCCCCTTAGCTATTAAAGCCAAGGGTAACTCATCTGTTGCCATAAGGCAACGTGAAACCCTTGCTGTGAGGGGCACTGGTCATTTCTTTGAGTCACCAAAGACTGATCACTTGAAGGGTTCTCAGGGTTCATGGACTGAATGACCCACACAGGACTAGGGTTGTAAATGGAATTGCACCAGAATGGATGGAACACAATGTTGGTGATGCGAATCATGATCAAACCTTGTACGAATGTAATTTTTGGTAATGATGGGGTACGTTCTCAGTGTTGGGACGATGTTGGATAAAATATCTGCTGTAGAAATACTTTTATCTAAGAAAGTGATGAAATGAAATGTGTAAACTTCTTTATTTCTTGGTCCGTGATCAATGAAAAAGACAACTGGTAAATTCAACAGGAAGAAAATTTGAGGTTGAGAAAACTTGGTGTGTGATAGAGTGAAGAGAATGTCTATCGTGAATGCACATTAGGAAGGCGTCTCCTGTCCTTGCTGGCTATCTTCTTCCTTTTCCTGTTCAAATACTTCTCAAGCTTCCCGGATTTCTTCAGCTCCTTGAATTTCTCAGCCAATTCGAGTTTCTTCTTTTCCGCTGAAAGCAAGACAGAATTTCGTGAAGGGAGTGACTCAAATAATACATGTACACTGAAGCAAGTATTTTCAGCAAATGGGCCGTGAATGAAATTCAAAATGCAAAAAGATGACATGAACAACCATGGAAAACATAACTCATTCTAGTTGATTCGACTTACATTTCTTCAGATAAAACGGGGCCTTGCCTTCTCCAACGAATTCTTTCTCCTTCTTCTTGATCTCTCTTGCTTGCTCTAACCTTTTCTCTTTCTCTTTGGCTGTCTTTTCTTGTTGTGTCTGGAAGAAAGTAGAGCATCTCTTATTGATTCTGTATCTAAAGCTACATGTATTTCAACAAGCATAGAGCACGAGGAGGAGAAGGAAAACACTTTGCTGTAACACTAATGCAAGGTATTCCTGATCTAGAAATGTACCGCTATACTAAGGTATGCCATCTATTGGTATGTACATCCCATGTAGAGTGACTTTCCCAATGAGGTGAATGTAATTTACTCACCATTCTATTGATAAGCTTCTTCATCTGGAAAGCTTTATCTGGGTCTCTTTCCTTCTTTAGTTTCTTCTGCAGTGTCTGAAGAGGGCAGAAAAACATTCAATAACCTTGCCCAACTGCTGGCAAGAATACCAGTATGGAAATGAGGACACAGTACTATGTTAGAGATGATTAATGCCTCGCCATAGGCAAACTTTTCTTGGGGAGAAAAGAGTGGAACACTGTCAGTTGTGTCGATGAAGAACAGGAAAAGGGACTCCCTGAAGCCAACAGAAAGAAAATTCAAGCACCAACCTTCCACACTTAATCACTTTAAACAAACATCATCTACCAGGATATCTTCATGAATTGTACTGAGTACAGGGTACTTACAACTTTCTCTTTGGATTTGAGATCATCTAAGAAGGCATAGGATCGTTTGAAGAGGTTTTCATTGTATGCACCAGAGAGATCATCAAACCTTGGGTCCCTATGTAACTGAAAAGTGAAGGGTCAGTTCTCAGGTACATGACTTCTTCATTCATACTTGTATTTGGAAGGTGAGCAGTGAAATAAAGGGATCAGGAATGGTCAAGAAGCCACCATTCTAACACGATGAGTTCACTTCAGACTTACCCTTGCCTTTTTCATTTGCATCTGTCTATATCTTGGCACTGGTGCCTTTGAAGACATTTCCATTGGTCTGAAATGAAACAACTGTCAGTCATGACATATACATGTATATTTGACATCATGCAGAGTGTCCATTCTAGGGGACAAGAAGCTGTGGTTCACATGTCAGGTGTCTGAGAGAGGGTAAGTAAGACACAATGAAAGCAATTCAATGTCAACTCAAAAGCTGCAGCTCCAGAGGCAAACATTGATGAAGAAAATGACCAACCCACCTGTTCTTATTTGCCCTTTTGAATATCCTCTTCTTGCCATCTTGCCCACCCTTACCAAACAATGCTTGGTTATAACTGAAATAAGAAGGAATGAATTCAATTCATACATGTACATGTATAAGATTTCCACTGAACCAATGCACTCCAGAAGAACTCTTGGCTGACAACATGGCTGATTTCCTGACAACCCATAAAGATGAAAATGAATGTATGGAAATGGCACAGGCGTAACACTAACGTCCTGCAGGCGTTCCGCCAATCAGACTCATCAGTAGGTGTTTCGGTCCCTGTTACCACCTCCCTGATTGGTTGAACACTTTCCTGAGGCGTTGCTTACGCGCCAGTCTCTCACCGCATTAACAAGTCCCTTCGATCAGGTTGAGATTCACTGCACATGGTGTCACAGGAATTCAATAATGGGCACATACTTACACCTTTGATCCAACTCTTTCTTTCAGCTTCTCAAGCTCGTCAAATGGCATGTTCGCAATTTCTGGAAAAAGGGAGGGCATGAAGATTAGACAAATGAGTCCTGCTGCCAATCTATCAGTTCATACAGAAATCAATAGAGGGCTTCTGATACTGAAAGTGTTTGCCCACCCATGACCAATAGACGATATCAGTCCAAAAGAGGGCAGCACCTGACGGTAACTACAGCGTCACGACGTCCCGTACTCATTCCATGACATCTTGACGTGAGACGACGTCATGATCGCTGAAAAAGTGGAGGTTTTTCGAGTGACGTCGCCGCGTTCAGAATGGGGGACGGGACGTCGTGACGCTGTAGGCCTAGCAAGTTATCGTCAGGTGCTGCGCTCTATTGGAGTGATAGAGTCTATTCAACTTCCTACATTTTGAGGACTGTACTTACCTTTTCTGATGGCATCCTGGAAAAGAAACAAGAATTTAATAGAGCATGATTATTTGAAAATCAATCAGTATTATTATTAAACACAATACAGAGATGTGAGCTGCCTCATTTGAAAATATTGCTGAAAACTTATAAATTGGTGTTGTTTATTTGTTGATAAATCATTGATGACCACACTTACATACTCATCATCTCCTGCTGTTTCTTCACTGGACCTGGCAGTGGCACTGTTTTCTCCAACCACTTCACTTGCCATTCCATCACTCTTAGGAAGTGACTCATCATCAGTGCTGTCTTCGGGCGACGAAGAAGAATCTTCTCCTGACTCCTTGTCCTTTGAAACATCCACACTTAATCTCTTGCTTTTCTTTTTTTTCTTAATTTTATCACAGTAAGAAGGAGTTCTGACCTTGCCAGAGGACTCTGTGTTTTTGTTTGAGTTCAGAGAAACAGTTGGTTCAGTCACCATTTCTTCATCACTGCTTTCAGAGGATGTGGTATCATTCTGCAGACCTCCTGTAGCACCTTTGGTTCCCACTTCAGCTCCACTAGAATAGCTAGATTCATTTTCTGATGTCTCAGATGCTGACGACTCACTTGAAACAGTCCTTGATACTTCCATGGGCGATTTTTGACTCTGTTTCAATGATCCACTACCAGAAGCCCTTCGCTGTTGATTTTTCACTGAAATCACATTTTGTCTCATCAACAAACCCAAACCATCTTTTTGTTTGGTTACTTTTTTCAGAGTTTTCAACTTCTCAGCCATGATGATTCTCTTTCTCTGGGACCCCATGGGTTGAGTTACTTCATACTTTCTTCTCATTTTCGTCATCAATTTCACCAATCTACAAGCCTATTTGATGCTGCACAGTTACCTGGAAATTGACAATTAATTAAATAGACTGTATTTAGAATAGGCCTCCATGTCATAGTCACCACACTGTGCTGTGGTATCACGCGAAGCTTTGCTTTGGAATAGCATGATTGGGAGGCCTAAACATCTGACTTTTCTTCTTCAAATTATCATCATCTATCATCATTCTTCTTTGGTGATACTCGATAGACCGCTACCGGTATCTAGCCTATTTCATCGAGGGGGGTGTAGAGCATGGGACCGTCAACCGGGGCGATCTGACTTTTGCCTGGGTGGCATGCCGTCACACCATGTACACTAATCATGCTAATGCACAGCACAGGTGCAGCAATGTATCTTGCTGATGCATGGATGGTCATGATGGTGGTCGCGCGCATGACGCATGTGTTGTGGATTTTGTATGGATGGACAACGAGGCCAAATTCATGGTTCAGAAAACAATGTAACGATTACTTTCCAACCTGTTCCCTCAGCCAATCGTTAAACCTATTGGCATTTATCAAACTACCACAAACATACGGAATGAAACGCCGTAAATTTGATATTTTTTAGCAGAAAATTGCGGGTTAGCCAATTTCATGGAGGCCGCCATCTTGATCTGTTGATCAGGAAGGTCAAGGTCACCAGTCATTAACATTTTGTATCTGCCAATAAAGGAAAGCATTCTGCCCATCTCATTTCAGCGGGACTCCGTGGCGCAACGGTAGCGCGTCTGACTCCAGATCAGAAGGTTGCGTGTTCGAATCACGTCGGGGTCAAGTTCACTTTTTTCATTTTTTTTCATCAGAATCATTTTTTTCTCTTTTTCCTAAACAATTTTTATCTCATAACAAATACATGTACATGTACTTGCCAGTATTTTTGTAATAGAAAAACAATATTTTGCCTTTCTAATACAATCACTCTAGGACTCGCTATATATGGTCCTACAGGGCCGTAGCTAGCTTTTTTTCGCTAGGGGGGCATTTTAAGCAGATGTGCTCAACGGATGTGGGCTTTGCCTTCGAGCACCGGTGGGGCCGGTTTTGTGGGGGGTGTGGGGGTCCTCCCCCAGAAAAATTTTGAAAACTAGAAGCTCTGAGATGCGATTTAAAGTCAATTTCCTGTGCTCTGAGACACGAACAATAATGATCTTTTTATCCCATTTGATTTTGCTGAAAAAATTTTTTTTTGAACAATTGGGCTGGGGGGGGCATTTGCCCCCCCCCCCCGTCCCTATGCTAGATACGGCCCTGTCCTAGGGCACACCAGGATAGCCAGCACCTCCGAGTCTGAAGACTGAACAGCCGGCAACATAGTCGACCCTACCAGGGAGATCCTTTTTCTCTCCAGTACATTGTCGGTAAACCCATATTTTGAAAGGGAATTGATACTTCGGTCGTGCTGAGACCTTCATGCCAGGTCCCTTTTAGAATGTTTTATACCCGATGGGTAAGCTTTGTCCTCTTCAATGGTACTAGATTTATGTACACATTCATCACTTGCATGAAATAACTGAACATAATTTCATGAGTAATCACCAATTTTATTGTGATTTTTACCATGACAGTCAAAAGAATAATATACTCACTTGCCACAGAAACACATGATGCCACATCTGTCAAATGAGATAGAAAGAATCCTATTTTCTAGTTTCCATTTAAACCCATTAGTCAGTCCGTCCAACATGCAGTTCATTATTTATGAATGACAACGGGCCTGTAATCTAGAGAAGAGCTAATCATGTTATGACCAACCTACAGGGGTCCCGCTAACTTTATCCGTGTCACCCTGTATAGACATGGCATCATGAGTTTCACACATTCCTGGGCATCGAGAGATCACCATATTTACAAAAACTACATGTAAACCAAAATACAATAGGTAACCGGTATATAAAATGCATCACTACAACTGCATCCCTTAGATGAGAAGGAAAAGCATTTTACAGAGCAATAGCAGACGAAGTTGTAACTAGTGGTTGCATAGATTACACCACGTTTCTTGAAAAGCAACTTACGCAAGTCGGAAGTGTTCGTTTCACCATCTTGTACGTAATGTATCAGGCATAACATTTGCCTTCTTGAACGAAGTGTCAAACTGTCACATCGTGTAATGAAGTTGAGATCTTCCTATCTGTTCCTGCATAGTTATGTGATACGGAGATGGAGTAGTTCTTATTGCATCTTCGGTCACTAAGCTTGGCTACGAAGTATACACTGGTCTTGAGGTGTGCGACAAGTAGCCAAGACAAGTGCAATTTCATGCATTTCCACATCCAAATCTCAACCCCTTTCCCGAAAATAACGTGACCAACACAAACACAACACAAAGCAGAATGCCAATTCCCATCTCGGGGGAACTCTTCATCACAATTAGATCACCTGGAAACATAAAACTAGCAACTTGGAGACAGATGACAACACAGCAGTGGCGAAAATGAAAACAAGAACCCTGTAGATAACAGAGAGAAAGGAAGACACACATCAAATGATCACAGCGTCCACTGATTTGTCCAAGCTTTAACCCTGTTCCATTCTTCTTACACTTCATGAAGGGAGTTCAATCTGATCAACAGATTCATTTACATTCCATTGATATTAACAGATTGTTAGCTTCTCTCATGAACCATCCTAACTAACAGAATGTGCCAAAATACACCACGATCCACACACGACTACCAACATTACATTAGCTTAGAAACATCTCTATGTCTAGGCACCAAATCATTGTCAACTTGTTGAATCAAGATCAAAATCTTGATGTTCGGAAGGTGAATAATTCCGTTGAAAACCACAGAACGTGTATGACATTCATAGGTTGTTCCTAAGACCTAGATGAAAAGCCAAGCATAATCTACGACTGAAAATAAACTACCACTATACACAGAGGAAACTACTCCATACAGATGTCTAACCACAAGACTTGACGAATGCTGCCCTTAAGAGGTGTCCTGATTACAGAGGTCCAAACGAATGGAAATGACTGTTCCACTTGGCATCCGCCAGGTAGATGGGCACCTACTGAGGGAAGTGTACCCCCAGATTTCATAACAAAGGGGCTATTCTAATCAGCAATAAGCTTACCCTCTACGTTCACATTCGATGCGACACACTCGAAGAAAATATAAAGATGCAGACAGAATGAATCGTAAATGCAAAGTCAAAATGGTGCTCAGTAACATTAAATTCGACAACAGGTCGGTGTGCAATAGAGAATAAGTTTGAAATGGGGTCACGGGAATCACTGTGTAGGGAAGTCCGGAGCCAAAATGACACCTTTCCAAATCAATGTTAGCAGAACAACTTAAAAGCCAAGAAGTACCGGGAATGCAGGTTGCGGTGCTCACATTTTGTACGAGCCCTTGGATAACCATTCCACAATGATATGGTGCTATGATTCTATACACAGAGAATGAAATTGTACTCTCCTGCAGACAATTGGAGAAGCTACTTATAAGTACCGGTACATGAAATAGACTGTCTGCTGAAGACACAATATGTTACGCTAAATAATTATAGAGCACACATGCAGACTGTCTATTTTGAATAAGTCAGGATTGTCACAGTCATCATCAATAATTCATTGCATTTCATCGAGTTTGCTTCATTCATGAGCTCATAACTAATGTAATGTCAAATTAAGTACCGGTTTCGCATAATCACCATCACAGGTAGACAGAAGACTGCAGAGAATAACTGATCAAAAAACGTTAAGTATCACGTCCTTGTACTAAAGCATATGAAGGGCTGGTGCACCAACCAGACTTAGTAAGTTTAGAAGTCTGATGCTTCCCAAAGTCCTTGAGTGACCTCCACATTTCTGCCTCATAAGGTCACATACTTAGTTTCTGATATAATGGATCTATCATATTCATCAACACAAGGCTTGTGATGTCCTGTCAGGTAGGCTAAACCTCTGGCTCACATAGATCAAGGACTTTCAACCAAGCATAGAAAGTTACATCAGATCAGTTCAGACACCCGAACATGTTTCACGAAATGAAATGAATGAAAACAACATCTAAACAGCTACAATACATGTACATGTACTTGATTACACATTCTTTAATTTAAAATGAGCATGTTTTTCATACATATACATCGAGTCAAAAATTGCATGCAAAATGAGTTGAACCTTCATCACCACAATGGAAAATCCATATGGACTGCACTGGATTGTTACTTTTTGAAATCATAATGTTACCACACTGGAAATTGCATTTGAAGAATCCCTGCCATAGCAAGTTGGGTGATTGTGCAATAATCAAAACATGCAGATGTTCACATATACTGAACACACATTTTAGTACAGCTGAAAGAAAATAAACGTCTGTGTTTCTACAACACCATGGAGTAACCCCTTCATTTTCTGAGTCAAAACACAATTTTCATGAGGATGTTTTCAACGAAACGAAACTGGCCAAGCTAGGATTACGCTGCCTTAAGCAAAGCCTCATTAAATTTACTGCCCATCCCCCAGAAAACCCATCCTGGACTTAACTAAGTTGATTAAGTACAACTAAGTGCATATATACACAAGAATGAAAGATGGAATTCCCATGACATGATCTCTGGTGAACTTTTGGACGATGCTGCTGCTTGGCAAACACTAGGAAAAAGTAAGTTAAGTTAGGCATGTACTCCAAATGTCACTACATTCTTTATAATTCACCCATTGACAGTAAATGTGGAATTTCAATACGTTTTTAAGTACTTTTATGAGAGATCTGTTCAACTCCATGAGTTCTTTCAGAATTTGATCGACAGGTTCATGAACATCCCTCATGTCCATGGCGATAAAAAACCCAACCTGTATTCTGAGCAATGAAATACAGCTTGGACGTTTCTAAGCGTAGACCGAGTTGTCAAAGTGACACTGAGAACACATGACTCTTCATATCTTGATGATGTATAGTTCCAGAATATGGAATAGATCTAAGGCACCAGAAAATTAGACAATGTTGGCGTGGATATGCTTCATTCTTTCTTGACAGTGACGACGTTGGCTTCAGTTCCATCCTCCCTGGTTGTAACAGGCTGAAAAAGATTGTCAAAAACAGTGAAAATAAAGCAAAATGTTATCTACACCCAATTCATGAAGATGCCAGGGTGAGAGTGAGTTGACAATCACTCACATGGTGGCAGCACTGCTGCAGTAACATCAGTTGTCAGCTGTTGGTACCGCACATGGAGCTTCGTCACTTTGTCATATTGATTGATGATGATAACAGATAATTCAAAGGTCTTACTCTGTATTGTATACCAAGCAGTAATAGAAAACCCTGACCAACTTAGATGAGTCCACAAAGCCTAAGGCCTTGTGTACATGCATACATGACTCATGAATGGATTTAAAGGGGAATACCCTGCACTGATTTGTATTCACACTGCATGTATTTTGACAGTTTTGCTATTGATGGTATACTGATATCGCAATGAAACTGCCCATGAAGGGTGCAACCTGCCATAGTGATGGCTGCCTGGAGTCATGACAATCAGGCTGGCATGACAGAGTGACTTGCTCTACACAGTGCATGCACAGATCATGCCTCAGTTAATGAGATAATAGCAGTAATTATTCAGTCAGAATAGGGATCGTTTTAGACTAATTACAAATCATAGATTTTAACTGCCTGAATCTGGGAAGGGATAGGTCAGATGTAGGTCACTTCCTTCTTTCTAACATAAGAACAGCATAATATTATCTGAACAAATGAACGAGTGAATGACAAATGCTATCATTAGACAAAC
>NMRB01000924.1:131424-156899 GCA_002633025.1 Notospermus geniculatus | reverse complement strand
CCCCCCCCCCAAAGTTTTGAAAGAAAAAAAATTTTTTCGAAAAAAAAATTTTTTTTTGAATTTTTTTTTCTCTCCCCCCCCCTCCTTGACAATCCTGGCGGAAACCCTGCCTGGTGGGAAGAGGCCGAGTTCGATCGAAGTACATTGGGGGTTGGGAGTGTTGTGCACATTAGTGGATGAGTACATAATATATACCAATGTTTCAAACTCCTCCATTGAACGGTGAAGGAGGAGATATCACTTTTGGACGGCTCATGGTTTTTATCGAAGTTTGACCCCTGTGACCTTGAAACTAGGTCAAGGTCAAAACCCCTATGATATATTGTGAAGCTGTCACAGATAAACCTTCACACAAAATTTCATCACTTTATCACAATTACTTTAGGAGTAATGACCATAAATGTGTTTTTCACATAACGCCCCCTGGTGGAAAGACAGGGAGTTGGATCGAAATTCCAAGAGTGTTGTGCACAATAGTGGATGAGTACCTAATACATACTAAAGTTTCAAGCTCCTCCGTTGAACGGTCTAGGAGGAGATATCACTTTCGGACGGACGGACAGCCGGACGGCCGGACAGCCGGACTGACGGCGGAGGGTAAAACAATATCTCCCCGACTTTTTTCAAAAAGCGGGGAGATAAAAAGAATGGAGTTCTTTCTTCTATGTGTACTCAGTAACTGGGTAACACAAAACTATCAAAAGTACTAGTTTGAGAAGTGCAAGTGAGAAGATAAGTGTTGCACACAAAAACGGTTGAACATTTTTGTTGAATGTTAAGATATGGTACTCACAAAGTGGCCTCTGTTACCCTCAAAGGCTTAACGTGTTTAGGACAATATATTGCAGTTTAATCGACCTTAGAATTATGTAAAGTGGATGCAGAGAGTGCTTCACGTCTTCACCTTACAATGGGTTAATTTTTTACGACAACGCATTCCTTTACACACGTGAAGTATTGCACCAAGGCACTCAGAGGTGTTTTTTTCATGGAAACTGGAAAGGTTTATGGTTGAGGGCAAAATGTACAGTGCATTGTACAAGATGTACAGTGGAATACAGTTATTATTGTTTCGCATGTTTTCCATGGTTGTGCTGACAGCCAAGGTGAGGTAAACAACAGACCAGCACATACAGTGGCTTTTTTATACATGGAGGAAATTACACGGATAAAAAGAGCCAAGATGACGTTGAACTGGGTACATCTCAAGACTTTCCGCAGGCTTGACGGATCAAATAAACCTGAATGGACGCGGAGAATATTGTCTTGAGGGAAGGGACGGGGTGAATGTTATTGACCCGGCAGCATCTCAATCTCCAGCTGTATTAGGGGTGGCCTCAAAACCTACCAGGTACCACTCTCATCACAACACGTCTTTGACCACTCTACAGGGTGGGCCAGAGAAAGTGTCCCTCGAACAATAGGGAAACAATAGAAATACTATTGCTCGAGGGACACTTTCTCTGGCCCACCCTGTATAGTAGTGGGTTGAGGCACTTAAAACACTTTCATTTTCATTTCTCTTTCATCTCATGGCATGGTTTGCAGTGGATTCACAACATTTCCAAAAGTTTCAGAATCAGAGAGTTGGCAGGGGTTCTCAGCATTAAATTCCCTACACACAATGCAAATAACCAAAGGGTCTATGTGGAGTGCCAGAAGTTAAGATACATCCCAAATTACCTGCACTTTCATTCGTATTATTTCACGAATCAGAATTCCCAGACATGTGCGCTGAGTGGTTTGTTTATTACACAACAACAATCTCAGGTCAGAGTCTACATCGGAGGTATTGATTGTGAAATGTCTACGAAAATCAATCAGACAACTGTCTGGGAAAACAGATACGTAGATACAGGAAAGAATTCTCGAGTAATACTTGGTATATGTCAAGTGACTTACTTATTAGTCAGTGGCACATGATCCGTCCAGTTCGTGAAAGTGCCCGTTACAAAAACATTCTCTCCTCCATGTTCCCATTTGAATTCAACGGACACTTTGGCAGGAACAGTCTGCAATGGAAATCACCAAATTTTGCAGGTTTTTAATCATTCAAAGTGAAACAGTTTAACTGTAGAGTTTGGGCCAATGTACACAGTCACAGAGATAACCGCAACTCTGACAGGGTCAGATCTGATGCAAAATTGTGCACTGATATCAGGGATTTCAAGAAGAAGTACTTGATTCATGTATTGAAGAGACTGGAGCGTAACTTTTTCTTTCTGACATTTCCTTTCACAAGTTGTGGGAATGAAAAGCAACAATTGGATTGCTTGGCCTGAATCATTTCCTTTCCTGTCAACAGAGGGCAGGCTTACAACAAACTGAACTGTCTTCTTTGCCCAGAATCAGACAGTGATGAGGTTGCTTTGGAAACAGGATCCGCTTAATACCCACCTCTTCAGCAGGAGCATCAGCTGATAATGTTGAGGCCTCTGAAAGTAGACAAGACAGGAGATGTCACATCACATGGAGTTGTGAGATTGGGACACGAGAGTGGCACATCTGACCTCTCACCCACGTCTTTGAGGTCTGAGCCCAGATAAACACATTGAAAACCACCACTACAATTATGTAGAGAGCCATGATGATTGATTTTAGCAACTTGGTGACTTTCTGACAAGCAGTCTGACATGGGTGCTGACCCACATCTTTAGCTCTCAAGAAGGAAGACCGGTGTTCATTACAGGAGGCCTGAATAAAGCTAGATGGGGAAGGTACTCCAAGTAGACATTGATCCACATACCGTAAATAAATCAAGTTCAAGTGGCTCTTCTCAAACATGAACACAAAATATTGAGTGCAAAACCAACAAATATACTTTCCCAATCCGTTATATTTCATTGGGACGCAAGCGTGGGTGGGACGACATTGCAATACAATGCTAATAGCTTGATAAGTCCGATGACCTGCCTTATTAGGGTTCACAACCCCTCAATATGTTCGTAACTCTCTCACAGGGGGAATATGCCACACATGAGGCGTAAAATATTTCTGCAGACTTTGCCAAATCAGGCAGCGACAGCCACCACAACAGTATAACCCAGTGGGAGAGAAGAATTTTCCACCCCGAGCATAAAGATGTTGCTTTGCTATTCCTGGAGCAAAGGGCCATGGCCAGCTCCGTGTAGGCCTAGTGCCTGGTGCAACCAGTGGACAACAGTCACCTGGTTGTAGTTCCTCTCAGGGAATAGGAGAGAATTGAATTTCAAAGACCACACAGACAATAAGCCAAGGCTATCTGATTGCCGTGAACCAATGGCGTGCAGGTGACTGTTCATTTGGCCCACGCTGTGACACTGAGTGTAGAGTGAAAAGAAAACAACATCAATGAAACACGTTCGCCTACTCATTCTGAACGGGTTAGCCACTCCCCAGAGTATGGATCGCTTTTTCGACATCCCTGAAATATGATTAACCATCAGGATATCAACAGCAGAAAATGTGGATCGGAAACAGGAACTCCCTAACGAAGTTGTATAGCCAGATTCATAAAACTAGCAGCAGCAGTATCTTCAGGTGGAACTTGAACCGAAGAAGTTCCGCAGCTGTGCACTTCACGAGGACTTTTTCCTCACTCGCCAGGTTTATGCTTTGCACAATGTTAATGACTCTTTCTGGTTCATTGCACCAACTTAGGTAGTCAGGTGTTGAGCAGGGTAGACCAATTAGCTTTGCCTGTGATGGACAAAGATGCTGGGTATAATTTTGCACTTAGCATCTACCCATATGACCATTCTTCAACAATGAAAACAACTCCGCTTTTGCCTTTCCACAACAAAAACCATAGTGCAGGGTAAAGCTTGGTTCTTCTTTTTGAAAATAACAGTGCAACTTGAACACTTGGACTGAAGCCAATATCCTGGTCATTCAGGAACAACCATGTTATTGGCTGATATGTCAGAAGTGACGAGGCTTCATCCTACATATTAAAGGCCATTTAAAATTAATCTTTAGTTTTTCATCACCGACCGCCGTCCAGATTTTTAGGCCTGCCCTGATTTTTTATTTATTTTATATTTTCTCAAAAATAAAACATTTTTTTGTCCCCCAAGCTTCACCAGAGATCGTCGACACAGATATGGGCGGTTAAACCCGCATTTTTAAGACGTTGGCAAAACAAGACGTTGAGACACTTTTCAAAGACATAGAGTTCAAAAATAAGACATTGTTCAAAGACCACACAGACAATAAGCCAAGGCTATCTGATTGCCGTGAACCAATGGCGTGCAGGTGACTGTTCATTTGGCCCACGCTGTGACACAGAGTGTAGAGTGAAAAGAAAACAACATCAATGAAACACGTTCGCCTACTCATTCTGAACGGGTTAGCCACTCCCCAGAGTATGGATCGCTTTTTCGTCATCCCTGAAATATGATTAACCATCAGGATGTCAACAGCAGAAAATGTGGATCGGAAACAGGAACTCCCTAACGAAGCTGTATAGCCAGATTCATAAAACTAGCACCAGCAGTATCTTCAGGTGGAACTTGAACCGAAGAAGTTCAGCAGCTGTGCACTTCACGAGGACTTTTTCCTCACTCGCCAGGTTTATGCTTTGCACAATGTTAATGACTCTTTCTGGTTCATTAGACCAACTCAGGTAGTCAGGTGTTGAGCCGGGTAGACCAATAGCTTTGCCATGTGATGGACAAAGATGCTGGGTATGATTTTGCATTTAGCATCTACCCATATGACCATTCTTCAACAATGAAAACAACTCCGCTTTTGCCTTTCCATAACAAACACCATAGTGCAGGTTAAAGCTTGGCTCTTCTTTTTGAAAATAACAGTGCAACTTGAACACTTGGACTGAAGCCAATATCCTGGTCATACAGGAACAACCATGTTATTGGCTGATATGTCAGAAGTGACGAGGCTTCATCCTACATATTAAAGGCCATTTAAAATTAATCTTTAGTTTTTCATCACCGCCCGTCCAGATTTTTAGGCCTGCCCTGATTTTTTTATTTTATATTTTCTCAAAAAAAAAGATTTTTTTTGTCCCCAAGCTTCACCAGAGGTCGTCGACACAGAAGCGTGCGCCATCTGGTGACCATTTAAATGACTAAGTGGTCGCACTACGGTATCTTGTGTTTCGCTATCACTACCCGCATGCGTGTGTTTGGCTTGGCGGGATGTGCAGCCACACATGGCGAGTGTCAATGCTGTTTGACCTTTCAATTGGCCGTATTCCTCCCGATTTTATTTATATAAAATATAAAATGCCCTCCCCACCAAATTTTTCAGCCTCGAGTGATGAAAAACTAAAGATTAATTTTTAATGGCCTAATCATTTTAATGCCTGAAACAATGAAGCAGGAAGTGGACTATAGAAGCAGGAAGCCAGGCTTCACATGCTTTATATAAGATTAAGTGATTAGTTGTACCAATAATGGGGACATTCTAATGTTCATAGTCCTAAATAAATGCTGTTGATACTGTCATTGCTGAATGTTCCTTTGTTGTGCTAAGAACTTTGACAATTCCACAAGGAAGAAAAGTGGAAAACCCAGAACGTAAAGTTACCAGATTACAGAAGGAACACACTCTATTCATTGTGTTCAATTACAATATCAAATATTAGGCCTATGTCAAGAATGAACTGTCACTGGGGTCTCTGAAATTAATAGGATACCTGCCCATTAATTGTTCTAATCCACTACCTTCTTTGGTCGTTATCTTGCCCTGTTGATCTGCTACAACACTCCAATCTTCAGTTCTTGTGACCCTGCCAAATTGATCTATTGTACTACAATCTGTAGTCCTTACGATCCTGCTAAACTGATCTATTGTACCAGAGTCTTCAATGCTAATGACCTTGCTAAATTGATCTAATGTGCTGTAGTTTTCAGTTTCACAACCGTGTCAAATTGATCTGTTACAGAAGATACCAACCTGAGGAATTTTCATCAGTAGTAATACAAGTGATTTGAAGACACTGCATAGGGTTAATATGTCGATAACCCTACAAGATAACTTAACTATCCCCTAGGCCTATGTTTATCAATCGATCAATAAGAACATCTGTTCATCTCATGATTTTCTCTCCACTGGTCAATTACAGACTATTTCTAAACTGATACTCTGCCTGCCTGGAAGCTTGTCACCACTTTAATTTGTTTTTAACTCATTCCAGCACAAACTGACATAAACTCCAATGGACATCACTGAAGACAGAAATCTCAGAATAGGCGCCTCTCACACAGTAGGAAGCTATTTTATCATGATGGCGGTGACTTAGGGCCGAATTCACGGACCGCACTTTAGCCTAAAGTATAGCTTAAGTTGGACTTTCTCTATGCTTTAAGCATTGCGGAAAGTCACACTTTAATGAAAGTGTGACCCGTGCATACGACCTTTAGACATCAACTGTGCAACAGACCCCAGATATTTCCAATCTGCAGCATCAACAACCTCATGGTACGCATTGAAGAAAGCAGAGGGCAGCACTACCAGTACGGCAAACCCTTCTATCTCAAGTCCCCAAATGTTCCCCTCACCTGGAGTCTGAGTTTTTTCCTCAGTCTTCTCTTCAGCAGGTGCCTCCTCCTTAGACTCCTCTACCACCTCCTCTGTTTGAGCAGCGGGTTCCTCGGGAGATGTCTCCTCCTCTTTTGGGGGTTCTGTTTCAGCAGGCGTTTCTGCGGCAGGAGTTTCTGGTTCTGCTGGCGGCTCCTCTGGCTGTTGCGTCTCCTCTGACGGTGCCTCCACTGGTGGCTCCTCATCTTTGGCAGCTTCCGGCGCTGGTTCCTCCTCCTTCACTTCTGGAGCAGGTTCAGCTGGCGTCTCTTCTGTTTCCTGAAGTTTATGAGGAGTAGAACAGATAGGCGGCAAGCATGAAGGTCTATGGAGCCACGGTGGTGTAGTGGTCATGGTGGTTCGGGCCTCCGACTAGTGGTCAGAGGTACCGGGTTCGAATCCCACTGGGCGTGAGACTTTGGGCAAGTCTCTTTGCCTCACTGGCCTCTCTCCACCCAGGTGTATAAATGGGTACTGGTCGGAAATGCTCGGATTGTAGCGCTGAATGAGCAGCTCATCTGAGTTCTACTGAAAGGTTTCAGGACAGACTGGGGTTGAAGTGTGAAGTCGGATGACACCTCCACCGTTGTTGATATCAGACTATAAACCCAACCTTTTAACTTTTTGTGGGCTCTCTCACTTCATATCAGCAGGGTTCTGGATGGGGCTGGTATGAATTTGATTATTGTTGGTGAGCACAGATTCAAGCCTCTGATTGGTCAAAGCTGCACGGTAGTGCAACCCGCATGTTTACCATGCTGGCTGCAGCAAGGTAACACCAGTGCTCAGGCCCCTGTAATCAGTACCCTTCTCAATAGAGGAGGCCCAGTCCCAAAGGTGTTCTGAACAGAGAGGTTCGACTGCGATATCTGGCGATTGGCACTAAACATTTGAACAGCTTGTGATTTACATATTTGACAACCAGAGTGCGTGTCACTGCGAAAGAACTGGAAGAAAACCAACCTGAAGAACATAATTCATTTATGACTTAAATGGCCGGCAGGACACGTCTATAATCTATTTGATTTCATAGACATTTGTATTGTGATTAAGTATAATCCAACCAGGAAGACAACTTGTATTTGTACACAAGACACAGGCCTGGGTGCATGACCAACATCTTGCATAATTGCCAGGCTTAGGAAGTACATACAACCAAATCCAGATAAAGGATCCTATAATGTAGGTCAGACCAAGTGGCTTGGTATTGTCAATTTCAGGTATAGAAAGACACTCAGGGTTGTGTCTGCAATTGTTGTGGACATGGAGGAAATCTGCTAATGAAAACGTCCGACTCTGCCCAAGCAGAGTCTGGGCAGGTCAGCCCCAAGCTGGATGGGCATTTTTCTGATACTGCCTGTACACATCCTCCCACAGCAGGGCTTTGCTTGATTTCACTTCTCTTCATACACTCGCACACAAAGTTTGTGCGAGTGGATGAAGAGGAGTGAGGTAAAACCCCTGCTGTGGAGGATGGCCTGTACAGTGAGACAACTCACAGGATCAACACTTACTGTTTTTGCTTCTTCTGTTGTGACCTCCTCGACGGCACCAACAGGTGGCATCTCAACCACCTCTGGCTCCTTCGTTTCCTCAGCAGGTTCAGATTCATCTTTCTTCTCCTCCTCAGCAGTTTCCGTCACAGCCTCCGTCTTGGGTTCCTCCGTTTTTTCAGGCTCAGGAGCCGTCTCTTCTGCCTTTACATCTTCTGTCTTCTCTTCTTCTTTCGTTTCAGTAACTTCTGTTTTCACATCTTCTTTCGTTTCTGCTGTCTTCTCTGCCGCAGCATCACCATTCACTAACGGTGCATCTTCTTTTTTCGTCTCAGCATCCCCAGGACTAGCAGCAGCAGCCTGTTCCTCTTTGGAGGCATTACCATTGACGGCTGGAGCTGTTTCCTGAAATGATGAAAGTGACGCTGTTAGCCAAATTGTCCTGGGCATCCTCCCACAGCAGGGCTTTGATCTCGCTCCTGTTCATATGCTCTCACAGATTGATGAAGAGGAGCTAGGTCAAGACCACTGCTGGGGAGAATGTTCTGGTTGGGCAATCTGACATGTTAGATCTATAGTCACAACCAGTCTGCAGAACAGATATCACAATATGACATGTATGACAGCAAAAAGGGCCAAGTAGACAGTAAGCTCATCGATTCTGATGATAATGGGACTGGGAAAGGGTTAATAAACATTAAATCTTCGTGATATTAGAAAGATTCTGCATCGTGAAAAACGACCACACCCCACAGACACTGGCAGGCTGCGTTAAGATTAAGCCCTCCATCACAATGCAATTATCTCTCTTCAATCTTTCACAGTGAGGGTCAAGTCACGGCTTTCCTGTCCTAGGCCAGCCAGCATCTCATGAACTGCATTGAAATTGTTTCAGATGAGCCCGGTCAGACTATCTGCATGTTCAGCTGAGGGCAAACGTTGACTGAATCCCTTGTTCGGATGGACCCAAAATTAGACCCTGAGCCTTCCTCGTGTCCACCACACGCACAATGGCCCTCACCCATCTAAATGGACCCAACGACAAAATCGGACCCTCAGCTTTCTACTGTCCACCCAAGGAGGACAATAGTCCTTGTTGTCATCAAAATGCAATTACTAAGGACAGATTGAGCCAGGACTGTCAATGTGTTCATGAAAAAAGTTGTAACAGACAATCAGGGACATGATGATCTACTTGACACTCGGAAAGGTTACTCTAATTACATGTATCACTCTGAGGAGAGTCACAAGCTCACACTCCTGTGAGTGTGACATGATCTTGCTGGGTTTTGACACGGTTTTTACACGGTCACACGGAGGTACGGAATGGAGGTACGGAACGCGACTGGAAATGTTCATGATCATCATTCAGAGCAAAAGTTGGACTTCAGCACAAGTGCTTCCAAGAGCAATGGCATAGTGGAAACATCAACGCCTATCACCTTAGAGGTTGTGGGTTCATCAAAGCTAATGCCACACCCAGGATTGAACTGGAAACATCTTGCATGGTAAACAGAGCTCTCCGTGATAGCACTCGCCTGGACATCATCATCAACAGACAGAACAGAAAGAGTGACAAAAGCTGTAGGACTGTAGGTAACCATGCTGGCAGGGACTCATGTTAATGGTGGAGAGGGGGAAACACCCAGTCTAGGAGGCACAAGCACACACACACAGACTAGATAATCAAACATCACAAAATATGAGACCATTGTTCCCACCCAGTTCTGTTATCATCAAAACATAACTCTGTTACAGGATAAAAGTTAGTGATTGTAGAATACAATCCATAATATTGATCAAGATGTAATTCCACTATTTCTCTGTAACAAATTCTGAAGAGGAGACTGCATTGAGTCTTACAGACTGAAAAGTAGAGCAGTTTTAACCCACTGAGTGCGAAGTCCGACTGCTATGATTCATATCAGAACAGTACAGTGAGAAAAGGCTAATATATTTTACCAATAATTTGCAGACTTCGGGTGACTCAATCTTGGCCAAGCTCCATGAAAGAGGCCCTTTATGCCTGATGGGCATACAACAGTAACCAACATTCTTGTGATATCTTCATCACCCCTGAGGGTACATTTTCAGCACATTATTCATGCAGACAAATAACAGCTTCTATTCTAGGCCCTAATTAAATATATAACAAGTCAGCCTGCATGGCCTATGGGACAAAAAACTGAGATACAATGTACATGCAGGTGAAAGGTAGTAAAGCAGGCCCCACACAGGGGTGGCCTGTGTGGTTTTGAAGGCATCCCTAAGCATAGGATAAGCATTGTTTTTAGGGATGGACAATCTCACCAGAAGACTAAACCTTGCCATCCAACTCATCCTTAGGATACAGTGCTCATCAGATGGTTGGTAATACAATGTAGGCCTAAATCCCTCAGGTACTGAGTAACCCATGTAAATGCTGTCTACCTCCAGGATCACGCTACAAAGATACCCATTAGGCAGGAAAGCAACACAAGGAACTTCAGTAATTTTTCAACACCAGAAGACAGGTACGACCGGTAAGTGACTACAAAACAACTTGGTGACCAGCTTAGAGCAACACCAAAAGGACCATCCTCTCAGCATTTCAACAGCCTACAACGAATGACCCCACCCTACCCAGGAGAATGAATGAAATGGACCAAAACTTCCAACTCCACAAAGCTCACCTTCTTCCTGCGGAAACACCAGAAACAACTCCAAGATGATTTCTCAACAACTGGTGTTGTGAGCATCGTTGTTGGATTATATTCTTCAACCGTAGAATCCATCCTTGTGTCTTACTGAAAATCCTATGCAGAATACCTTACCATACTCCCTAACCCCGGCAGCTCACTTCATGCCCAATGAACAAGTGCACGAATCATGATACCAACAAACATACAACCTGATTCGAATTGTTAGGAAGTGCTAACCAACCACACCTAGCAACAAAGGCTGTGGCTGGGGAGCTGGAGGTTTGTTATCCGATGTCCGCCCACTCTGGGAGAATATTACAGCATCTTCCTTCTTCAAAGGTTCATCCTAACGTGCTGATAATTGGTTCCTGGGAAAAGATATGTTTTGTGACCCTCCTATTCTGAGGATAACGAGATCTCATTTCAATGAATGATAATGATAATTGGGTATTAACACCATCACTTAAGGCTCAATTGCTGGTCACAGGGTGATTCAAGATACAGTTCAATATGCATACCCTGTGGCAAATTATAACTTTTTAACAATACTTTGGTTCATCAGAGTGGCATAGGGCCTAGGTGAAACATCAGTCTTGTTACTCTCTCCGAGTTTGCTCCCATTCAATCCATTCTCAGCAGAGAGGGCAAGTGAAACGTCATTGACAGCGCAGGTCTTATCTGGGCAATCTGGTTTCCTCCTACTGGAGATTAATTTGCCCAATACTGCCTAGCTAGAGCTTATCAACAATGCCACCTTTGATGCTCAGCTCTCTTTTTTCAACGATCTTTTAAAGTTGTCAACAAGCAGGAGGGCAGAGTTGCACAAGGGAATACTTGGCATTCACTGTGATACCACAGACTGAATGTCTTTGTGCCATTACATAATAGATTATGTCACTCTATTGTGTCAGGGTCTTTTTCCTTCGGCCATATTGGATGTCAGGCACATAAGCTAAGCCGTGTCTCAAAAACCCGTGTTTTTCAGACACGGGTTTCTCGAAGCCCGGCAATTCATTCATAGGTGTGACCGCAAAAAACCCGGGGATTTTATGTAGTGTAACCACGGCTATAAACTGTTGACCATGTGGGTATCAGCTGTGAATTTATAATGTAAAGTCTCTCATGAACACCATTTCATCAATGCATAGGCCTATTGAAGAGAATGGAAAGGATTGGTCCTTAAGTTATTTCCAGAAAACCATTTTCTCATTCACGAAAAAACACAGTACACACAGATTTTGATAATTACTTCTATGTTTGTTTGTACTCCGCCCTACAAGCTAACGATTTGTACAGCACAAACTACAGAAGTTTTTAACCTACTCATCATTGTAATATTGACTTTATCGGCATATTGAATGGTGTGCTATATCAAAGAGAGGGGGTAAATATATTTACAATGATTGGAAGTCATCAGTCTTCAGATGTGCCAGATCAATTGCAAGACAGAGGATTGAATTCAGATTGTTTTTTTGAGGACAACAGATGTCTCAGGATCACAGACATGACATTTCAGACTGAAGACAGTCATTGCGGTTGGGTCACTTAATTGAACTTATAGGGCCTGGGGGCTGTCAGAGTATCAGAGACGGTAATAAACATTGGGGCCTTCTTGGTCTCAGGCAAGGATCAACACCCAGACAGAGGGGCAACTTTTTTTGACATGTTCATATTCAGTTACTCCACTTTCTTCCTCAATTTCAGCGATGATGAGAATTCACTTGCTAATAAATACACCTTTGGGACTGATATGCTGTCCGTAATTGAGAGGTGTCCTGAATACAGAGGTCAAAATGAACAAAAATGATGAATTGGTACTCAATGGCTGGTTTCCTCCTGGTAGAGGTCGCCACTAAGGGAGGTTCCACTGTATTTGGTACCTGCTCTCTACATTCTGATTTTGATCAGGAATCGAATTACACACCTTTTTTGAACTTGGTCCATCACCTTGTGCAGCTACTCCATTCTCTTTCTTGGATTTGCTACTTTTACCTCCCACATCACCGCCTGCCTTAGTGATCGACGCCTTCCCTTGTTTGTTTCCCATTTTTATTAGACACTATGAAAGATTCAAGTCTTCTGAAAGTCTACACACAAAACACACTCTGGTCCTGAAAAGAGAAGGAAAATCATCATGAAATTCTGACATATCTGAAATGGGAGTCTTTGGTGTCATGCTGAGATATCAACTTATGAATGAACATTGGTCAAGAAATCTGACTTTGAACCCAATTAACTCGGAAATTGACTTTAAACTGGCCAAATCTCATGAGCACAGCACAAAATTTGACCTCGCTGAGGCAATGAAATTCACATGATCACGCATCATGTGAAATACACACATGCAGAAGACTACCAACATTGTGAAACCTGAATCCTCAAAAAACTTGCAAAATGTAGAGCAGTGGAGTATACCTGTGTTAGACTGCAGCAAGTTTGTTTGAAAATGCTGCAGTATAGTAGTGATGTAGTGAGGCTGACAATGGTCTGGCAAAGGTATGCCAGATGTTCCTGGTGTGTCTATTATTGTTATGACCTGGCAACTGCACCTTCAAGGTTACAAGCACAGCAACCACAAACAAGGCCAGACCCAAAAATATGTCTGTTTGCTGTAACCCGACCGACCCTACATAAATGGTACCGACCCAAAACTTTTTATAGGGGTAATAGCCAATATGTTTTTTTTTATGCCCCAAAGGACCCGATTTGCCGGCCGTCAATGACGAAGTATGCCGACCTAAAACATTTTACACTTCAAAACTGAATGCCAGTGTGTCATAAACCCCGAAAGACATTGTTTTTTAAACACTAGTATATTTTTATTTTATTTTGTGGAAATTGCTAATTTTTTTCCACCTCCAACTAAAAAAAATAAAAATATATGCCTACCTACCTACCCAAGCTATTAGGGCAGGGTCGGGTTACAGCAAACAGACATATTTTTGGGTCTGGCCCAAAGTCCAGGATCTTCATCTATGCTGGAAACCCCTTGTCAATTGTTTTTACATTGCCTCAATTGATATTCTGTGGTGAGGTCCTTTCTTATCTATTTTTTAAAAATGATCACTGTCAGCACATGACAACGTTTTGATTACAATACAGTGCCCCTTCAGAAGCAGAGGCTAGGGGCTTATATCTCGACGTCCAACTGGACTTGGTCCCTGTATCACACTGGTTAGTTTAGGGTTCCAAAATGAGTCAGCTATGGAGCTGTCTGCCATGAATTAGTTGGCTCCTGGTAGAATAGAGGGAGATCTACATGTAAATCCCTTGTGGATTGCATAATAGATACAGTGTATCCAATTTATGTTCTTAAACAATAGACAAGTAGGAAATGAGATGTTAGATATCATCAAGAATGACATAACAGCAAGTCGACACAGGCAGTGTTTCCGCCAGAGGGTACGCAGGGTACGCTGTGATTACCCTCAAGGGAACAGAAAAGGGCCATTTTCTTTAATTTCATGGGTTTTTTTGCTGATTTTGAAGAACTGCATACCCTCAAAAATATTTCTGGCAGAAACCCTGACAGGTGCAAAGGTGCAAAGGTCCATCAGGATCATGACGCGCCAATGATGATGATGATGATGACACTCATCATAACAAAAAAGTACACTGATACAGTACCTTAGTATGAACAATGGTTTCTGTGTTTTGTCATGTTTGTACAAGCTACTTGTCAAGACAATAGTTCATTCGGAGGATTCAGAATGTGTTCCGTCCACTCTTGCATCCCTGGCCATTACACAATGCAACTTAGAGTGATATCTGATATAATCTTTCTTGTCTACAAAGAGCAGCGAGCCCCCCATGCCCATGTTTCTCACTAAGTAGGCCTAGAGTGGAACCTCCCCTAATTGACAGTGACACCTCTACCAAGAGGACACCTCAGGACAGCAAGTTCAGTCCCTAACTAACTGGCCATACATATCTATTCATTTTGACCACTATTCAGGAGGCTTCTCAAAAAGGACAGAATCTCACAGGGACAGTCCCGAGTATGTCCTTATTAAAGGGGTTCCAGTTCCATACAAAAAGTGCATGACAACAAAACTGACAGGAAACGAGGAGACTGTACATGACAGATTCTGTGATACTCTTGACTCCCTGCCAAGTCACTTACATGACTTGTGAAAATGACAGGACACGGGACAGGACACAGAAATGTACCAATACAATAGGCCCCATTTTAATTCAATTCAGAAAAGTTACAGGTGCAAATGTAATCTCATTTCCACTTCTGGTTGTAGTTCAAATAAACATCTCTATCATTCAAATGAATTCATCCTTGTTCAAATAAGATATTTAGATGTATCCAGTAGGCCTAGATATGACACAGTGTCCAGTAGATATGACAGTGACACAGTGTACAGTGCTCAATATTGCCCCTGTATACAAGATTTCTGGACTTTTATCTTTTGCAAACTTTAATTGACCTGAGCCATAAACCGAACAAAAGATCAACCAGTATGAGTCAACTAATCTCTGCCTGCTAATCACTAATCAGGTTACCAGACTATTGTGTGTAGGATGGGGTCCCGGTCTCCCATCTCCGCCCGAAGAGAGACAGACGTGAATATTGACACAGGCATGACAGACAGAGGACGGTTTGCTTTAGGCTTCACTGCGGGATTTTCATGGCTGTGTGAATCATCAGCACCCACTGGTAAATCTTTCGCATAGCAAGGTCTTCTGGTGACAAGACAGTATCAAGGCCAATCCCAGTCATGCCAGTATACCTGGTATAAGAACGTCATCAGCAGTTCTCTTGTTGCTTTGTTCATAGACATCACAATGTTATCGTTTTTTAGACAAAGAAACAGATACGGTGCCATTTAGGCTGGATTACATGGGACAGCATTTTCGTTCCTTGCAAGGCGAGGCCTGGGGAGGTCATGGTGCCCAAGCAACAATGCAATCACTGGACATTTTAGACATTCCTGACAGAATCTCAATCATTCAGCATTCATCACTATTCATAGAATGATACAGAAAACACTGGTCGATCACACAACAAACATCCCGTGTTTACGATCACGAGACTTGAAGATCCCATGAACAGTCATAAGAGCACTTGTCTGACTCCTGAGTGCTTAGAGTTTTCAATTCTAAGAGGTCATTTCGCACCTTCATTCAATCTCTTGACGCATTCTAACTAGTCAGACTGTCTAAATTAGTTCAATAGTTAAATTGTGATTCCTAACCCATTCCGTGGTTACTTGAGTTTACAGGGAGGGAGAAAGTGTGACATTGGGTGTGCTATCTTTGGTTTAAACACGAAATGAAACGAGTAGCCTATAGTTCTTTGAATTGATTGTTATTGAGATTTGTGTGATTGCACAAGCCGACCATGACACAACAATACATTCCACGGTTGGTTGGTCATGACACGATAGAAGAGAAGTTTTTTGTGGGTTTTAAATCAATAAAGCAGTAGGCTACACGTGCCACTTAGATCTTTTCAAATAAAGACTCTCTAAAAGCCGTATATGGATTTTGATCAACCCTAACCCTGAATGAGGATTACAACCCTAACCCTAATGACATGAATGAGGGTTTTCATGTTTTACAATGAAACGTGTCTGTCAGGTCCTGGTGACGGCCTCCACAGGCTCCGACCAAGGCGAAGACATTCGCAAATATTTTTTGAGAATGTACGCCGTACGGTACTAAGTATTTTATGTCATCTGCCCGAGAAAAAGCCTCAACGTCTTCCCCGTGTGGCCCTATGCCCTGGTCTGTTGAGAAAATAGCACGTCCCCAAATCAAATGGCAATGAACAAATGCATGAAATGGCAAATCTCAGTCAGTGTCAAAGCAGAAAGCCGGATACCATACCTAAAGTTCAAGTGCTCTTGAACACCAACAGACACAACCCTCTAAACACACAAGAACCTCAGCTCAGGTAGCCAGTCATTCACTCTCTTCTCATGTAAGAGGATCCATTCCATACACACACACCTCTTCCTGTACATTATGTACGCGATGATTCAGACCCTCACACAAAGCCAAGAATCTGGGGAGGCGGTACCCTCCCGTTTGAAGTGAAATAACTCTGTTAATTATGAGTGAAATGTAGAATAAATCACATAAATCGATTCTTACTTGTTATATACACTTACCTAGCGTAACAGAAATCCTTTTTTCTAAATGAAAATACAAGAAATCCTGAGGAAATTGCACAGAAGAAGTCCTGTCAAAGGCGAAACATGCTTCATGAAGCGGCTGAACTCGTGACCTTTGACCTCGGGTCAAGACGGTTAGTTCTCATTGGTGGTGGCTAGGTGGCAGCACCGTACGGAGTGGAGGGAACCAAATCATGGGGTAGGCAAAAAAGGCACCACTGGCTCTTTGGACTCCTTATGCTCCTTAAAGCGGATTGTTCGCGTCTGTCCAAAGTGGACCAAAAATAATAAAACAACCCGTTTTATTCGTAACAACAACTGGTAAATTGCGGTGGCCGCTCAGGAAACTGTTCTGTGGTATATTTGACTCGGTGCGATAAGTCCACTTTAAGCCAACTAAATTTGTTTTTCAAGTTTTCCCAAAATGAGAGAATAAAAAATGATAAAAAACTGATTTGAACTTAAAAGTCACTTTTTGCAATGCGTAGAATAAGGTACTTTTTGCAACAAAATTGGTGAACTAAGGTATAATTTTTCCAAATTCACCATTTCTTTAACTTTCACAAGGCTTGTGTGTATTGATTACGTCTTGGAGCTAGTTAGTCCAGAAATTATTAACTTTATTGCACAATTTCTTTACCCACTGGCAGCCAGTTTTCGTTGGCGGGTACCTTACCGCCGACAAAAACTGGAAGAGGCTAGTGGAACCAAACTGGGTGTGAAAAGAATGGGAGTCCTGGGAATGCAAGTTAGAAACACAGAAGATAGTCTGCTATCGTATTGAAAAGAAACACAACAAAGAAGAAGAAACACAACAACAACAAAAATTAAATCAAGAGAAAATTTAATTTTCCAAAATATTTCATGATAAAATCATGCTTGAGAGAGTGAAACAATAAAATCAAGATGCATATACTTTATGCGCACATAACTCCACCGTAACAAAGAAATTCCCTTTGAATTGCCCCGGTGAAATACTTCTCTCTTCTCCCAGAAATCAAGGGACAATTCCACTAGAGACATGATTCTGAACAGACACACACAATGACTAAACTCTAGTCGGAATCGGACATGACTGTGAATACAAAAAACAAAGACTAGGCTTTGTACAACACTTCATGCTGGTTCCCATCCTGAGAATGTCACTATCAGGACATTTATGGTCGTGCGAGGAGGGGAGCAGTTGTGAAGACCTGGGTGTGAGGATGGCTGGTCCCAGAAAAGACACTCAGCATTCAATGATACATCATTATACAAGCAGTGTTGCATAGGTCTTCCAGGGCGTGCCAAGGAGTTACATCAGACCCAATACTTCTTCTGTCTCGGGGTCAATATCAATGTCGTAGAAACATGGACGAGTTGGCAGGCCAGGCATTGTACTCATCTGGAAGGAAATAAAGAACATTTTGTAGGAAGTGGGAACATGTCTATGAGATATGAGGTCTGATTGCTCTGATGTGCTGGGATGGATCGTTGGTCCAGGCAAACACTGATACTGTGAGAAGTCCTCATCTGAAACGCTCAAGATGAAAGTGATGATGTCCCAAATTAGATGAGATCATAAGCTGAGGACTTACTGTGCCAAGTAATGGATAGATGAAGCCAGCACCAACACTCGCACGAACATCCCTGATGGGAACCGTGAATCCAGAGGGAGCTCCCTTCAGGGCCGGGTCATGTGACAAGGACAGGTGCGTCTTAGCCATACATATCGGTAACTCAGAGAAACCCTGAAAAAGAAGAAGGGATACATGGATTGAGGACTGAAGTGACATGAGCTTGGCAATGCTACAAACCTTACTGCAGACAACTCTGTCATATGTATGAACCAATTTGTGCCGGCTCGCCACAGCGCACCCTTCTACAGATCTCAAACGAGAAAGTACCGAAAACATACCTGTCTTTTATAAACATCCAGTTGTTTCTGGGCATCTGGTAGTATCTCTATTCCATCAGCCCCATAAACTCTTTTAGCAATAGTCTCCATCTTCTCCTCCAAGGAAAGCTGTGAAAAAAAACGTTTCAGTTATGACAGGTACTTATCTCATCGGAAATGGTCTGGTAGTTCTCAAATGATCAAGTGGAAAGTAACTTTACTGAACATCCATGCGAGCTGTCAGCCTGATGCACAACCTCCTGAAGTCAAGGGAGGAAACTTACCTTCAGATCGTACAAAAATTGGAAGTTACTTGGTTCCCTGCAAGCCCTGTCAACAGCTTCTCCCAAGTCCCTGGCCCCAGCACCACCATCCGCCCAGTGATGGCAGATGATGGCATCAAAGGCACCTGCCCCTCTTGCCTCCTTTTGGACTAGTTCTAGTTCAGCTGGTGTGTCGGTGCTGAAAGAGAGAACTTCGACTCACCATCCACAAGAGACCATATCATAAGAACAGTCCCAGAGCTGACCGAGTGGTGGACACTGGGAACACCCATGCTGTTTTACTCCGAGTCAGTACCGGTACACCTCATGTAATTTCCCTCTGCTTTCCTCCACTTATTTCCTGGATTACATCACAGGTGCCCATTTTAAAACCAAGACTGTCCAACTCAACACAAAGCAAAATTGGAACTCCAGTGACACAATGGACTGACACTTTTTATAAGAAAACCAACTCACTTGAATCCATTGATAGCCACCACCACTGGGATACCAAAGGTCTTTGCTATTTGGATATGTTTCTTTAGGTTAGCAGTCCCCTTCAAGACAAGGTCCAGGTTCTGAAAGAAATGAATACTATTGATATTTTCCTTTTCATGCTAACACAGGAAGTACAGTCTAATCTAGGTAGGCAGTATCAATATTAACGAGAAACACATCACTAAAGTTCACATGTTATAGAACTTCCAACATACCTCTTGTGTATATTCAGCAGGAAGAGGTACCCCGGCAGTGACGGTCGGGCCACCACCATGCATCTTTAACGCCCTCACGGTGGCCACGAGAACGACTGCATTAGGGATCAAACCTGAGTATCGACACTTGATGTCAAAGAATTTCTCCATTCCAATATCAGAACCAAAGCCAGCTTCAGTCACTGCAAAGACAGTACAATACAGGTAGAACTAATTCCACTTCTTCTGAATATGAACACATCCGCAGTTGTTCACTGGATCCTGGATGCATACTTACCAACAAAGCCATCTTCCCCAACTAACTTCAGGGCGATTTTATCAGCAAGGATGGAAGAATTCCCATGGGCGATGTTGGCAAATGGACCAGCATGGACGAATACCGGAGTTCCCTCTAGAGTCTGCAGCAGGTTTGGTCGAATGGCATCTCTCATGAGGACAGCAAGTGCACCACTAGCACCCTGAAACAGTCAAATGATTGATATCTAAGGATAGAAAAGATGTAGGCCTAGAACAACCAAAGGACATTTCATTGCTGTGGTGCAATAATCTGTCCATTCTCGGATTATCTTGTGCAATTCCTTGGCTTCCAATGGGCAGTATTTACAGCCTTGCCATCACAAGTATTAACAGTAGGGTCCAGCAGATCAACCAGAGTGAAACTGCTTACCAGATCATCAGCAGTCACAGGACGCCCTTGTTTATCACTCGCAACCACCATCTTCCCCAGCCTCTCTCTCATGTCCTCCAGACTCGTCGTCAGAGCAAGCACAGCCATGATTTCACTCGCCACCGTTATGTCGAACTGAGCCTCACGACTCTTTCCTTTCTCAGTCGGTGATTGGCCGATTGTGATCTTCCGAAGGAATCTGTCGTTGGTGTCAATTACTGTCAGGAAGAGAACGCAATATGTAGTAGTTTACTTCATTTTTGCAGCCAGGCAATCCTGGATTATCAGGTGCACTGGTCTTTTGCAGCCTGTGCCAATGACGTCACCCACCCCCAACAGGGACTCCACGTAACACAGAGACATGGGGTAATATTANGTCGACTCGCAAACAATTTGACATGAATGGCCTCATCTCGCACATCTCATTCAAGAAATCTGACAGTGACAACTAACAACCACCATAGATACCTCTTTACAAAATCAATCCTCACCTGTAGCCTGGAGAGCTGGATCTTTGAGAACTCCCTTGCCCCCTTCTTCTTAGGAACCAACCGACCATAGAGGGCAGCATCTGTCTGTGTGGCCTCATGGAACATCCTGGCATCAATAGCAGCGGCAAGAAGATTGTTGGCGGCAGTGATAGCATGAAGATCTCCTGTCAGGTGGAGGTTGAATTCTTCCATTGGGATGACCTGTGAGTATCCACCACCAGCAGCGCCACCTGGGAAGAAATAACATTAACATCACATCATGGATGTCTTACACAAACACCAAGTCTTACATCAAAAGTAAACTTCATTTTGGCTGCCACTTTAAAAAAGTCACTGAATGTGGAATAGTGCCATGAAAACTGGCACAACGAACTTTATAAACTGCTCGTTACCTTTGATTCCAAAAGTCGGACCTTGTGATGGCTGTCTTACACATGCAAACACGTTCTTCTCCAAGTGAGCTCCTAAGGCCTGGCACAGACCTATAGTGGTTGTACTTTTTCCCTCCCCGAGTGGTGTGGGTGTGATTCCTGTGACGACGACATACTTTCCATTCTTCTGTTCTTGTAGTCTGTTGAGGACACTCAAAGCTACCTTGGCCTTTTTCTTGCCGTAGAGGTCAACCTCATCAGGCAGTAGTCCAATCTCATCGGCTAGTTCACCTATATTCTTTGGAACCTGGGCTTTGGCAATGTCAATATCACTGAAATGAAAAGCACAAGTGGATGGACATGGTCAGATCTTGAGGTCCTTCCAAAACACTGACCAATGAGACACTGAGGGGGAAACTGAATTTAGAAATACAGTGCCTCAATGGTATGAAACTCCTGACCAAGGAGGATGAAAATTACAAAACAAAACTGCCTTTCAGTTTACAACTTATAAAAGACTCACCTTGGTACTGGTCGCAACAGATTCAACTTCAAAGGGGTCAAGTTCCACTTCCCAACCTGCAGAAGAAGTAAAACTTACAAACCTATCGTATGTACTAAACTAGATGCCAATTTGGACCGTATGTCACTACCAGAAATGATCAATGATCAGACAACTGAATCATTATGCATGAGCATTTGGAACAGATTTTGGCCAGATTAAAACAAACCCTACCGTTCCCGAGGCCATTTTTGTGCAGAGGATCAAGGAAATGCAACCAAATGCTCACACCCCTATCAGATCAAACAATGTGGTGTCGACAGTCGATACGATGTAGTGTGTGATAGTGGCCGACAGGTAATTATCAAACCAGTCGTAATCAAGTACAAGATTTGACCCACTTACATGCTGGTTATCATAATTTGCTTTTATTTAGATAATCTAAGGTCAGATGTTATTGGCCTGGATTAAACTTGGCTCTCAGGATTCAATGAACGAGGTATTTCAACTAACATCTTACCTTTGAGGAAGACAAGCATTTCTTGGCGCCATCGACGGTATTCCTGAGCAACATCGCCACAGTCATCGGCCCCACACCACCAGGGACGGGCGTAATCCATGAAGCATGTTCCTTGCATTCATTAAAGTCTACATCACCAACAAGACGCTGGCCACTCTTTTTAGTGTCATCTAGTAAAGTAATAATGATACTTATAACTTACTCTCAGCACTCAAGTCTAGGAATCTGGGAGCAGTATCTCCAGTGTAGCCATGTGCAAAGACAAGTGACTAGAACAGAATGGAACAAAAATGGTCCTAACTCCAAAACTGTTGCTCCCTAAGGAGGCATTCTTTACTGAATATCATTCGATAGTAATAGTACTCTTCATACAAATGATGAGTACTTCACCAACCTGGGATGGAGTTGATTCCACAGTCGATGACCACAGCGCCAGGTTTGATCCAGTCACCTTTCACCATCTGAGGACGACCTACTGCGACGACCAAGATGTCTGCTCTACTCACCTGGAACCGAGAGAATAGTCACAAGATCTACATTCATGTAGTTATAGATTATTTCGCTTTGAATAGAGAAGAGAAAGTCAAACACTCATTGTTTTACATGTACCTCAGCTTTCAAGTCAGCTGTTTTGGAATGACAGCAGGTGACCGTCGCATGTTCCCACGTCAGTAAGTCCCTCATCGGTGCACCAACAATCTTACTTCGCCCGATAACCACTGCCTGTGACCCTGCAATCTTGACTCCAGTCCGTCGGATAAGTTCTAGACATCCTCGAGGGGTGCATGGAGGAATACAATCAGTCATGTCACCTCTTGATAGCTTGCCAGCATTGCCCTCACCGAGGCTAGAAAAGGAAGCAGTAACCAAGCTCGAATCACATAGATGCCACTGGGTAATAACGAAATAATGCCAGCAAGATATACATCTTCCTGGTGAAAAGAGATAAGGAGTCACAGAAACATAACCAGATTCCCAGAGTGAACTTTCAACCCTCCTGAGAGCTAGTCAGTCACTTCTCCATCAGTGCAACTCATGGTAATATCAAGATTGTCTACTCTAAGACCACATCAGGGGGAAGTTGGCTTACCCGTCAACATCCTTGGCTGCAGCGATGGCATTTGTGACTTTATGAGCATCAATTGGATTATCAGTGTCAAGGGGCAGCTGAAAATATACAGATATTTGGTTACCAAGGATACTGAATTCTAGAGTGATGTAGGAGGAAACCTCCACCCTGCTACACGTATACTGCCTGGACTGTTGAACCTTCTTACTTCACCAAAACCTGATCTCAATATATCCACTCTAAACAAAAATCAATTACACCTGAAGTACTTAGGGCAAGGTCATCATCAAGTCTCATGAACTAATTCCACATAGGGCCTACTTGAGAAGACTTACCTGTACAATTATACCATGGACAGTATGGTCATTGTTCAATGCTTCAACTTGATTCATCAACTGAAAAAAAACAACAGATAAACACTTTCAATCAACTGATCAATAAAAATTAACTGCACAAATTATCTACTCATGTACTAAGCCCCAAAGTGAGGAGAAAACAAAACTAAATGCTTTGGCTTCATTCTATTTTTAATGAGCTAGAAATCAAGTGATTGATTTATCTTCTGATAGAAATGTAGTTTTAATCAGGGTGGATAACACTAACCTCTCTTTCAGTCATTGTTCTTGGTAGCTTGATATGTTGTGCATTCACTCCACACTCGGCTGCAGCTTTCAATTTCATCCTGATATAGACATTTGAGTCATCTCTGTCACCTACTTGCACTATGGACAGACCTGGCTTGAAGGAAGGACATCCTGATGCTTGGATGGCTGTTACCTCTTCCTTAATTTGGTTGCGGATCTCCCTGGAACACAAGAAAACATATTATTATTAATGAACGGAATGATGAATCATCTCTGATTCTGTTCCGCTTGCATGCCTCAGCATTTAGGCCTACAAGGCATACACCATGGGATGAGGTCCAGGAGAAGCCATATCGGCATGTCACCATCGGCATCACCACTGACGTCAGTATTCTCCACAAGGCTTTTTGTACAGTGGCCCACCCTACCTTGGCATTTTATTTACCACCCTACCTTAGAAGTAGCCATACTACCTGGCAGCCCAATTTTGTAATAGTTTTCTATACACCCCCTACCTTAAATTGGTGACCACCCTGTCTTAATTTGCAAAGTAATGAGAAATCCTGGAATTTCAATGGTACCATCCACCCTAGGTAGGCCTAGGCCTACTTAGAAATCCTGTGGAGAACACTGCGACACGTGCATGCGAAAGAACCCGTGAAAAAACCGATTTACTGCATATGACAGCATTAACTAAGGAAATAAACAAATTGATGAATATTTTAACATTTAAGATTTCATACTGGGCAACTTCTTTTCCGCTCAAGATGCGTGCCATGTTGGTTATTTTATTTGATGATGATTCGGAGGTCTTGCGGGAGACCGAAACTCGAAAAGTGGGACTTTTTTTATTCGTTGTTTTTGTCGGTAATTCCTTTCGGACCATATCTTTCAGTGCCGGCCGTCGCTCGGCCTTGTCTTCAGTTATTTTTCTGTCACAGATCTAGTCTAAGATTCTGGTCAGTATTATCAAAACTGATTTTGAAATTTCGTTTTCATGTAAACTGATGCCCATTCCCTGGTATATAATGAGAAATTCCGATTTGCATAATGGGATGTGTCTGCGGCGCAGATGGAGGACACAGTATATCTCGTTCACCGACGTCAACGTAATGGTGGAATGAGCAAAATTTTCGAAGATCACGACATGCACGATGGGCATTGAGTTTGAGCTTGGTTTTCTCCCTGCTTTCACAGTGTGTCTGTTCCTGGCGGTCGTTTACGTCGGCAGTTTGTACATATGGAACACATCAACCGATCGGTATTGAATAATTGTCCTCATTCTGCTGTTTCGATGGTTTTCTCTCTTGTCCGGAAATAGATTTAGCGGAACATGAATTGTACATGATTGTGGCACTGAATTTAGCCGGATCCATTTGTCGGATGAAATGGGCCACTTGTCATTACGGCCTTGCCCATATTTCTGCAGTCGAACTACTGATGGTTGGATATCCAGCCTCTAGTGCAGGACCAATGTAGCTGATTCTCTCAACGAAGGCAAGGCCAACAAGCTAAGGCAAGGCCAAGGGTAGGACTCAATGGACTAGGACTAGGAGCATGCCATGCCTCTTTACCTCCCCCCCCCCCCCCCCCCCCCC
>NMRB01000924.1:112830-127546 GCA_002633025.1 Notospermus geniculatus | reverse complement strand
ATTCACAGATATTCATGATCACTTTGTCATTACCAGACAGTACGTTGTTTGATTTTCGAACTGAAACACTGAAAACAGGACAGACGTGAGCTATATACATGAACATATCACAGAGTTTAGTCTATGTTTCTATACAAGTAGATAATCTGAAAGTATGATATGGGAAGTGTCTGACCTGACTGCAAGCCAGCTGCTTTGATTTTTCTCTATATACAAAAAAGATGTGAAAATCGTTGAAAATATATGAGGCAAGTCTTTAGTTGGACATGCCAGCTAAATCACACACAGCCGGTGTCTCAAACAGGATGGAATCCATAGTAACTGATATGTCGTAAAGGAATGTTGATGTATGGCAATTTCATTATAAATATGGTAACTTTTCAGACGCATCACATCTCTGCTGCCTGCCCTCCAATAGGAAGGCGGCCCAGTAGCTTCAGCTGGATCATGTTCAAGTGAAGTAATGGCTTTACTTTGTACAACCAAGTACACAGTTGTGTACATGTAGCTGTTACTTTAACCAATCATGCCCCCACTGATCACCTGTGAAGCAGTGTGGGTCCAAGGTTTTGATTTACTATAGAAGTGGAGAGATTAATGAGCTTGTCGTTGTGGATTATTTGAGTTTTTTCTGCTGGTATAGATGTCAAATTGTGGAGTTCCCGACCTTAACCTGCCCTGGTTAAGACTGACAATAGGCAAGCATGACATCTAATACGATAGCAATTAATCGAGGTATAAAAAGACTTCAGGACAATATAATACAGATTTAATCTCAAAGCATATCGTGTAATGGAATGATGGACGTTGTTGGAAAATTTAACCATGCAGATGGGATAGGTTGATTCATGCCAATGCAGCTTGCAAAAACTATTCTTCAATGGCGAAAACGAAATGAGATACAAGTAAAATCCTCACTGCAAGAATGACGGAACGATACAGGAAAATTTCACATCTATCCAACTGAAAGTAGTGCGAAAATAAGAAGAATAGATTGTTCTATGTGCAAGTCATCACAAGCTGTACTGAAGTCAGAAAGATTTTTGTCCCTGTTACTCAATTTAAAGGCCCATGTCATTGAAATCCTTACAATTTACCAGTAAATAACACTGGCTACACTGAATCCTTAACAGTATTGAATTTGATAAAAATCCCTCTCTTATCTATTTTTGATAAAAGGTATTAAAATAGAGCATGATTGAAATATTGGTAGTCAGCCAAAAGCGAGAGATAAAATAAATAGATAAATCTGTCTCACTGGCGTGTGATTCTTTGATATGCCATAATACCGAAGAAACAGTTAATATCAAAATTCATAAAGTACCGGTATGCAACACAGCTAAAAATGTGTTGTTAAAAACCATATCACGGATACCTAGTGGAAAACAGGAAGTGTCTGCCTTGTTTTCATTTCTAGAACACCAGTTTGGAAAAATTACAGGGACGTGATCCAGCCCTTAACTTGAAGGAGGGACAGAGGGTGAACTGAATAAAGAGGTGTCATAGAAGTGAAACTAGAGTAATTGTGAATACTGCTTATTGGTCATTCTCCCGTAGTATAATGAAGTGTACCTCAACTCAAGACCAGGGGGGGGCATAAACAACTGAAGTCACCAGGGGCGGATCCACGATTTTGGAAAAGAGGGGGCACACTCTACTAGAAACATTGAAATCTGCGGTGAATTTCAATGATTTGCTCCAAATTTCAGGGTCAATTTTACAGATTTGTTGGCCGAAAGGGGGGGTGCCACATACGCCCCCCCCCCCGGATCCGCGCCTGGTAACAGCCTGACTCTACAATCCTATGTACTTGTACTTTAAAAGGCCATATAAGCGCTGTTGCTTCAATGAACCAACTTCCCCCTGGTCTTGAGTGGAAGCATGTTCTATCAATATGACATTGAATACTGACATTCAACAGACGGAGGCATTCCTAAAGAGACACACACTACAATGTCAGGCTAATACTCATGAAATAGTGATCAACTGGCCATTTTGACCATTCTGAACACTGCAATGTTGCAGGAGATCTGATTTGTCCGAACACAGAGACATGTGGTTGCTATCTTTCCTAGTGAAAGGGCCTGATATAATGGAGGACACATCATCTGAGCTTGTTTGTTGGACGGAGCTGCTCATGGACAACATGGTGTCTTGAGAATACTCAGTATCGATGGAACATATCGATGCATGACCTTGTTCAGGGACCTGGACCTTTGAGTCCGACGCTTGTCTAAGAACCACCTCCTCCTCTTGCTGTAGAGGTTTGTTTTCTTTTGGACTTTCTTCAACGGGATCTGTTCTAATGTCAAACAGAGTCCGATCGTTGCATAACGCCATCATTAATGGCAATGAAGTTGCATTCGTTGACGGACGTCGTAAACTTTCCAGGTCAGGATGGAGCTTTTCATCGCCGAATGAATACGCCTTCGTCACTGACGTCTTCTTGTTAATCGCTGACAACTCCTCTGTACTCTTACTCATGCTGTTTGATTGGATTTGAGGCATCACACCGCCCATGAGGTCACCAGTACTTAGACGTTTCTTTTTCTGAGCGCTCTTATCTTTGAACATTTCCTCATTAACATAATGCCGAAGATAATCGGGCCGTTGCCTCATAACAGGTTGGGTGGTGTGGGCATTTTCTGGTTGTAATGCATAAGGTCCGTTAAATTCGTGTGAAACAATAACACCATCAAAGTTTTGTGCATTGTAGTTGTACTGTAAATTCATGTCCGCAAGATGATTCTCCGAATTCACAATATAGGGGTGTCCTGGGGCCTGTTGCATGGGTTGCAAAACATGTTGACCTGCCAATATCTGCATCTGTTGCTGACCTTGTAACGTCTGCATCTGAGAACCTTGAAACGAGTTCATTGGTTGCCCTTGCAATCCCTGCAAATGTTGACCTTGCAAAACCTGGTGGCCTTGTACATTATGATTATGCAGTTGTTGACCCGGCATATTCTGTACTGGTTGACCCGTCTGCATCTGCTGACCTTGCAAGGTCATTTGCTGACCTTGTAAATTCTGAACCGGCAAAGTCTGTACCGGTTGACTGTGAATCACTTGCATTGGTTGCCCCTGCATTTGTAGTGGTTGCCCACGGACAGCTTGCATGGGCTGTCCTGGTATGACCTGCGAGTGCATAGGCTGCCCGGGCACCACTTGCATCCTGTGGCCTGTCGACTGTGAGACTGCAAGGGCAGAATGCACAGATTCCGACTGAATCGTGAACGGTTGCCCCACGACCTGGGGCAATGGCCGTTGATTTGATTCCTGGGGAAGATGAAGCTGGCCTTCCGTCGGTGGGGGCTTGGCGCCAATAGCCTGTGATATGGCCACAGATGAATGGACACAATCAGCTTGAATACTGAACGGTGTTCCCACAACTTGAGGAATTTGTGCAACTCCAGGAGCAGTTTGTGGGTAAGTAGTGCTAAATTGAGATAGAGAATGTTCACTCGCACTGTTCGGCTCATTTAGGGGTACATACGAATACGAATTACTCAAGCTATCACTGAAATATCCTGCACTATCGTCACGGTTGTTGAAATCTACAAATCCTTGTGAACCGTGAAATAAACAGCTGTTTGATTCAAACTGAGGTACGTTTACAGTCGTCTGTAACAAACTATCGTAACTTCTTGCAGGCTGAGGTAGAGAATGCTGATGGGGCAATTTCCGTGGGATTGTGTAACTTTCAAAACTTTGCTGGTGCCGTAATGGCTTCATAGACGAAGCCTGGTTCCCTGTGGGTACGTGGGATAGGCTTATAGAATCAAAAGCAGCACCATGACTGTTGTTAGTCCAGATCAGTTCACATGAAACACTTTTTGGTTCAATCACTTTATCACAGTTAATCCTCTCCTGGTTTGATGCTGAAGTGTTTACATCCTGTGGGATCAGAAAGTTATCGAACATACCAATATCAGGGGTGTTTCTTGTCAGAGTTGACGACCTTTCTTGGGCACCATCGACAGAGTTGGCCATGAAATGGTGCACGTGATTAGGGACAACGAACGCATCATCGAATTTCAACTCTGATGGAGAGAGAAGGTCTAAAGCGGCTGGGGCAGAATGGGCCTCCTTGTGGATGGTTGGAATGGTCCGCACAGGCTTCGACACGACGGCTGGAGTCGGGACCACAACAGACGCAGTCGGGACAACAACGGATGCAGTTGTCGTTGTATCATCACTAGAGGGCTCCCTCGATTCACGTTTTGGCTCCGGCAACTCAGTTTCTGGTGGTTGATCCTCTGTTGCCTTATTGAGAATGTCTGTGAAAGCAATTTCTGTCAGCACATGAGAATTTTTCTCCAGACTCAAGGATCCGAGTTGTCGACTTAACGACGAAGTTCCACTGCTCTCTGATAAGCCTACAGCTGTTTCTGATGGGGGACACCTGATACTTAGCCCGTCATCGCCATCTGAAAGATACAAGTAGCAACCAATGTAATAATCAGTACCGGTATTTGGATCATGAATGAGGCAACCAAATACAGAGTCCTACCAACTGCAAGCCACAAATACAAGTTGGACAAGTTCAGCATGCCAGATTCTAAGAGTGCATACTAGCAGCTCCAGATGGATAAGCTGGTGATGTAAAGCCTAAACACGCTATCCCAGTTTGTCAATCAAAATCAGAAGTGACCCAACAGTTAGAAGTGTTGTCCTGAAGGCCAGGGACAAGACTGCATTGTGTATGGAATGTTCTTGTGAATCTATCCCTCAGCTTCATCACCTGATGTAATGCTGGCTTTCATCAAAGTAGAAATGTCTTACACCGACTATACTCCTAATGGAAAGCAAGCAGATCACCGACATGGAAGCAGAGCAAAAAAAATAGCAGAAGTAACAGTTTTCAAACCTATTATCTGCAGCACAAGAGAAGGGAAGTGAAAAAGGTCCACGCTAAGCATTGGGAAAGAAAGAGAGTGAAGGGTCAGTTAGAAGTCAGTGAGAGCTAGGGGGTCTCAAATTTCACTCAGTAAAAGAACCATAATTGCCAAAAGTAGTCAACTGGAGGTTGTCCAAGGAATGGTTAGAAGAGGCTGGGGCACAATAGAGTAGATTATTAGTACACATCCATGGAATGATCTGGAAGGGAGCACAGCTTGGAACACACAGTGGAGGTTGGTCTTATCATCTGTCTTGCATTTACTTACTGTCACTATCCAGACTAGCCTGCATCTTCTCACTTGCGATGCCAGAAGTTGTGACGGAGCTCGTTTTGCTGATGAGAGAGATTCGTTTGCTGCGATCAGACGTCTTATCATTCTGCTGCTCGAGCGCCAGGTCCATGTCGTCGCTGTAGATGTAGGACTCACGATAATGGCGTCTCTCTGAAATAAACATGAGAAACAGTAACAAATGGTACGAAGTGTAGACTCAGGTTTTCAATTTGACTCCTCACAGAACCTCAACTGTTTATTAAAGATGTTGTTTTTACCTTCTTCCTCCTGTCTCTTACTCTCATTTACCGATGACTGCAGCGCCATCTGGAGGGCATGCGTCTTCTGACATAACCAGAGCAAGTGGCCGGAGTAATCATGACTAGTTGTGTAATAAGTAAACTTGCGTCCGTGCGGTGGGTTCTCCATCTGAATCTCAAACTTCTTTTTCTGCAAATGAATCCGAAGAGCCATATGAATCCGAATTAAAAGGTTCTCATTTTCAAATAAGAATTTAAGACTGGATAGGACACCCCACCCAGAAATCTTCCTCTGTTCAGTGAAGCTAACATCACATACTATACAATTCTCATACAGATGAGTGGAGAAAGCACAACATGCTGGACTGAAAATGACCACAAAGAACTGTCACCTCAACAGCATCACACTTGCATCCCAAAGATGGTTGATACTTACATTGTACTGAAGCCTCCCAATGGAGCCCCATTCAAATACTGATAGTTCGTCCTTGAAACCACTGGGTACATCCTGAAGGTGGAAAAGTTGGAAAGTTGACACAGAAATGGCCAGACAGGTCAACAAGATAGTTCTATTATCTTGTCTGGGGGTCCTCCCCCAGAAAATTTTGGATTCTATGAAGGCCACAGGGGCAAAATTCAAGGACTTTTCCAGGACTTCTAGGGTAAATCATGGTTTTTCAAGGTTTTCCAGACCTGGGAAGGGGATACCTCAAAATTCCAGGTTTTCAAGGATTTCAAGGTAGAGTACGAACCCTGTAGTAGGACAGGCATCAACCAACAAATCTAACCAACTCTTGTGTAAGACTGAGACCATGCCTAACCTGACATGCACAGGGCACATTCTGCACGATCCCTCTATGTTCATGAGTAGATGATAATGTGACTATACCTCATAGATTTCTAACCCAGTTGGACAGATACTGATCCACAGGGATGGTTTACGTTCACTTCTCTTCTTCTTCAACCTGTACAGCAGCATGTTGTGTGACATCGGTGGAGAGGATGCCTCCTTGATGAAGTTGAGCTCTGCCTGGACCTTGGACAGGCCACGCAGGTCTTTGTGCATGAGGGACAGGTTGAGAATGACATACTTTTCTCCTCTCTCGGCGATGACCTATAATAGAGAATTGCAGAATGAAGGTTATCAAGGACTGGAATAGCCCTAGGATTTATTAAATCAGCCCTGTAGTCCCTCGTAAGTCCCACCCAAGTTCCTAGCAATCAGACTCAAAATCAGCCTCTCTTCAATAGAGAAGGCATGTGATTGGTTAAGACTACACCCAGACTAATCTGAGTTCAATTCCCAACTTACCCACAATGGTAAATACTTCTTCGGTTGGAAGTAATTCCCTGTGTGTTTTCCAGGCGTGTAGTTTCCCAGATTCGCCTGGAGGGCGTAGGCGGCAAGCTGGAAACATTTCTCAGGAGTCGTCAGCTGCTGATATGTCAATACGTTTTCTAGAAGTTGGAGGAAGTACAGGTGTCTCGTGATCTTTTCCCTGGAAAAGGAAGGAAAATGTTATCACATCAAAGACATCATTGGATCTTGGCATTATATTATGGAGTGAAGCCAAGACACACAGTGATTCTGTAACATTTTTCAACCAAATCCAACGTCTTACATACAATGAGGAACCGGCGTGCCGCGTGTGGCGCTGACGAACAACTACGGTGTTGACACTAGAGGCGCTCAGTCCAACAGTAGAGCTGACGTCATTGCAAAGCACGTCACAGTCTGACGTCGTCACGACGTGGTTTGATGACATTGACGACAGGATGTCGTCATGGTGCCGTAGGTGCCGAAGCGTCTTCCAAACTTGCAAGTTCGTAGAGTAAATGTGATTTAAAGCCTCAAATTATCAAATTAAGATTGCATAGGATGAACAGTAAGATTTTTTAGTTCACTCTTTACAGATCTGCGTAATAATTGATAATATATTTGCACACGTGTGNATACTGGCATACCACGTGGGGGACATCCTGGTCTTTTGGCCATATCTATTTATAGGCATTCCAATACCTGCCTTCTGCTCTGTTCTGTGGTCAATTGGGGAATGAACCGCTTCAAAACTGACCATCGAACTATTACCCAAGAGGCATAATTCGGTGTGTTCATAATGGTCTATTACATACAGACTATTATGAAGACACCGAATACCTCTTGGTCATAAAGGATTTTGCGCGGTGGAGAATTTAGCGGTGAGCGTTATTGACTTCGCCAGGTGGCAACATGCTGACGCCAATAAAGTTAGCGTTAGCGTTTATCGTAGGACATCTTAACCTCTCTAATATCGTGCCTATACTGTACAGTATCATCAACTAAGAGTAAGTCCACGGGTCAACCTAACTCAGTGGCTTGGACACTCCATGCTGGCTGACAGGGAGGTGTGAGACTTATGGCAGATGTACAATTTTCATTTTCAATGATTGACAGGTTTGAGTCCCAAGAATTTCCTGTGAATTATTTGCTTGTGCAATAGACCAAGGGATTGCGCAACGGACATTCCTGGACTTATCATCCCGGGTCTTCCCACCCACACCTCACGAATCAAAGAAAAGTGAAAGAGATACATGTATTAGGTTGTGAGGAATAGAGTCCCATCTCGTCATTCCACCAAACACATGCTTACCATTTTTAATTGAAAGTCCAAAATACTGTGTTTCCCTTAGATTCAAATGTTGACACACCTGGTCAAACAGATGCTGCACTTTGGCTTTACTCTGAAAGAAAGAAGAGGTTTTTTGCAATTAATACCTGTATTGATCTACTATAACATGGATAAGTTGGATGTTAGGTTGGGTTCAATAGGAATTTCAATCTGAGTTGGGTACCTCCCCTTTACCAAGATATCTCAGAAGAATAAGATGTTTTTGAACCTAGAAAGCCAGGTTTTGGTCTATTATCTGCAGCTGCTACTTACATCAGTGACGAGGAGCAGCTCTTCTCCAGACAAGAGAATAACTGTGACCTTCTTATTTACAATGGGCCCGGAGAGTGAGAGTCTTGATGTGCTGAGTGCCCTGTGCATTGTGACGGCTCATTTTGGAAGAACATACTCCAACATATTACTGAAAAACAGAAAAATATCAATATTATTATTAAGATGGTTAGAAAAACTGATATTCATGAAGCACTGTACCTGAAATACCTAGACAATAAGCCTAATTCCGGAAACCCAGTCATGTCAAAGCCTTGAACTTCCCACCAGTACTGCATAATAAGCGATCCACATTTCAGCATGCTGACAAGGCATACATTACAATACAATTACATGTAGGCACACAAGCTGAAGAAAGCTCACGAAACATTCATAAGATCTGAGATAGTAACTCAAATACCTATCTAATAACGGAATTATGGACCCTCGCAAGAATGTCCAAAATTCCCGAACCACTCGACATGAAATAATTCTGATTATCAATCGGGTCAATCAGGTTAGTCATTTCTGGTACTTATGACAATGAGTATCATACTTGATTGTGTTTGCATGATCTGATGGTGCACTCATCACGTTGACTTAATTCCTTTGACACTGATACCTTATTTGAAACGAAATACCGGTGCGATCACTTGATTTCCTTGCTGTTATAAGGTACTGGCTTAGAAATACTGCAAGCAATCAGGTACCACGCTCCTAAGCTGTGGAACTGTCTTGTGGCAATCATCCATCGTACAGGCAGACAGCCTAACAGCTTTCACATTCTTCATAAGTCTTATTGGTTCAACACGGCATTTTGATTTTGGAATTGACTTTATGTTCACTGTCTCTGACTGAGCAAGCAAGTGAACAGCATTTTTGCTGACACTTGAGCAAAACAAGTCATATTTGCATTTCGTATTTGTAGAACTAAGAGGGACAAGTTTGTACACACAAGTTCAGACAGTTTGTCGTGATTTTCAGACAGTCGATGATGTCATCCATGAACCTACCTCACTGACATGTGATTCAAGTGCCTTTTTTAAGCCAACAAAGAATATCATGCAAAGTTGTGATAAACAAGGCAATTAACTGATAATACGTCCCAGTTTACCCAGATCCTCTTCAACAGGTGTTCAAAAAACCATTCTGTTGTGTTAAATTGTGCAATTATACCAGCACCTGACATAACTGTCCCAAAGGTGACTGACTCCAAGAGATGACCTCTTTCTCATGATTAAACTTTGAAGAAATAGGAAATGACTTGTCACAGGAAAACCCAACCTCGAGACATACCAGAGACCTACAACCACTTTACTACAAATGTAATTGGTGTAGAGTATGGAAGGAAAGATTTAAAAGTAGTTGCACTGTACGACTACTGTTGCTGGGCCTTCCAACCATCAAAATGTAAAAGATCGACTCAAAGACAACGAGGCCAAATTTCTCAGAGAACAAAAGGCTGGAGTGAGCCAGCACAACAACAGAACCCTTAGCGAAGACAGCCGTAACCATTCTCATTCGCGATGTCCTTCAGGTAACACAAGTGGTCTTGGCAATTTTACAACAAGTCGTATTCCAGATCCTTCACATATTTCGCATTCAATTAGTGACCTGGTGGCATCATGCTTCAGATTATATTACAATCTGTGTTCAGGAGGATCTGCATATCAATAATACACACTCAATTTACTTTTAACTAGTTCAATGCCCGGTTCAAACTATCATCATAAGAATTTCAGTGCATTCAACTTGGGAATGTATAATTTACACAGTTTGACAGTTTTAAGGAGACATGAACTCATCAGAAAATTCACAAGCTCCACCATCAAAAATATTGATAGTTTCACTTGATGCCCATTTCAGTTCGGGAAATGTTAGAATTCGGATACGTATCCAAATTCGGATATGGGTATCTGAATTCAGATACCCGTATCCGAATTCAGATACCCCTAAATCTTGAGTAAAGGGCTTAACTGAAGGACACCCCAACTGCCCACCCAGGGCTACCACCTCTGTGAACAGCTTCACTTGGCAACTGCTTGGCTTCCATTTCGGAAGTAGACCCCAGACCTTGGACCCCATCATTTGCACACAAGTAGAAACTACCGAATTCTTCAGTGCAAAATAATGTACACATTTGATGCACAGGGAAATGTACACGGGTCGGATATAATTGCTGCTAGCAGGCAAACGCTTGGGAGAATTTTTAAAAACTGGTTTGACATTTTTGTGCACATCCTCTTCTGTATCATGCAAATGTAAATTGCTATCCTATCTAGGTTTTCTCTCCCCTATTGACATTTTTGTGAAAATCTGGCCGAAAGTATCCGAATTCAGATACCCCAGGTATCCGAATTCAGATACCCATATCCGAATTTGGATACGTTTCCGAATTCTAACATTTCCCGAACTGATTTTGTTTATGAATGGGCATAACATTGGGCAGCTGGTGACTGTATTTGTATCGGGTAGATTTTTTCCATCAGGGCTGAAGTCATAACATTATTGGCCCCAGCAAGTGCGGAAGAGGCCACCTATTTACGAACTTACCTCACTTGGATGGGTCTTACTCACCCTTGCAAAGGTACAAGGTAAAAGGGACCACGGCTTACAGCCCCATGCGACTGACTCAAGAGCCAGGGATGATTAATCCATGGCATGGGATTCAAACCCGGGACCTGCTACTTGCTAAGCACAGGACGTGATAGCCAGTAGTAGGCTCTCACGGCTCATCAAAGCATTTAGTGCTGATTTTGACAGCTCTGTTGATGTTCTAAAATTCTCCAAAGTCAGTACACAGCGACAACAAAGAAAAGTTGGTGCCAAGCCAGAGAGAGAGAGAGATGGCAGGGTTACCACCAGCTGTAACTGCGTCCCTCTGCGACCAAAAATAGCCTACCGGTGGGCCTACGACGTCCCGATGATAAAAGCCCAAAACCGCAGTGCGCATGGCATTTACGGGATTCAAAAAGCATCAAGCAACCTCGCATCCTTGTTATCTATAATTCATGCTCGTAGATAGATATCGCTGTAGGCCTATGGTATGGCCAGCCGTAGAAACAAGGTTAACTTCTGTACATGTGAAACCAAGGTATCATGGTTGTGCTATCTATGAAAGAAACTCAGCCTCCTACTTTGAGGCAATACGAGCCTCCTTCTTGCTGCTCCTAGGCCTACTCAAAAAGTCATTGAGAAGGATGTAAACTGCACGCCAAAATCAGTTCGGGGAAAGTTCCGATATTGGAAACGTTTCTGACTTTGGAAGCCCGGCGATTTTTGATACTCCTATCCCGATGTACTGCGTACATCCATGTATGTAAGTAGGCCTACACCGATTCCGATATCCGAATCAAAAACCGCTTCCAAAAAAAGAAACGTTGCCAATTTTGGAATCCCTGGGCTTCCAAAATCAGAAACGTTTCCAATAGCATGAAGAGGCCCAGCCTATCAGAACTTTCCAGAAGAACTGAAATGTAGGCCTACATGTAGGCCTACTCTTCATTCCAGTTCCGATTGGCGCGAGGTTTATCAACGATAGCTCCGCAACGCCTGGGCCGATTTTGATGAAACATACGTCAATCGACTTGTCTTTCTTGGCGGTATCTTATAATCCAAGTTTCATCGGACTTTATTGCAGTTAAGTCGTTGAAATTGACAAAAATGTCTCCATTGAAATGACGTCATCGCCAGCGCCACACGAGGAACGTCAGATCGGACTATTTGTTCGGGGGAGAGAAGCCTCTCAGGCAGTTCGCATCTGACCTTAGTTTATTCTATGCTAACAGAGATTTATTGTCCGTCCGATGAATAAAATTACATTTAGTGAAATACAGCAACGGAAAACATCCATATTTCTATCACAAAAACACACAGGGAAAAACTCAGCTGAACACGTGAACGCAGGAGTGGCTGCCCACCCCTACGAAAAATTGACGCGACCATGCAAAACACAGCGCTCGTAGCGGCCAAATCGTGGAACTAGACTTTGTACACAACCTCGCGTGCAAATGTACAGGGGTAAAAATATCGAGAACTAGTAGGAATATCGCGATGAAACTTGGATTATAAGATACCCCCAAGAAAGACAAGTCGATTGACATATAATTCGTCAAAATCGGCCCAGGCGTTGCGGAGCTATCGTTCAAAAACCTCGCGCCAATCGGAACTGGAATGAAGAGTAGATCCTCTCTCCACTTCCAGTCTCTGTCTAGTGTCTGTGCAGGGTTTCTGCCAGAAATATTTTTGAGGGTATGCAGTTCTTCAAAATCAGCAAAAAACCCCATGTAATTAAAGAAAATGGCCCTTTTCTGTTCCTTTGAGGGTAGGCCTACTCACAGCGCCGTAGGCCTACCCTGCGTACCCTCTGCAGCCTCTGGCGGAAACACTGCTGAGTGACATGACAATTGACAATTTGTAACATCATATATAACAGTAAACAGTCAATGATGACATTCATGGATCATTCATACGTTGAGATTTATTTGCCACCTTCGTCGACTTGATTTTCTTGCGGTAGAACCAAGCACAACAGGGCACATCATGTCATGACATCAGTACATGCACAAGCAGCATGACAAGCAAGCACGCCAAAAAAAAGGGAGAAGCCAAAGGCGATTGTCAACCAGCCCTCTTTCGTCGAAAATTACTCCCTTGTGATGACACAATAAATGATTCTCAATGTCAGTATAACTTGCCTTTAATTTATATTCATTTTTCATAACACGAAATGTTTCAATTCAACCCATTCTCGGTGAAAATCGGTGGTTTTTTGAGAGAGAATTTCTACATGACAACAAATGAAATGGCGGAGTTTCTTTCGAGGTGGCGCTGCGATCGAAAATTTCCACAGGCGTTTGGTCTAATGGTTGAGGTGAGTTGGACTAGTTCGTAGACTACTTGTCTGAAGTAGGAAAGAATGTGTTTATCATCTCTGAAAAGTGCTTAGTTTACATGGGGCATGCAGTAAGCTTAATTCATACGAGGTGATCAAATCAATACAGAGAAAAACCGGAAAATTTTGAAGGAGCCAGACAACTAAGCCTGCTCTATAGAATAGCAACGGAACGGGCACCAGTCTATATTTGGATGATAAAGAACGGGCACTCGGCTCAACCATTTAAATGAAACCATTTAAGTTTTTCGATATGTGAGCTGGGCATGATATTCTTCCCAGGCGTCGTTTATTCATTTCGTCTCGATTAGGGCCTACAAAATAACATAAATGTCGGGAATTGGACTGCGCAAGTGAAAACTGAATTTCCCGCCATAAAAACACCCCACTACCCATCCAAAACAAGATTTGGCCTATCCCACATATTTGGAATATTTTAGTACCGGTATTGGCATTGACTCAATTCTAGTTCTTCCGAATAAAAACAGACGCCGCTTTGACCGCCTAATGTGGCGCGCCAAATTTGAACAAGGTTATCCGCAGTCCGTAGTGGGGTTCAGTCACTTCTACGGGCGCCGGCCGAGACTTTGGGGAGGGAAGAATCGGAGGGAGAGAAGCGTCTCACTCAGACGATGCATTCTGAGTTTCCATTGGGCGAACTCTGATGAAATTAGCTGAACGAACGGCTATAACGTAAAGAGGATTCTTTACAGTACGCCACCCGGAGGGGGTGTCCCTGTCCGCACGTTCCGTACCTCTGACTTCTTTATTAGGGAGTTTTCGCAAAGCCCCCGAAACGCCAACGCGAACGTCTATCCTTTTATTCGGTGGTCTCGTCGTGCCATCGAACAATGGGTTAGGCGTTCGCGTTGGCGTTTCGGGGGCTTTGCGAAAAAACCCTATTATAAAACGAGTTCGAATTCCCTGACGCTCAGTGTTGTTTTTCCTTCCTTTGGACGAAAGTAACAGAGATCAAAAAGACGATGAGCTGCGGCTGAGCTCACTGCCAATGACAACTTCATTGAAGTTGGGATCTGCAATTATACACAAGGTTGCATCCTGAAGTTATGAGTATAACTCAGGGGGGGGGGGGCGCTGCCCCCTTCGTCACCGCGCAAGGGAGCGAGGGCGGGAAATGTGAACAAAGCTCCTGGGAGCGACTTTTCTTGAAACACTGTGCACGAGGTTGCACCCTGGAGGATCTTTTCAATGTGTGGCCTTCTTGTCAAGTTCCTCCAGTGTTGCACAGTTCGTTAGACCGATTTTAGTTTCCGTCTCCAGAGTCTCAAAATCGGAATCAAATACATGTAGTAGGGCCTACGAACCCTCTGGTTTGCCGCTGGTCTGGTATCCTGACCTGCCGTACCGTGGCGCTGACTTTTGCGGTATCGCAAATTGGTCAGCGAGCGCCGCGATACGGCAGATCAGGGAACCGACTAGTTTGCCGCAAATTACCGGATTGGAGCAGTT
>NMRB01000924.1:86901-105490 GCA_002633025.1 Notospermus geniculatus | reverse complement strand
AATCCTCGTTTTTTCATGGATCCGCAACCTTTGCTCCTTCAGAAAGATGCTTTTCGTTGCACTCGGGATCCTGTTTGCATAGGGGTGTCCCCCCCCCCCCGAAATTTCCAGCGACTTCAAAGCCTCATAGGACTAACACGAGCCTAGTAGGAATTCATGTAACTAAACAATGTATGATGGTCGAAATACCCGTCTGAGTCCGCACCCAAATACACCAGAAGAAAAAGCAAGTGATTCATCCGTGCAAAGGCGCAGTAATTTATCGGATTTGCCCTTTACGATATGCAAGAAAAAGTGATAAAAATCGATAAGGAGCGATGACAAATTCTCTTATATTAGCCACGCCAATATTATATATCCTGTTTTTTTATGATATCTATTCTTCTGATCCTCCACTCTGAACAAGCCCCATTCATAACCTTCGATCAGCTGATGATTGTTATGCCTTGAACAATACCAGCCAATCAGGGTCGATTCCAATGACGCTGCACCAATCAGACGCGGGCGTTATAAATAGGTCAATAGGTATTCACGTCACTGACTACGACTGAATCGGTGTATTACTTGTTCGGCGTGCGTTATGGTTGTGTGGCGGATTCCTTGGCCGGTGCTTTTGCGATTAAAAATCTTATTCTAAATCACGGTTGGCACCTCTCAGAATCTGGATGTAACGGGTTCTTGTGCAGTCAGCTCCAGTTTCAGTGAAAAAGAACATTTGTGGATTATTTTAAGCGACGAAATCCTAGGAAATCAATCCTGAATTCGGCTGGAAGCATTGCCCTCATGTATTAGGGAAATAGCGCGGGAAATTCTTCTCTCCGTTTTGCATTTATTCCACAATCATCCTGGAGCGAGATTTCAATTCTCGGCCGGTGAAAGCCGCAAATAATAACGAACTCAACATCATAATGCCACCCCAGCTTTTAGAGCATTCAAGTACTTTTTTATCAGAGACTGGCCCAAGTACCGATTCCAATGACTCGGCCAGTTCGACAGGGGGCGAGTCCTCATCTCACAGGGATGGTAATAAAGTAAAGTGTGTGCTAATAGGTGATGGTGCCGTCGGAAAAACTAGTCTTATAGTCAGTTACACAACAAATGGATACCCAACGGAATACGTGCCGACAGCTTTTGATAACTATTCCGGTAAGTTTACCTGTCAACTGAGCTGGTGATGTTTAAAGCTGAACTGTGTTGGTGATTACTGTCACGTGGTTGTGCCATGTGATCCTTCGTCAGGCACTTCAGCGCCTTTTCAACGATTGTCTCTCGTTTGCCTTGTCTTGTAGGCCTACCATTTTGTTGCATATGAATCCGAAATCAGAGTGAAGGGAGTTTATAACGGCAAAGCGGCAACTCGGCTCCGAAGGGGGCCAGAGTGTATGTTCACCTAAGGTCTACAGCAATGTGAATGATAGATGAGTGTTTGAGATTTATCACACAAACCCACTAATGTAATGCAGGAGAAAACCGGGGGAACCCCGCTTTGTTGGTAATCCCCTGTAAACATGTATGGGCGTGACGGCACCTTGCACGTCTCCACAGTCGACACCTGGCTTCCTACCAATGTCTTGTTATGCATTGGAAGGACTTGACCACCACAAAAGCACCTAATTGTGTCATAATCCATATACTTAAACCCTCAACATTGAATAATGATGTATGAATTGCTTTGAGCTGACAACAATCCTTGAGGTTCAACAACCATGAGCAATGGCTGTTAACGTTGTTTGGTGGATGACTTGGTGTGAAATGGTTGATCTGTTATGGGCAGCGAAGTGGATTTTGTTGGTGTTCGTCAAACTACTAGAAAAACAAGAGCGGCTGTATTGTCTCGACTTGATGTGTGAAATGGTCAATGATAATGATACCCAATTTGCTCATCACTTTTAAGTGAACACGCGTAATAGGTGCTCCGCTTATGCACCATCATAAAGTGCCAATTTCACTGTGTGGTAAATGTCACTCCAGATACCGAAATTGGAGGTCACAAGTTCGTAGTAACACAAAACTGCATGTATACATATTTATTTTTACATCGTCAACAGTTTGAATATATTGAATATATATCGTTGCTACAAGTGCATACCTGAAGATTGCTGAACTAACAAAGAAATCCGAACCAAACTTTGTTATAACCACCGACGGTTGTGTCAGTTGAGTTCATGTTTGTGGTGGGGTTATTAGCAGAATTAAGTGACTAGGTCACGTTACAAAAGGACGGTACTGATTTTCACAATACTGCCCGTCTGAGTTATAAATAATATGGGTGGAGTTATGGCAGAAATAATAGCTCTGTAATTATTTGATAAGGTCAGTTATGATAGATTACTGCTGTGGCAGAACCTATTGACTTGCATACATGTACGCAGTAAGGTAGACCGAGCCAGTATAGCTACAATATCAACCACAGCCCATGTAATCAGTCATCTAACTGAAGTAGATTGATTTTACCATTTTCTATTAGATATATGAGTTGTTGGTTGTGGGAGACGTCGATTCAATATTCTATATTTGGCCTGGCATGCCTGGAGAACGGTTGTTCATTTCAGTTCAGCTTTAAGCCATCTTTTATTACCTCAGAATGTATCAAAGTCCATTTCTCTAAACGTTAAAGTGCAATCTGGGCATTTTAAAACCGAGATTGACGATGCAATGTACAAGCACTGGCATTACCTATTGAGTCATCTACGTGTAATATACGTGCATTAAGTCCTGTTGCTTGTCTGAGATCAATAAACAAGGTTACAGGTGTATGGAAGTACTCTGGGTTCTACATGTTGGCTCAATGTCTCAATTGGATATGGAAAGTACACGTCGAAAATGGCACATTTTTGCCATTGTGGGAAGTTCCCATCGTAGCCACTGATCAGCAACTATGAACTATATTGCTTATCGCTCCACTGGGGATTGAATGCAGCTCAAGCATCCAAAGAAACTGTGTTCTTTTGCAATATCTTGTATCTCATGATTCAATAACTGTCCAGTGCCTTCATAATGAACCTCAGCAACAGGCATTACCGATGATCTGACATAGAAGTATACGGTATACGAAAACGCCGGTTAACAAAGGCTTCAAATGGATTCACGACCGTGAAGCCATTGTTAACCGGCGTTTTCGTATACCGTATACTTCTATGTAATAGCGGCCTAAGCGATTGCACCATCCGTCTTGTCATTGCTGCCGCGAATCTACCATGTCTATTGCAAAGCAAGAAAGGCTACAAGCATGACAGGGCTCCATCTTCCCGTAATGGTTGAATGATGTTAGAACCATCCTAAGGTCTCTGGGGATTTCACCAGACGAACCTGCCTGTGTCGGTCATGTCAACGACTACCAATCACCACAGAACCATAATCAGCCACTGAACGCAATTGATTTCTGGAGCTGTGGGTGGCAAGAGCCATTACTCCAAACGCCAGGGATGAGAGATGCATCATGAAAACACCTCCTGTAGGGCTCCCAGCTACCATCTCTTCGGCGACGGGGGCAAACGCGCGAGTGTTTTTCACGGGACGTGGGGAACTACCCCACTCTCTTGGAAACATCTGTGTTATCAAAAATTAGGTTTCACCTTGAACCTCTTTTCAATGTGTCTACCTTTTTATTGTATTCTCACCTCTCGTAACAACTGCGCAATTTGCAACTCAAATAGAGTGAAAAAGTTAAATGTCCCAGAAAGAAATTGTATGCATAATTCACGTGGCATTTTTATGGGTCAGAGATTTCAAGAGAACCTGTTGTCAGGGACCTTTATTGTGAAGTGCAGTAGCTGTTTCTGAGGGTGTGGGTCAGCCGAGGGCACACGACGACCTGTCAGAACAAGCATCCAAACTTCACCCTTGTGTGACGTGATGTTCATTATGTGGTGGCATGCAACATGCTCACTGATTTATGCTTGCATCCTCCACACGGCCTTGATTTAATCCTCCATGGAACCAGAAGAGCACGATCATCTAACCATCCATCAAGGATGACATGCAACAAGTTACTGTGAGCATTGACGGAAAGTGTTGGCTGAATGTTGGGTTTCTGATGCTAGACATGTCTTGTATATTGCAACGACACATGCAGTGATGTGCTTGGAATGAGCAACATGGCTGCGTTTGGAATGATATAAAATATACGGCCGTTGGGAATGGGCTGCCTGGTTTTTCTCAAAGAATGAGAGAATCACGACGCAACTCTCGCTTGGAAATAAACACCAATGTTCAAACATCAGACATAGTTGCTTTTAATTCAGCACAGTTTGCGTTGTTTTAAAAAGCAAGTGTTGAAATAAACGAATTTTCTTGCCAGTGAAGAATTCGTTGAATAATTCATTTGGTGAAAATAGCAAGCGATGAAGATTGAGGTTGTTCTGAGAACAACATTCTCTATGGATTATTATGAGAAAAAAATCCAAATTCAATCCAACTTGTACGGCAATCAAATTGTGTAATGGTTCTCCTGTAATTGTGTGTGTTCCAGATTCGTCTGATGACAAGATCCTGTTCGAAATTAAAAAAATGAGAATTGATTTATATCTAAAATTAACTGTCTACAGAGAAAGAGCAGTTGAGGTTATTCCTAAAATTGATTTCATTCCTATTAACTTAGATGTGATAGAGTATGCTGCAGGCTATGGTTATGGACATTGTGATAAAGCAGGTTGATATAAGTATTTCACAATCGATATTGATTGTTTTGACCTTTTGTCTTTTCAGTGGAGGTTTCAGTAGACCACCGACCAGTCCAGTTACAACTTTGTGATACAGCCGGCCAGGTATGTATAGACGAGGCTCTCCAAGTGCAAAACCTGATTCAAAACAGGAAGTCAACTATTAATACGGCCAAGAAGTTGTCTTCAGTCACAGAGTACATTCAAAGATCCGCTGCATGACCAACCCCAACCTCGTCCCCAGGGGTAGTTCACTCCATAAGATCGGATCTCCCCTGGAGACGAGGTTGGACCAACACCTGATACAAATTTCCATCCTCAGTCCGCCCCAATCTGTTTCTTCCAAATGCCATTGCGCTTTGAGTAATTGCGGCGCTTCCAAGCTTTGTGATTAGATCTTCCTTGTTACCCAGCAAAGATTACAGTTGTTTTTGATGGCCTGATTAGATTCCCTGACGTGATATCTTTTTCATCAACACAAGAATCGATGTACGATGCCTTGTTTTTCTTCTAATCAGCTTCGTCGAATTGAGTTGGTTCTTTTTACCTCGCAGTCATCAGCAACTGGACAGGAAGTCAACAACATGTTGTGTCTGACTGATTTACCGGTATTACTGTTATTTGATTCAGTCATGGTCGACACGAATCTTCACCCAAACATCGGATGTCCCCTGTCATGTCTGTTCACCTGATTGTCATCTCACCCCACGTTGCAGACTTCTTGGAAGAAGTCAAAAACTATGCTGCCGACGTTTATGATCCCCTTTTGTCAGAACGGTTTTCAATACGACAAACTCTTGTTTTGCACTTGATTGAACTCAAAAATGATGTTATATTATTATAGATATTGTTTATTTTCTGTCATCCGATGGTGGAAAGAAACACCAGGACATGGGAGTTTTGGATTCCAGCATTTACCTTTTTGGTGTCACCAAGTGCTGATTATTCAACCAAGTCGCGTACCATCTGACCCGTTGTATAATAATGGTTGTCAAAGTCACACATCTGCGGTGTCAGCATGGTCAGTGCCATGTCATTACTTGCTCTATTACTTGGCAAAAAGTATGACAAATAACATTGTGTTAGCTGCTGGTGTCGGTTACCGTGCGCACACACTGACCATTCCTTCTCCTTGGAAGATCATCAGACGTAAAGGAGACCATTGCTTTAGACATCGATGGTTAAATCATGGGTTACAAGAAGATTCTTCTCAAATCACTTCTAAAACCTGACAGTGGCAATGAGTAGTATCAGCCACGTGTCCAACGTTAGCATTTCCCTTCCGGACATTTTCATATCCAGAATGATCAAATTCGACAGAATAAATTCAATAGGCCGATGTTATTCTTCAAACAAGCTAAAGCCAGTCATGTATTTATATTCCATGGTCCAACACTTCAACGTTCAGTGCTAACATTGCGAACAGCATTTTCATTCAGTAAAATCTTTATGGGAAGACCTTGTGTGCTACCAGAACTTTATGAATGATGTCTTTGAGAGGCATAGCAATCATAGCCTACTGATCTTTTGTCCTCTTTTATCATTGTATGTCTGTGTATTTGTCAACCTGTATATGATCCTGTCTATTTGAAATCTTCATGAATGGCTGGCGGCATTACTTCCAGACGGTGAACAGACTAGAGGAAGACCTCGTCGTTCATTTTTGAAGCCGTAAAATTATGGTTCGAAGTTCGGATCATGGCGACTCCTAGGCTAGCATAAGTCTGAATCACTACTGGCCAATCCTGCAATGTTATGAACCAAAATCACTCGTGGAATTAATGTGGTAAAAAACCAAAACCTTTGCGTCAAGTCATCTGTAAAAAGCTTAAGTGTAAGTCCATGAATAGACCATGCAGAAAGTGCTAAGTTGGGGGTCGGCGGATTGCAATGAAATTTGGTGTGTAGTTACCCCCTGGTGAGGGACAAATGNTGGACAAATGTATGATCGTGTGGACGGTTTTCCCAACAAACTTGAACAGCATCCAACATTATCCTTTCTCCATCATACTTCATCATACAAAGTTCATGAATGCTGGACTGTAGATCGAAATCCACAACAAACTTGAACATCATCATGCAAGTGTATGATGCTGTTTTGAACAATGTATGATGATGTTCAAAATTTTAGCTGCATTGTCACAAGACAGAAATCGACACACAAGCTTGGACATCATCATACAAATGTATGATGATGTTTTGAACAAATGTATGATCGTGTAGACAGGCCTTTAGTTCAATAGGCCGATGTTATTCTTCAAACAAGCTAAAGCCAGTCATGTTTTTATATTCCATGGTCCAACACTTCAACGTTCAATGCTAACATTGCGAACAGCATTTTCATTCAATAAATCTTTATGGGAAGACCTTGTGTGCTACCAGAACTTATGAATGATGTCTTTGAGAGGTATAGCAATCATAGCCTACTGATCTTTTGTCCTCTTTTATATCATTGTATGTCTATGTATTTGTCAACCTGTATATGATCCTGTCTATTTGAAATCGTCATGAATGGCTGGCGGCATTACTTCCAGACGGTGAACAGACTAGAGGAAGACCTCGTCGTTCATTTTTGAAGCCGTAAAATTATGGTTCGAAGTTCGGATCATGGTGACTCCAAGGCTAGCATAAGTCTGAATCGCTACTGGCCAATCCTGCAATGTTATGAACCAAAATCACCCGTGGAATTAATGTGGTAAAAAACCAAAACTTGCGTCAGTCATCTCGCAAAAAGCTTAAAGATTTGTTGGTGATTACACACATTTTAGACCGAGTTCTGTGTGCATAAGGCCGGGTTCACACTGCGAGCGAAACGGCGAAGCGAAGCGATGTCGTGAAAAGATCTGGGAGCATGACAATGGCCTGTAACGCTACAGGACAATGGAAATTCGCTTCGCTTCGCCATTTCGCTCGCAGTGTGAAACCGGCCTAAAGCGTTAATGAGCCCTGGCGATAGACAAATCCCTCGATTTTGGGCCACTACCATCCATAGGCCTGGCCAAAGTTGTTCAAAACAACATTTTCTTCAGAAAGGTGATTACATATTACCGGTAACCTTTGTGAAGGAACAGGTGCCAAATTAGTGCATAAAGGGTGGGACGTGAATAAACACAATCAGGTGGATTTGGCACCGAGTCCCTCAAAGGCCCTTTCGAGCCCATACTGTGCACAGAAAAAAAGGGTCTACAATCCAAAACTTTGCAAACTGTTAATTGTACGGGAATGAGTGCATAATTCCTAGTGGGTAAACTGTATGTGTATAGGGAAGAGGATCTGATTTTGATGACAGGTGGTTTATACTTGGTGCTCTGCTGAGGCTGTCAAGGCAAACAATACATGTAGAAGCAAGCCTTCAGAGAGAAACTTCCGTCTCTCTTGTGTACCAATGCAACCTACTGCTAGTTTCACCTGTTTCCAGGGTACCTAAAACCTGATCCTTGATCAACGTAGAATCAGGTATGATGCCAAGACGAGTACGATGTTCCTCTTGGTATCAACGTTTTTATGCTATGCTTGTTTGCTAGGCCTACTTCTTTACTGTCTTCCGAAGAACAACCGTTACATTTGTAACCAGGGATGAACACCAGGGTAGAAGAAGGTGATTTGCACAACTAACTATGGCTGTAACTTCTCACTATTCTTGATGTTGCCGATTCTTCCTGTGATAGAGCAGTCAATCTTGTTTCCGACTTTCCCCAGGGCTCAACACTCTTCTCCATGTATTCATCTCTTGTCTAAGATTCCTTGCTAGTTCATCATGATGTACCAAGAGGTTTGATAATATCGACCAAGAACAAAACGTCACTAATCTGAGAAGCTTCTAGCTTCATATTTGTGACAAAGATGGCTCAAATATCAGTACAAGTGTAGAATATCTACTGTCAACAACACTGCTGCAATGTGAGGAAATGGAATATCGCTGTTCTATAGTGAAGAAGCTGTGGATGAAGGGGGTTACAATCATGTTTCCATTGTATAAGTATAACCAGATACTTAGTATATTGACGTTTGTTGTCATCAGGAGGGNGGGGGTTACAATCATGTTTCCATTGTATAAGTATAACCAGATACTTAGTATATTGACTTTTCTTGTCATCAAGAGGGTATTCGACATTGCGTATGTGCTGGCGAGTTGGCTTTCCTTTGAAAGCATTGTGCATTTCCGCATACAAGATGTTTTTACTTAATCAACATTATTGTTAGTGCAGTAAGGAATGACCTAAGTGGGTACAAGTGACAACAATTGTTGCCCTTCATGCTTGTCCATCATCGTCTAGTCCACAAGCGCGGCAACAGCAGTGCACTGGACTATTCTGTGCAAATTTTCATCAGCTTTTTAAAGTCGTAAATATATAACGTATTATATTTTCATTGTTTGCAATGACAGGCAATATATAAGTTAATTTTCCTGTCCCAGCTGTTTCCAATGCAACAATTCACATTGATTTTTGCCATTGTCTGCCGCAGTGTGGTCCACATTCTCCGCACGTAAAATCAAATCAATTTTCGATCCAGGGTTGTGGGAACTTACATGTAACTGTTGTTTGTAGATTAGCAACAGCAAAAACACACTTACATGAGACTCAGAATTGTGATCTTTGATACCGAGAAATGTACATTGTTGCCTACTTTTCTTGATTAAGAACTTCTCAGAAATCGTCCGAAAACAATTAACACCTAAACTTCAGACGAACGTTTGCTGCTCACAGTGATGAAAGTAGTTACTAAAGGCTTTGTCACCAGGCTTTGAAGCTTGTCTGAAGTTTGTGGCGAAAATTGTAATGTTTATAATACGTCTACATGTTGTGGTATGTTTTTGAGAAGGTGTTAAAAATACTGCAAACACTGTGGTAATCCTGAAAACAAAGTTGGAAATCTTAAGTAATTGGTCATTGCTAAGTCCCCAAATATTGATTAAAATTTGCTTTTCTTCTCTGCAGGGGGGATTTGAACACAGAATGGTGATCTTTTTCTGTGTAGCCTACCAGACTTCATATTCTCAAAGTTGTTGTCCTGGAGAATGTTTGTCTTGCCCTGCTTTTATTGCTTCTCGAACTTCCAAAGCAGACAACGTCAAGCATGTTTTATAATCTAAATCGATATTCCACACCTATTGCATTATGCATGCCTGTATATGTTACAGATATTGCAGACCAGATCAGAATATCAGCTCCAAACCACCTGTTGCAATAACGGTACTCAATAGTAATCTCGTCTGAATGGACTTGACTGGTCAATGATGGGTTCTACCTCAGTAGTCACTGGGAGCCAGGAGGTTCTGCCAGTGAAAGTGGGAGTATGAGGTATCTCACATCATGCAAAATGTTCTGAACCATCATTACAGCATCCATCTGCAACCAAACTTATCCCGAACGAATTCTTCCTGATGTAACACTCTACATCTAAACTGCTGGTCGTTATCGACATCGTACAGTGACATTGGTTGGCGACCAACGTGATTTACCTACCGTAAATCACAATCCTCAGTTCACTGGCATGACTGGTAGCTCTTCTGTCGAGGATAGAGGCATCGTCTGCTCTCGTTGTGATTGTTTTCCTCTTGTGTTGTCTGCCAATTATCAAGTAATCATCAATTTTACGACTCCAATTTATAGTGTCTGGCTTGATGTACTTTTGACCCAATATTTGATTATTGCTCATCAGCCGCTTCGGTTATCAAATATCACCAACGTGAACCTAGTCGTTGGAAATCAAAATAGCCTTCTGGGACATGTTATTTAACACATCATAGAATCGTCCAAGGACCTTACTCAAATCCGAAGGACTTGCTCTGTGGAATGACTGGTTGAGTCCACTTTCTACGGCTTTAGGATGTTGGTTGGGCAAGGAACCAGTGGATCTGCAAGTTGTACTTCCTGCAACTCGATCCATCCATCATCAGATGCTCCAAACCATCATCCGTATCTCTCATGGGGAAGCGAACCGAAACCCCATCTCCTGTATCACCTCAATTTGGTCGGATGTTGATCATCAGCTCATTTCCTACCACTCACACTAAAACCTGATGATAATGGTCCTTATTGGTGATGGTGTCATCGCCTCGACAGGCATAATCCTTACTTGGCAATGCATTTGACACTTAAAAGTTCTGGAACAGAGAAGCCTATTCAGCTTCCATTGATCCACTAATGCATTGTATGTCGTCTTCTGCCATATTTCTGTACAGTGACGTGGAAGATCTAGAGGGGACAGAACATTCTGCCACTGTTGAGCAAAACGCCATTTTTTCCCCGGGCAAAAGGATTCGGAACATACACTACAAAGTACTTACAATAGCTTCTGAANATTCCACTACTCCCGCAATGCGATAAGGAGATGGTGCATCACATCTACCCAAAGTGGGATGTCTGCCACCGAGCTGCGTAGCATGACAGGATTGGAAATGGTAGATCAGCCAGCAACACAGCTACGAGCAAACAGATTTGAGAAGGACAGTCGACAACGGGATGCCTTGTTTAAAGCAGTGACAGAATCATGTGACCCATTCTCATCACAAGCATCAACATCTGCTTGCCTCTTCAACATTGCAATCGGAAGAGCTGCATTATCTGGAAAGATTAGTGACATCCACTGCATCGAGTGAATTGGACAGTCCAGACAGTGATACTGAATTACCGCCCTTCGTCGATTCCCCAATCTTAAGAAAAATTGTCAACTCAGCAGAAGTGAAAGTAGGAAATAGAAAATGATTGTGAAACACATGCCAATGCCATTTGTGAAAAGAGGATGATCCTATGAAAGTTGTTGCAAGTGACCCATTCTTCCGTCAATTTAAGAAATTTCTTAATAAAAGGAAGGTACCAACACGTACGTTGTTGAATTGAAGGAATGCTTATTGCTGTGAACAACAGTGGTACAATGCCAAAATGGGGTACCTGAGTTCTGTTTGTCATTTAATTGTGAAGGGAAATGTACCACAGTTGCTGGCTCATCTGCATATGACACTTGCTTTGTACAATACCCCAAATTCCGTACTGAAATGTGGTCAGGGCGGTTGTCCTCTTACCTTTGGCGCCTTTAATTCTTTTCGGAAACACATTTATACAGTATTGATGAGACACTACTGTGATGGTAGACAGTTTGCACAACATCCCCTGATTTCTGTGTCAAAGGACAGCTTACAGCTGAATAGAATTTGTTGGACATCGTCCCCAAGTATCCCTAATGGAAAATATCTTGCCAACTATCGTTTTCTCCACGGCTTTTGCTTTTTATTTCATCACCATCCGGAATGCTACCAAGTCACTACGAACGTCTTTGTGATGGTGCAAACTTTGAAAGAGTTACTCCGAACTACAATGGTAAGTTTCTGAGTGAATTCAGTGCTGCAACGCAAATTGAAAGGAAACGCTTTCTGAGGAACTTTTGTCTTCTGATGAGATTGAGGCAGCGATTACTATCCAAACCGATGCATGACATGGGCGGGGGAAAAACTGATGTGATTGCTTTTGGGGATTCAACGCATAGTGTTGAATGTGGAAATTGTCACTAAGGCTGATGACCACTGTTCCCAAAGACACGAACTAATTTGAACTAAGTGTCTGTATGAATACTTTGATACCTGAATGGATGGAGCAGGGGTTCAGGTCAAGATGCACGTTCATGATTCAAAATCGGTTTGAATGCCTGGGTGAGAAAGGAACAACCGAACACTATCAACCAAAATGAGACCCCGCATGGTCATGATGATGGAAAGGCGGTGGAGAAGGGATGAAGTTGGTGGCACACGCCGGGGCGAAAAAACAACATGGCAATAAATGGCACACCACCCAGCTGTCAGACAAAGAACAGCCCCTTCGCACTCACTTCCACTGGGCCATGAGGAACTGTGCTGGAAGTACCGCGATGTTGCGGCAGATGCTTGATAATATCGTGAACCACTACAGGGACATCCACACCGACTGCCATCCAACATCAAGGTGCAGATTCCAGCTATGAACCAAGCCGAATTCCCTTAACCGAATAGAGAAAGTTGTCCGTAGCTCTGCCATCTATAAGAATGCAGAAAACATTGTTCACGCCAAGGATACTTTCTATGTTAAGTCATTTAACAATTCGTTAAACATGTTTCATGACAAAAGGATAGATTTTTATAACGCCGTGACTATTCGCACAGCAAGTTGCTGTGAAAATAGCAGTTCTCGCACTGCTTATACAGCAGATTCTAACCAATGAAAACGCGAGGTTCATAATGAGGATGCATTACGATAATTTATGCACGGGGCGTATTAAACAACGAAGTGATTATTCACACGCCTAATCTGCAGTCAGCTGACTGGCGCAGTGGAAACATGGAGTGGACTGTAACACAAAGATCGCGGGTTCGAATCCCGGTAGTCCTTTTTTATTTTTTTTTATTTTTTCTTACTTTCTTTTTCTTTTCTCTTTTCTTTTCACTGTTGTGACTCTTTGAAATTTCTACATGGAATACATGTAGTTGGTTAATTAATCCTTTCTTAGTGGTGACACTGATAAACACGGCTACAACTTGGGAAGATCACACCCTGGTATTCGGACTCATCCCCTACTCTGACTCACAACCTCAGAGGAATTAGCTATCCTACTGACGCTAACCGACAGAATGCGTAACATATACATGTAGGTCGTGTCTAAGATCATATTTTGCTAATTTTCGGTCAAAATGTGCATGAAAAGCACGTTTTTCCGGACCCGGGGGGGGGGGGGACACTTGGCCCCTGCCCCCTCCAGCAACATCTCTGGTTGTGATGACAAATGTTTGCCTAGAGCTCCCTGGGCTGAGTCCACGTAGGGGACGTAACCTCACCATGCACTTGCACAGAATCAAACGTTATACTGAGATCGAAATAGGCCGAAGTAGCATTCGTTCCAAGCTGGTACCCTGCAAGTGGCCCGAATGTATGGCTCACTTTGCCGAATTCTAGAATTTCGCTGTGAAAATATCATCTTTTCCTAATTTACACAGCAAAATGTGGGCGGGGATGCTTATGAATATCGAATACGTACTTGCTGTGTAAATAAGAATTCACTCCTTAGTTACACAGCATGCTGTGCAAATAGCACCGGCCTTTTTATAAACAACATGAGATGCGAACAAACCTATGAGTCGCCAGCCGAGAATCCTGAAGTGTACGCTTTATTTGTTTTCGGCTACGCTGAAGATGGAGTGCAATGGGGCGCTTACGACGAACTAGTCCTTGGATGGCCTATGTCTTTCGAGTACATGACATATCTTCCTGTGGGATCTTCGGATGCTGTTGTCACGTACTTCAAGTCGCTGACTGTTGGGGCATTTCTACTTGTCATGAAAACTGCAGAACTATTAGAAAAGAATGGAATTCCGGTGGTTTTGTTTAATGGTAGTTTGATACAACAACTCGCCAGGTCTGATAGTCGGATCTACCATAAAGACATCAAACCCCTAAAGCAACCACTTGGTTTTCGACATTCGGAGAAAAACGTGATATCCAAAGAAATTTCCAATGCAACTTTCTCCAATTGTTTTATATATGATAGCTATGGGTCTTCTCCATGATGTGTGAAAATTCCATACGATTCCGTTCAGTAGTTCTTGTGATATGGAACATTTAGCAGCCAGCCCCCTTGCGCACAATCTGTCTCTCGGGTATCTGCTATACAGTTAGATACACTACTGTACATATATACAGGGATGTAACCAACAGGTTTATCCAGCCCTGGCATATTTATGAATTGGTCGTTCTTCACCAATTTGGGCTCAGGGCTAGTGGATTGTTGTATGCTACGGCCACCAACCCAAATTTGGTTAGAAATATTATTTTAACATGGAAATTTGGGTGATAAGAGCCATCTGGTGAGAAAAACTGGAACTCATCGGACAAGCACCAGCGTGTGCCCAAGTGGTCGCTTTAGGGGTTTGAAGTCTTTATGGATCTACGTGTTCAGACACGATAGGTCAATCTTCGTCAACCTTAACGACAGGATCAGTTCTGATGACATTCATGTGACGTCCCCTAGTGGTCTCAGACTTCATCACTTCAGTGTTCGACGTGCCCTGACAATCGGTCAGAATAGGTGGAGACAGATCTACCAGCAATAGTGATCACCAATTATCATCCCTTATACAGATTGATACTGGCTCAAGACATGCAAGACATTCGGCTCTTTCGCTTGCCAGTGAATGGACGCAGCTATAGATCATCGATGTGCTTGTAGTTGGACTGTTACCGACTCAAGCCAACTCGAGTTGCACGCCAAACAGATTTGTGTGTGCTGCTGAATTTCGCAGCGTGAAGCTGTGCTGTGACCAAACATGTCGAGCGATATGGATCTCGGAGCAAAAGGTGGATCTGATAGTAGTCAACCGTCCCCACAAAGGCGGTCGAAGAGGCAAGTCAAGAGACACTTGAGGGATTTTGTGTTAGAGCGATACCAAGAGGAAGTCTCTTCACATACATTTATGCACGGATTTTTGAAATTTATAAAAAGTATTTTGCTTGTTTTGGTGGCATCTTGTCATTCAGATTAACAAAAACAACCACAGAATATGAAGGAATTTTTCATTGGCCTTGCTAATTCAAGCCTTGTCCGGTCTGTAAGGATGACAAGGACAAACATCCAACACACAAGTGTAAACAGTGGTTAAAGGCATCAGTGCCGGAAGGCTGAAAGATTGCTAAGGACAATCAAATTTGCTATCGGTGTCTTCAGACAGGTCACTTAAAAAAAGTGTACGACCACCAAGAAGTGTGAAGAGGATGGCTGCAGTAAAACTCACCCACAGGACCCTTCATAGTCAGAAGCCTTCGCCAGAGCAGTTAAATGAACAAAAGGCACACAATGCCTTCGGAATGGATAGAGATGGTCATGTGGTTCCCACTAAGGTCGGGCTTAGACTTATTCCGGTGTATTTAACAGGGTGGTTTCCCAACAAGGCCTTGGTACACTTGTGTAGGGTGCAGAGGCATTTAAATCTCCAAGTATTACATAACCTATTTCTAGCGTGGAACATGCCGTTGTACAGATTTTACGAGATTGGCCCAGCAGTTGGATTCCTCGCTTAACACACCGATGTTGACACCTACAATTCGGACATCATCAGCAAAAGGTACGTGTACAACAGCAGGAGCCAAATCTGCCAGTCCTGTGCAAAAACACACCTTTCAAGGACAGTCAATGAGCAATATTATCAAGGTAAAGGATTAGATTGATTTTGCATTTTAATAGGTTACCAGCAAGAAGACAATGTCTCAAGATTCATCAATTCAGCTTTTGTGCTGATGTCTCGGAAAAACCTTTCCTATGTCTCATTTTAGGAAAGTGTTTATGGCCTCTCTGGTGAGGCACAAGCTTGAAACATAAAAGTCATGCATGTCGATGGCAGACAGCAGCAGCAGGGTAAATGGACCACCAATGCATTATGTGTTCAAAAAAAGGTAACAAGTTAAAAATGCAAAATGCCCTGTGTGCAATGTTGCAAATTTATGTTGCTGTGGTGAAATACTGGGCTGCCTTGGAGCAGGTTGAGGGCAAAGGGAAAGCCACCAAATTTGAGTTCCTACTTAAGATCTTCATTGCCTAAAACTGCCAGAAAGAAACCCGGACAAAGGAGCAGCGATACAACTGAACATAATTCATAACTCATCAATGACGTGACTAAAAGGGGCTGTATACCCACTGCCTAGTGACCCTGAAGACCCCACAGCGGAAGAACAGGATGATGATACAGAGTCTACCACTGCCGCCGCCACCGTTGCTGATAGACGCCGTCGGGACCCACAGTCTAACGACCCTGAAGACCCCAGAGCGGAAGAACAGGATGATGATACAGAATCTGCCACTGCCACTGCTGCTGCCGCTGATGTACAATGTTGCGACCCACAGACTAATGCCAATTAAGACTCAACAGCACCCACTCAGACTGGCAGTCAAGACAACTCAACATTCCAGGCTTTAGCAGAAAAACACAACATTCACCTTCCACCCAAAGTAAATGTTCGTGGTCGCCCGAAGGGTTTATTCCAATCAGTCATTGGACTCCCTTATGAAAAGAAAAAAAGGAAAAACAAGGCAGCTCCCAGCAGGGAGAGGCATAAAATTGAAGATACATGTATTGACAACAGCCAGGGTGACAACAGTTCTGGCCTGTGAGTATACTGTAAAGTCGCTTTTTCTTCCCATGGGTTGTTTTTAAAACAGCACAAAAACATAAAAAACCTGCACAAATGAAATTAAGTTGTTGTCAAGTGTTTATATTGTTCATGAAAACAAACTTAAATGGTGATCTCAAAGGTCGAACTGACCCCAACCGGCCGGCAGCAAATCACAACGACACTAGCACAACATTCCAGCCAGCTGATTGTCCGCCATTTTAGTACGTCACCCCGTTCCTGTTGTTGGCAAAGATGACGACATCTCCAAATTAAGGGACATCCTTGATGATGTTTTTTTGAAATGTGAACAAGCAACAGCTAAGTGGTCCAAACGATATGACCATTTCATTGAAGTAGGGTGCAAGAAGAATGCTACATTCCAACTCCATTATGACATCATGATGCACAGTGATGAGGTAGCAGCTCTGTACGTTGCAGAAAGGACTGGGGGAGTAACTGGATACAAATTGCTACTTGCCACGCTGAAGTCAGGCCTCCCTTTCTCATTCCTCATCAATGCCACTAGTGCCGGATTCGTGTGTCATCTCTTGCACAATCACTATTCTTCAGGAACATTTTATCAGAACATGAAAGCGGCAATGTTTTCTCTATGCCAAAAGCAGGATGAAGCAAGGGTTGGTCTCGTCGCATTCAGGGAAATGGACCAACTCACAGTTGTCAAGGCTTTCCGTCCTGGAACGTCCATGGAAGCAGTTGTGCAGAGAATGACTGCTGTTGATTGGTCAGCAGCAGTGTCTAAATCCTGCCGCAAGAACCTCATTGGCAGAACTGGCACACCAGGGGAACAACAGGGTGATGGTGGAATGGACAGGTTTTGGTACAAACAAAAAACAAAAAAAGTGAAATGATCAAGCCCATTTACCTCGAAAGTATGAACAGTTACATGTATGTGCACTTTCGTCCACTTCAGGTATAAAACGTTTGCTGTGTTCACGCTTAAAGCCAAGATACAGAATAGCACAAAATTGACACACAAAATGATATTAAGCAAGAAGTCAATCTCCAGAATTCACGAATTTTCGACCCCAACCGGGGTCTTTTTCAAGTGGAACTTTACAAGTGGAACTTTACGCTTAAAGCGATATAAAACCACTTTCCGTATACTGGATTCTGCAATTTGCTTTTGTCATAGCGCATTCATTTTGGTAGTCTCAGACTGAAAGCGCTAAAACCCAGTATAAGGCCAAAAAAATATTGTCTGTTTCTTGTCCAGCAACTCAGCAAAAATTGATGTGGGCATGCGAATTTTTTTTTTATTTTCAAATAATTTTTTTCCCGTTTTCTTCATGGATGGGGGAAATACCACCAGCAAACTATCTCTCTACGTGCTTAAAGCATAGATTTCATGAAAAATAAAGATGATTCCAAGTGATGAGGCATTTTTGTGCATTGTATAGAAGGCGCGTAAGCAAGGTGGGAAAATTTGAAATTAGTGAAAAAACAAGATGACATTGTAAATGTCGTATGGTTCCCGAGGTAGGCTACTTCTTCCACACAAATGGTCCAATGATAGAGATCAAGACACATTGATAGAGTAGAGATGAGATACATCGATAGGGAACCATACGATATGACATGATGGGACGTGACGTGGTGTGACGTCATGTGACATGACGTACATGACGTCACATGGCATGACGTACATGACGTCACATGACATGACGTACATGACGTCACATGACATGACGTACATGACGTCACATGACATGACGTCACATGACATGACGTGGCATGACGTCACATGACATGACGTCACATGACATGACGTCACATGAC
>NMRB01000924.1:56149-86831 GCA_002633025.1 Notospermus geniculatus | reverse complement strand
AAAATCCGGAAAGGTAAAAGAAGAAACACAAAAAAAAATAAAATAAATGAAGGCAAAGAAAATTTACACGCTCCGGGTATCGAACCCGAGACCTTCTGCTTTATGGGCAGGCGGCTTTGCCACTCGGCCATAGCGACTATGCACTCGGCGTGGCGCTGATGTGCATGTATGTATTGTTTGGATAATGTCAGGCGGCGCTGGAAATTTCCTGTGCTCAAATTTCGACAAAAGATGCGCCCCAACCTCCCCAACGTCAATGTAGATAATGAATCAAAAGAAGAAACACTTTCTGTAGCAAAGACTGACGAAAACATTGCGATTGTAGGCCTATAAAGTACGGGATAAAGTACCGGTAAATTACGAACTACATCGCGCATGCATATTAGCCTAAGAAATAGTTCCTCCGCGATGATCAGGTCACGGAATCGCAAGGATAATGACTTCTCAACTCCTGACCGGTAACTGCTTTAAAATCGTGTCTAAATCGTGCGCATTACATAAAATAGCTCCCAATATCTATTGACAACATTGTCCATGTACATATTTACATTTTTTAGTACAGTTTACAAAGGTTTTAAACACCACTTTATCTACCGCCCAGACCCCCGTCTGACCTCCCCAAGAAAATGTCTAAAAATAGATTTAGAAATCGCCGAAATTTGTACCTTTCCTGACGTTTGTTCGTACTGCCCAAACAATCAGGTCGACAGCTAATGGTAGTCTATCACCAGACGCAAGATCACATTCAAACACCGCAAAATAAGGCCGTAAACGTCAAGTAAAACTTGATTACGTCATACAAATGCCTTGGAAAACTGGTGTGAAAATAGGGGTCAATATGGCCGCAGCTAGCGCTCCAAGCGGCTCCATAGCGAACCAATAATTTTTTTTTTACCTAAACCATGCACCCTACAGATTATTCCTCAAGTTACACTCTCGTTAAAAGCGATTTGAGATCTGTTCAAAGCAGATTATGTGTGACCTGTTGATGCGCCAGAAGGCGTTAAAGCACATTCAACCTGCTTTAATGCACCAGTGTGAACACGGTATTTATCAAATTAATAGCATAGTACCCGTCCTACGGATGGGTAGAGGTGGCACCATAGGCAGTAAGGGTGGCCACAAAATCATAGCAAAGTCATACTGTAGAAAATATACATGTATTATGGCTTTTTGTAGTTCTTTTAGCGGAAAACCTTCGAAATCGAGGTATGAATCAGTACAAATGGCCGGTGAAGTACCCCAGGACAGGAGAGGTGGTGCCGATTCTAGGATTTGTCATTTGCCCCTGCAACAACCGTGAGTGTACAAACCGGATTGTCCAGTGGTTGCGATGACAGTGGTCAAGATAAGCTTACATTTCCACGTTTGCATGGTGGGTTTTCTACAATGTTCTGATTCAGAAATAGGTTGAGACAAACCAGCAGTGTCAGGGCCATCCTGTCAGTGAGCGCATCAGAAAGTGTGACAATTATCTTGCACCATCTTTTGGACATGTTTGTTTTGGACATGTTTGATTCGCCCGTCATTCAAAACTGTATTCCAGTTTGACTTCAACAGTGTTGTTGTGATATAATACGACAAGTCGTATTCAATTTTCGTACATTTTCGACCCCAACCGGGGTCTTCCGCAAACACTTTCTAGTAGTAACAGATTACACAAAAGACGGTTGGGGTCGAACATTTGGGAAAATTGGAGACAATTAACTTGTCATATTACATCATTTTGTGTGTCGTTCTTTGTGCTTTATTTTGGATATATGTTGTTATGATGAACGTGCTTCTGAATTAGGGAAGATCATTTTGTTTGGATATGTCTGTCAGCCTTATTTCTCAGTTTGGATTTTCACAGATTTAGCTCCTAAGGTTGGACATTTCCATTTGGCTGTATTGTGACATTATTCTTACAGAGTATCTACGAATTTACTTTCGAAGTCTTAGGGACCAGGAAAAGAGAAAGCAAAAGGGCCTGGATAAAGCACATAAAGTAAAGTGCCGAAGGCAGATCTGCCTTAGGGAGGTTAGTATAGTTGATTGAAAAATGGTAGTTTTCATTATCATTATACGTGTATTTTTACAGGCCACTAACTTTCTTGCCCAAATGTACCTTTCTGACATCCTGTTTCTGGCATTGGATGATGTTTTCTAATGGAATCGAACAACAATTCATGGCACCACTTTCGAATACCAGTTCAGACTTCACTACAGAAACATTTTGAACACCCTCGCTTAAAACTGAAAAAATTCTTTACGTTTATTTTATTTTCTCGGTTTCAGAAATGTGAAACACCCACGAAAGCTCTGAAGTCATCTAATTGGGAGAAGGCGGCTGTTGAAGAGGCAGAAGCAATTTTGGCACCTGAGTATATGAGTTCAGAGAAGAGTGGGGTAGAGGTTGATGAAGATAGCAAAGAATCTCAAGTCTTCTGTATCAGAAAACTTAAGAGTTGATGCCACTGAATTGCACGGATTTGTTCTTCAGACATTTTCACTGAATTGCGCCAACCAATCCATTCTCGGCACAGGGGCCAGATTTTGGACTGGAGGAGATAAACCGCTCAATCCAACATTGGATACCTGCCAAACCGACTGACAAGGACTGGAGGGTGGCTTGTGTCAACCACTCGAAAATGCAAAAAATGAGAACGGAGACACTGGACTGGAGCAGATTAATTTGATAGACCCTTAAGTAGGCAAAAAGAAAGAACTCGATGAGGAGCACCTCACCAAATTGCCAGGCCACACGTATCACTAAAGGATGCGCCTCTCCACGACAACCTTTCCGAGTTCTGCGCCCACGCTAGTGAAAAGAGAGCATGATTTTTAGATGCTTTCCAGGACCACTGCGGGGATTCTAGAACCGAAGTTCCAGTGACAATTACATTCCATCATGTCCATTGTTCAGCCTCTTCCCCAAGTGCCATGCCACGTACACTTCATCACAGAGGAGTCACCAATATGATGAAGAGGAACAAGCCTATGTCCACTTGGTTTAACCTAAAGTCAGAGATGGAGCAGCATGAACTTTTGTCCAAATGTGCTAAAAAGCACAGCCACTGAGAGAGAAACACAAGGCAGATGAAGTTGATGTGAGGAAGAAAACTAGAGACCGCATCTTTCAAGAGCTCTCGAAACCGTTGTTGCATACTGTCCACACCTGCAAATACACCTTATAACAGATGGCCATACTGGTGTTGCGAAATATTTGTGGGATGTACGGTCACGACGAATTCACCATTTCCTTGATATTGGCATGTGGCAAAAAGTGAGTTACTCTTTGATCAATACTTGTGTCCATTTGTACTTAAAGAAAATAATACCAATCATTTTCTTGTGTGTGTCCTCTTTCTCTTCTCCTGAAAGAAGTTGCCAGGGAAACGGTGATGGTATATTATCCATTCTTCACAACTTTTCCTGTTCTCAGATTTGAAGAAGAGGATGGCATTAGCATTGATCTGCACAACAATGATGTCGGCATTGATTTGAACGCACATGATAACGAAAATGCCAGCGAGATGTCATTCAGAGATACCACACAGGGAAGTGCAGCATTGGACTCTTTGAGTGGACAGAGGAAACTGCAGAATGCTTTTGACAAGATACATGCCTATGTCGAAACAGCAGAATCTCGCTGTAAAGATGATTCCCTTGCTCCTATTGAGGAGGGGATCCAGGAAACAGCTGATCACTTGATCTCTATGCTAAGGCAGCATCCTCAAGAATTATCATGTCCCGTTAAATCCTTCATCAACAGTTTCAATAGTCTCAAAACTAACATTCATTAATTTGGTGTCTGCATTAAAGACATTCGGTAAGTACACCGGTGCTGCCGAGACCCTTTGTAAGAGGGTGAAAGCGTCCGCATCTGGATTACGGAAAGGGAAAGGCAAGATGATCAAAGTTCAGCCAACTGCTGTAAGTAGAAGTACCACAAGCGCCGCTTGGCAGCAAGCTGTGACACGGCCATTTGTGTGTGAGACGCCAACCAGACAGGTCGTGTTTGGAGGCCCCCAATTCGAGGTTACCAATTCCCGATTTCATGCCGAACAAGGGATGGAAAAGCCGAGCAAGGGCTAAGAGATAAAGGAAACGGCATGGAAGTTCCTCAAACTAGCTCAGAATGTTCTTGATACAGTTATTAATCACGCACAGGGCGCATTAAGGATAATTCTCCAAACTCACGGAGATATTATGATTTTACTTACCCATTTTTCTGCAGGAGGTCCATTCGTTTGGTGCGTACTTCCATAATGAGGTCTGGTCATACTGGATATGTCAGAAGCAATTCTATTGGTGGAAAATTTTGCGCGCGCACATACCAGGCAAATAAAAACCACCCTTACATCGCCTCTCATGCACATTGTCGAGGCACCTCAAACTAAGCAATCGATACGCCGTGTGACGTCATCTCTCGCGGGCGAGATAAATCATGTTTTGAGGTGAATTTTAAATTGCTCATAAGTCAACTTCCACTGGATCAATGAAACTTTGCGATATTGTTTGAATTAATTTAAAATATTGATTTGGTGTTTTATTTCTGATATTTTGTGAGTAGGTTGGTAATTTTTGCGTGTAAAAGATAGCCCTTCTGAAGCTACTTTCCAGGCATTTTGGCTGTGGGCCTCACTAGAAAATCAAGAAGCATGGAAGAGCTTGTTCAAGACTTGAAAACCGATGTCGATTTCCTTGGTGGCCATCTCCAGGATCCATTGTGGCAGGTTGTGCCTTGTAGATTCATACAAGACAATGACCCGAAGCATAAGGCAAAAGCAGCAAGTTACTTTACAAGTTTATCTTAATCTTAATCAAATTGATATTGTGTTTCATTTGTCAGTGTTGTTGCTTAAAAGTCAGTTTTCTTTTAAAGCCGCATTGTATTGAATTCAGAAAGTCCTTACGTCCTCTGATGTTAGTGTAGTGTAAAAAGTGCCATGCTCTATGTGGATGCAACCTTATCTTTTTCTGATGCCGTGCTGAAAACTACGCATTTTGGGCACCTTTACGGTGCTATTAGACCTGTATATACAGTCTCCAAAAACTTTTTTGTGTGTAGTAAGCCCGATAGGGGTCCTATCTAAGGCCTAGGCCTATTAGGGTATTGGGCCCCAGCCTAAAACCTGTCTCCCCACTCCCTCTGGCTCTGGCATGTCTGCTGGCATTGATAGGCATTGTTTGTTAGGTGTAGGCACAGGCCCCTGGAGAATGTTCAGTCAGTTCTGTATACCGGTAGGCCCTACCATTTTGCCGAAAAAAAAGTTTTGAATTGCACACATCGAGCTCACGAAGTGACTGAGCAATAAGTGAACTCTGTAGGCCCGGCCTATGTGCAATTTGAAACTGGTGTTATGTAGGCCCGGCCTATGTGCAATTTGAAACTGGTGTTATTTTGGACAATTTAAGTAACAGGGGCCTTATTCACGAAAGGCCCGCAAAATTTGCGTGCACGCAAAGTGCCATTTTTGCGATATTTCTTATTNGGCATGAGCCGCCCAATTCAGCGACCTCGAAACTGCTTCATTATCAACTCACATCTCAGTGTGATGTGAACATCGAGTGGATAGAAGCGGGAAAATGATCTGACTGCAAAAAGCTCGGTCAAAATGTAATTTTGCGATCACGCATATTTTGCGTGATCCGTATTTTGCGAAAAATTTGCGAGGCAAATGCGAGGTCTTCATGAATACCACGCATCGCATAATTTGCGTGCACGCAAACCCATCGCAACGCAAATATTTGCGATCTCTTCGTGAATAAGGCCCCTGGTGTTTTATGACAAAATGCGTACAAAACTGTTGTCACAAGGTCTTTTACTCTTAGTCATCGCCTAAGTTTAGAAATTACAAAGTTATAAGAGCGACATTGTTTTTCTTCCACTAACAGGTGATGTCATGGCTCATAGACGCCACCCTGATAACGAAGTAGACTTCCTGCTGTCGCTTCCACGTTTTGCAGCTGAGGCTAATGTCCACAAAGATACAGAAGATTTGAATCTCGCCGAATTCTATAGAGACACTGCAGATGATTACAGTCGAACACTTCTTGCCATGTCACTCCATGTCACTGTCTGCTGCCGACTTTGCTGCATCTATTTTATGATACCGATGAAAGAAGGAAAACAATAGGATTACACATGATTACGCAAAGTCAACATCTCAGCTCTCCAAATCGGACCCCTCTGAATCGCGTTTCACGACAGGGGTCCAATTGGTCGAAGTGGAGCCGAAGGGATGTAAATGTAATGTGCATGGACGTTGCAGAGTGTACCACTACCAGAATGAAGTGCAACCAGCACACCGGTCTCACGAACAAGTTACACTTTTCTCGCTGGTGGTGTATTACAGGTGTCCGAATTGTCCTGATCAAATACATGAGACAATTGCTTTCATCAGCTCTAGTTTCAGTTTACTTGTCGACAATTTGTATTTTGGACCCCAAACGTGCAGACGCATTCGGTATTTGCCTTGATAATGGCTGAAAGGAAATTCGATAATTCACGATTTATATATAGCTGTGCCATGAAATGGTGGCAAAATTCTTATATGGATCATGCCAGTTAGACTGCTGTCTCGCAATGTTAGGATGAACCTTAGTGCCTTATTTTATAAACCATGAATGTATGCAATTTCGCGAAGGTATCGATAAGCCGGTCTTCAAAAGTTGTGACAGCCGAGCAAAAGGAAAACCTGACACTTTTTGATAACTCGGATCAGGAAAGTGACAAACATGGCGAAGGTGTTTCTGAATTTCGGGATTTGTTGTAGGCTATAGTTGGCCTTTATCACCGAGCACAAAGAAGAAAAAAGGCAGGAAATCAATGGCCATTTCCCGACATACCTCCCATTTGTCAACTTCTCAAAGGCCGAGTTCAACACTGGAACCCGAGGTTCAACTCGGTCGTGTTGAGTCACAGCCGAACTCCATAAATTCCTTGGGTAGCTATTCTTTTGACGTCAAACGTGAGAGTGGAAGCAGCACGTCAAGGTGATGAACCCACAGCAAATGTTCCACATCGTGGCATGGTGGCAATCAACACTTCCCAAAGTCCACTGAGCCTATTCCAAGGCCTGCTGACAAATCGAGTTCTGGTGTTTCTATGTGCAAACCTAAGGAACAGTCGATCCATATTTGGTCAACTGCTGATGAAAGCAACCTGGTTTCCCTACGTGTAGCTTTAAATGATCAATTTCTGAAGGCTTTACGCCACGAAAGTCTATGGCAACAGATAGCAGATGAGATTGGACGGTGACCCACATCCATTTCAAGCTTGACCAATGGGGAACCCGCACACTAATATCACAACGTGGTGCTGCGTGCGATGTGACCTAAAATGACATAAATGACATCATTTCGGTACAATCGCTCCAGCACCGACCTGTCGGGATGAACCACAGAGCAGTTATCGGCAAGCAATGCCAAGAGGAAAGTGGAACGAATCTGTAAGGAGCAAGGGCTAATCACCCTTAATCTGAAAAACAAAAAGATTCCAAGGGAGCTGCCTCATTCTGTCAAGTTTGTCACTATAGAATTCGCAGGCCTAGACCGCCACACATTTGTGAGCCACCCTGTATTCCACAACCTACTCAACATTCTCAATCCCTGACCCATATGTCAATATCCCAAATCAATCAATTCATCTGCGTCCAAGAGGAGAAACCACACAATGGTCAACGCGAAGTAACGCCGATGCAAAATAGAGTACAGTATTGTTCGGTCAGTAATCCGGGGCTATGCTCATGCACAATCATGACGAAGGTGTTTCCCATTGAACGTTGAAGTTTATAATGAAGTGACCGGAGAAAGGTGATTCTACGGTATACCTCAGTATGCATGGTATGCCTACTGTGAGGAGGGAATGTATCCGTTGAAACTTGGAGATAATAGTGCGGTGTGGTCTGTCAACAAAGCAGCTCCCGTAGGAATTTTGTGCTAAAGTAGATTTTTTTGCAGTTCTAGGTACTTTAGGGTCCAAACTATCAGAAATTGATGGGGTGCAAATTTTCTGACCACTAACCTCTTTGTGGGGCGTCCCCCAATTTTGCGAACTGACTTTACCATTGGACATCAATGGACGCAACAACTGAGCTTTGTACAGGAGAATGGGAAACAATGTACAGCTAACTTTCGAATGGTTGGATTTACACCCCATAAATGTATTACCAACAGATAGAAATATGGTGCCTCGGAATCAAATAAGCCTATTCTTAGCGTTTTTAAGCGGTTTACTTAATTAGGAAATGACGTTTTATGCATTTTGACTCATTTTGTGTTAATTTATATGAAAAACGTCATCTCTCGTTACATAACGACTAAAAACAATTAAGAATATGCCTATCTGATTTAGAGGCACCATGTTTCTATCTGTTGGTAATACATTTATGGGGTGTAAATCCAACCGTTCAAAAGTTAGCTGTACATCGGGTCCCCATTCTCCTGTACAAATCTCAGTCGTTGCATCCATTGGTGTCCCCCAGAAAGTGAGGGAAGGGTCAGAAAATTTGCACCCCGTCATTTTTGGGCAGTTATAACCTCACTGAAGCCAAAACAGTAAAAAAATCAACTTTAGCAAAAAAATCCTACGGGAGAACATACCACACCGCACTATAAGCCCTTTATAGCTGTTTCTCCAGATGGAAGCCTTCGACCCTTCAACTCGACAAACCTGGATGTGGAGAAGCCAATGGTAGTGGTTGAAGTGCCCCTATCCGAATGAATTCAAACCACAGTACATTACAGCCTTCCCACTTCTCACCATGTGTCCTGGATGAGATATCCATCTCGGGTACTGTTAAAAACCTCAGGGAAGAACTGAAGCACTTTACAAAGGACAAAGCCAAGTTCCTTGCTGAGGTACTTCAGTTGTTTGCTCAGTTGTCTGCCAATTACAGCCTGTCTGCAGCTTCTTTGAGGAATATGCTTGAGAGGGTACTGGATGCATGCAATGACAGGAACATTACAGTTCCCTGCCTCAGTTTTGATGGACAGTGGGCGCCTCTAGTCTAATGACAAGGGATATCAATGGAAAACCCCTTGATCTCTACTTTTGACCTCTATAAGTACGGTAGGTCAAATCACAGACCGTTACTTATGCCATGTATCCTCATTAGATCCACCTGTGGTAAAAATTGGAGGACGATCCAGTTATTAGTTTAGGAGTTGTTGCACTTTTTGTCTTTTCGATTTTTGACACCTGGTGGCCAGCCAAGAATCAAACCGGACCGAAACGTGGTGCCGTTGGTCATCTGACACAGAAGTATACATGTGCAAGTTTCAGGTCAATCGGCCCAGTGGTTACAAAATGTGCCACCTAAAAGCAAAATTCTGGGGCCTGTTTCATAAAGTGACTTTAAGCTAATGGTACCATTAATTCAATGCATTTTCCATTTGGTTAAAGGTACCATTAGCCTGAAGTCACTTTATAAAACAGGCCCCTGATCTTTGACCTCTCCGACCTTGAAAAGTAGACCAAATCAAAAACTCTTAAATGTTTGATGTCCTCATTAGATACACGTGTGATAAAAATTTGGAGATGATATGTAGTCATTAGTTCAGGAGTTATTGCGTCATTCCATACAAAATTAACCGAGAATCAGATGACATCCCTCAGAATTTCGTGAAACTTTGTGGACAGTTGGGATTCATGAGTAAATCCCAGACAGATAGTTTTGTCCATGGCCTCTTAAAGAGCTTCTAGAGGCAGCTTTTTATTGCATATTGATATGATTACTAACATTCAGAGAATTGATGGCACGAGGATCCAAGTTGGGCATCATTTTTGAAGGAAGATTTCATCAATGTCAAAATCAGATCCACAATTCATGGGTTCATGGTTACTATTGCGCCACCTGTTGTGTAGTCGCAGTACGGTTAGTAGCCCAATAGCAAGATGCCTCTAGAGGCCCTTTAATTAGTGAGATATTCGTTAATGGAATTTTGGCTAAATAGCCCACCCTCGCAACTTCGAACACATCTTTTGAACCATATCAGCTACAGAGTTGGTTTTGGTGTCATTTTAAAGCTCTTGTTATGGCCTACAAATTCTTCCTGTGAGGTTTGTATACAGGGTGTTTCAAAAAAAAGGTAATCCAACTTTAGGGGTTTAGTACGGCCAAACTACATACTTTTCCGCAAGGATCATGGTATCACCTTAAAGTAGAGATTATGAGCGTTAAAATGACACCAAGGATTCTTGTCCAGGGCTATGCATGATTGAGCACCATCATCCGGAAGTTAGGGTCCAAAAATGCGGTTGGTTCACTTTCATGTGAAACAAAATTTTTGACAGAAATTCTCATTAATGAAAGGTATTTTTTTCATTTAGCAGACACTCACCAACATGTTTCAACATTCTGGGAACAAATCCGGACACTGTCAGAGAAGTTGGGGACATGCGCCGCCGATGTGGACTTTGCTTGGAGAGAGGCGGCGGGCATGTTCAAGGTGTTGGCGAGTGAGAGGATTTGGAAATCGGCTGCAAGATGTCTGGAATGTTGAAACATGTTGATGAATGGCTGGTAAAAAAAGAATATCTTTCATTAAATGAGAATTTCTGTTGATTTTGTCTCACAAGAAAGTGAACCAACCACATTTTTGCACCCTAAATTCTGGATGATGGTGCTCAATCATGCATATCCCTGGACAAGAATCATTGGTGTCATTTTAACGCTCATAATCTCTACTTTAAGGTGATACCATGATCCTTGGGGAAAGGTATGTAGTTTGGTCGTACTAACCCCTTAAATTTGGATTACCTTTTTTTGAAACACCCTGTACAGGACTCCCAAAAAAGTGACGCCAAATCATAAACTTCAAAGGCCGTATGCATAAAGGTGGAATAGGCTTATTCCAGATACAACGTAGCGTTTACCTGATATAAGCCAATTCCACCTTTACGCGTACGGCCCCCAAACGTTTAAAATATATTCTTCATTTTTATCAATTTCTGGTGATGAGTAGCTGATAACAAGCTTCGCTCTGAATTCGGAAGTGGGCACTCTGACAGCTTTAGAGTAATGAACAAACACTGTCATGGGCAGGGCTCCATCAGCCTTTCAGCAGGTTTGCTTCTTGCTCATAGTTTTCAGCTGTCACGAACACAAAATTCATATTCTCAATGTGAATGTCTGCAAACTCAAGAAGTTGTTGTGGTGTGGTGATCTGATTTTCATATGGTCGTTGCAGGCTTGCTCTCGCTGCCAAACGCTTGATCGTCCCTCCAATACCATCAGATGGCCCCATTCCATGTGAAGTTGCAAAAAGAGCCATTCAGCTGAAACACCAAAGTCAACTTGAAGGCATAAATTCACGAAATTCTTCTTGTTCTTGTACTCGTCTGCACACCCATCAGAGAAGTAATATACCTTTATTGGCTTTTGTCCCAGGTTAATGGTTAGGTACTGAATGAGGAGCTTTTGGAACAGATGCACTGCTACAGGTACAGTATCATGAATGTTACATTCTGATATGATGACCAAGTTCGTGTGTGTGTTCTGGCGTCATCTCTTCTCGCTCAGTCGGGATGTATTGTCGCCTGTCGATTTTTCAAGTCAAAAGACTGAGAAGCATCCTGAACAATGAATAGTTCTCTGCAACGTCTGTAATAACCATGAACTCCCCAGGTTTAAGGGAATTCTTAACATCCTGAAGGTAGCTTGCTTGCTGTTTGGCTATAAAATCATGAAACAACAGTTACTGAAGATAGTTTTCGAAAGAGTCCAAGTCTGACACGGCCTTTGTTGTCAAGATCTGAACGATCTGTTGAAACCCATTGTTGTACTGCACCTTATCAATCATGTTGTCCTGCATGTAACTTTCGAGTTTTTCACGGAGGCAGTCAGCTCCAGGAAACTCGGAACAGTCATCAAGAAAACACTCGACGCGTGGCAGATTGCACTGAATGGCTGCCAGACAGTGACGAAAATGCGTGAACTCTCCATTCGCGGTAGAATCCAAGTTTGCCCCAGTGAACATCAGCTTTAGATTTTGGTGTTGTTAACACTAGGTCATGACAAAACACACTGCCTTGGGCGGAGATCAGCAAATTTTGAAAATCCGATCTTACTGTGTGGATGATTTTCTTTAAAAAGATTGTAAACTTCCTTCAAATAACAGAGCACTAAATGTTTTTGTACATGCTGCTTTGTTCCATCCGTATTGACAGAAACGAAGTCCTTCATTCCTGGCATTTCTCTGCTGACAGTTTCGGACAAATAGAATTCGCGAACAGTTTCTTCAATATCTTTTGTATGGACTTCCCCCATCTTAGGGTTGGGCATGGAAAGTATCCCCCTTTCCTAACCATGTAATTGGAAGCATTGAATTTCCCCCCTGAATTTCTAAATTAGTCCAGCTCCTTGGGAGAACTGTCAGTACCTGCACTTTTTAACTTTTTTCTCGGCCGATTCTAATTTTTCTTTGAGAAGAGTGTGTGACCATCTCTTGCCCAGCATCCGTCTCACTTGAACAGAAGCCCAGATCACTGGAACATGAAGGTCTGGGTTATCCTCCATCATCACAAGTATCTTCGATACTGCTTGTGCTCGCTTGTGGTAAAGATTCACATCGATCACTATCAGCATCAGGGAAGCTTGTTGGCATTATAAGCTACTATTACCAAAAACTGAAAAAAAATTGAAGAACATGTTTTTTATACAGTGCTTGAGGTTAATAACTTGGCGTAACCTTTTTTCGAGACATCCTGCAGAAACACCTTACAGGTACCAGAGGAATTTGTAGGGCATAACAAGAGCTTTAAAATGGCACCAAATGCAACTCAGTAGCTGTTTGCTTCAAAGATACAGGTGTTCAAAGTTGCGAGGATGGGGTGATTAGCCCAAATTTCATTAACGAAAATCTCACTAATTATGAGGCCATGAAAAAAAATAGCTGTGATCTGGAGCACTACTCGTGAATCCCAACCTGTCCACAAAGTTTCACAAAATTCTGAGAGATATCATCTGATTCTTGGTTGATTTGGCATTTGAACTTTTTGCGTTTTGCCAAGAGTCGAATCACCAAAACGTGGTGTCATAGGTCATCTGACCTAGGGGTAAATATGTACAAGTAAATTAAATGGCTTAAACGATATTCATATTGCTCGACTCTGAAATGTCTGACCTTTTACATCAACGTATTTTACATTCAGGTGAAACTGTACGAAAATGGCGGTAAGAAACTACAAGCTGAAAGTTGGGAGTCGCCCATACCGCAATTATTCTGAAAACCAGCTTCAGAATGCCACACAATGCTGTCCAAAGTAAACATCTGAGCTTGAAAAGGGCAGTGGAAACCTTCAAAATTCCGCGGGAAACACTTGAACACAAATGAGAGAAACAGCACATGAAGAAGCCAGACCATCCAAGGGTAATCGCAGAGGCTGAATAGGATTTTTGTTCAGTACTGCCCTTATCACACTCCAGAATTGGGACTTCCCATTCGACACAACAGACTTTCGATTAATGGTGAAGTCATATCTAGGCAAAAGTGGCAGAAAATATTCAGTACAAAAGGAAAACAATCCAGGACTTGACTTTCATGCAGCATAACAAGAAACTGACTAACAGTTTTCAAACAACATGAAATGACCCCGAGCCATAGTGGCATAGAAAGACTTGGAACAGTACATTGAAAACCTAGCTGAACACATTTATGATGTTCCACCAAATATCGTTTTTAATTATGATGAATCAAATTTGTCAGAAACCCAGGTCGAAAGAAGGTAGTCGCCAAAAGAGGAGCAAAATACACTGAACGCATTGTAAACACTTCAAAATCTGCATAATCTGTACTTATACTCAGTGGTTCAGCTGGTGGTTATGTGCTACCAATCTGCATTGTGTAAATCCTCAGAACTCTGGGATACGTGTTGTGAAGGAGGCCCATAGGGCGAACCTTTTTGTGAGGATAGATGCTCATGAAGTGGATAATTGTGTGCGTAAGCTTCTGTTGTACTCTTTCGAAAGTGTAAATCGAAACTGCTGAAGAGTGGAGAGAAGAAAAGAAGGAATATGGGAATAGTCTTACCAGGCACAGCGAAAACCAATTAATAAGAGACAATGTGAGAGGTATGCCCTGCAAACAACGAACACGTTGTTGCCATCATTGACATCAACTGCCCCTTGTACCCAATCAACTCAAGAAAACCAGGTGCAGCTTCGGGGACAACCACTGGTTACATCCCCAGCTGAGACAGCTTCCGCCTCTGACCACCAATGTGCCCGGGAGTCTCTCTGCTACCAACATGAAAGAACCTGGCACATATATTTCAACCCACCATTTGCCTAACTTCGAGCTGTTGGAAGAGCCACTAGAAGTAGTATTGGACAATCCGTCGATGACCCAGCCAGCTTTGCCACAGCCATATGTAAGCGAGGAACCTACTACTTACAGTTGCAGTCGAGACAAGACCAGAAATGCCTGGTTGGTTTTTGACCATCAGTCGGCGTCCGCAACTGCAGACAGAAGGCAAAGTTGGTGAAGACAAAAGTAGTAAGAAATTGCAAGTGTGAGGCAAGGTTTAGGGAAAGGAAGTGTCAAGGCTGTGGTGAACTGCAGCCTGGCTTTTCGCTTGCTACTTAGTTGTCATCCCCGCAGCCACCGACTCTTTCTTGTTACCTATGGTTTCCCCCAGTCAGTGTCGAGTGCTTTTGTGAAAATGTGAATTAATCACATTCAAGTAAAATGAAGTCTTGCGGTATGTTTGGTGGAATGAATGAAGCATTTACATGTAACTGAAAAAGAAAGTGTTGTGTTACATTTATTTAGTGGACAAATTAGCTCACATTAGCAAGGAATATGGTACTGCTGCTGTTCATGATAAGTAAGTTGGCCCACACTAGTTCACTATTCATACGCAATGTCTTCAAGGGTTGAAATTTCTGCAGAAGAAGCAGAACTTTGTCGTATAAAAGCATATAAGCAGGAGCTCAAATTAGAAAACGTTCTGCCTCTCCAACTGGAGAGTTGGTTTCGCTCCAAAGCTAAAAGCGTAAATATTGCACTAGATTTTTTTACTGACCAGCACCCTAGCAATATTGTCAAGTGTCCTGGGTAAGACTAACCTTCACTGAGAAAAAGACGGGTCATTTGTCTACCCAAAACTGTATCTTCTTAACATCCGCATGAAGATGCAGGGACGAGTAATGCGTTTTCTGTGGGCTGTAGGAATTCCATTGAGGAGTCCAGTCACTGCGAAGTTTAATGTTGCTGGATTTAGCCAAAGGTGGACTCATTCAATCTCTTCAAAAAATGACGGGGTTAGCATTTGACGGGCGTTTGGAAAAAGTGGGAGCTGGAAAAACTTCCGATTATGTAGCCTGCAGGGAAACGCTCAATGCCTTTTTCAACGGAAACCGTTATATTCACGAGTATTGCACAAAAAATCGAGCAGTCGTTGATGGGAAACTTGCAATTGCTGGGTGTGGTCAGCCACAAGTTGCAATCTGCTCTGATCGCAAAGGTTTTACGACCTAACGATGGCTTAATGGATCGAGTGCAATTTTGTTCAAGTAAGAGCCGGGCACTGTACGAAGAAGAAGTGGAAGTTAATTATCAGAGGGTTAAAGATAGTGGCCTATGCACCTCAATGATGTGATGCTTGATCTGTACTGCATAAGGGAAACAACGATGTCTACAGGACATGCGTTCTTTCCGATGAAGCGGAAGAGAAATTTGAACTGTACAAGAATGAAAAGTGCGAATACATAATGGGAGGTCTGAGGAAAATGAACAAACTTCAGCCGAGAAAGGGGAAATAGACATAAATATGTCTCTACCTGCATATGAATCGAAGGCCTGTGTTTTGATTCTGAAACTGACTGTAGTGCTGAACTGCCTTGCCCATGCACTAACAGCGAGACTGGTCCGAATCCAATGTCATAAATCACCAGTGTTCTAACCGCCAAAGCTTTGAACTGTTCTGTGTTAGCTCCAAACTTAAAACTCGCGACTGAGGAAAAGCAGTTGCAGAAATTCCGCGACATTGCATCCAAAGGAATACAAGACAAACCAAAGTGAGGGAAGCTGCTCGCACCCACCCTCTCATTTCTTTTGGCCAAAACTTTTTAGGTTTCATTCCTGTTTTGCAGGTGACTTCTCACTGAGATCCCCCCGAGAAACGCAATTCATATCCTGGGACCATATTCAATATCAACAAGTAGCGTAGCGGGAATACTAACGGGAGTCTTGCGGATCCACAAGGGTTGCGGTGCACCATATTCACAAAGAGTACACAACCGACTTTTAACGGAGTTTGCTGGAGGTTTGCTTGGAGGTTTACCTTGCGGTGGCAAAGGGGTTAGGTGTGGAATTGAAATGCGGGTACTTGTTTAGGCCTTGGAGGAATGGTGTAGTTTTGGATCAGCCATTGAAGTATGAGGCAGTCTGTGAGAGGCTTAAGCATTACCTCAGAATTCTGGGTTTGGACGAGGGTGAGACCCCTCACGGTCTGAGGGGGATGCGCGATAACTCTGGGGGCTTCAGGTTTATTAAATAGAAGCAAGGCATTTGTTGGTTGTTGTTGTTTAATTTGTGACCTAGGGCCACTTTCCTTTTACGAGATATGATGGCCAGGCATACGTTGTATAGGCCTACCTGTCCATGGAGATTGGGGGTATTGGGAGTGTTGGGAGAGTTTAGGAATCTTGATATCATCATAAACGGAACGTGAGGTGAACCCTACGGTTGACATTGTGGTTGGCTGTTATATTCATTTCCCCATATCTATCATACCAACACGAACGTGCACATGAACAACACACTTGGGATTGGGTGTAATCCAAAGTGTGGTGACGTCATCCGTGCATGTGAGTGGAGGGCCCATTCAGTGGTGTTTTGAAAGCGGAGGCAGGGGAAGATGATCCTGATTGGACAAGTGTGATGGTGGATGGCGGGACGGTTACGGTTTGGTGGGGATGAAAATCACCCTCCCGCCCCCTTAGAGATACACGTGTTGAACATGTGTATGGATTGTGTTGGGCTGTTATTCATTTCCCCATATCTATCATACCAACACGAACATGCACATGAACAACACACTTGGGATTGGGTGTCAGCGTTTTGTTTTGCCAACCTCGCCCCTACGTGGTTTAAATGCATTGGCAATGTGTGCATTGTCTCCGACGTACTGCACCTGGATCGAGGTCGGATTTCTATCAGCTGAACAGTGCTGTATACACATTACTGTGTACACACATCTGCACACTAGGGATCAATACAAGAGATCAGCACTGGTGGTGCCTAGCTTGATTTTCTTGTTGTCAGGCAGTCTTCATTCATTCATGTTTCTTTCTTCCATTTCAGGATGACAGGCTCGCAAGTGGCAGTCCGGGTGGTGACGACCAACAGGGCCAGCACCACGGTGCTCTATGGTTGGACATTTCTTCCGGTGGACGGGTATTCGGTGTACAAGCTCGGTGACCTGTGCATGGGTAGTTATTAAGTACGGAACGGAACGGAACGGAATCGTGGTTGCAAACGGAATGTAAAATACGGACTGACCCTGAAACTGGAACGGAACGAAGTTAACTTTCATTTCATTTCAAATGGACAGTGCCGTGCTGTTATAATGGTTCGTTCTATCATGTTTGTGGTGTGCGCAACTCTATGTAATGGTCTTGCCAATATCTTTGTTGGTGTAGTGCTTTTGTGGTGGGTTCGATTCTATTTTGGGGTTGGGGTAGGCCTAGTACTGTTGGTGATTGGTTCAGTTTTTGGGTAGCCACAAATTAGTGTAATTGGGATAAGGCAATTCTTTAGTTGTGTGGGTTCGATTCTTTTACCGGTCAATCTGGTGGGATAGTGCTTTAGTGGTTGGTTCGATTCTATACTACATGTATGGTTATTGGGATGGGGTAGGCCTTCCCTACCAGAGTGACCGCCAAACCTCTAGAATCAAATCAACCACTGAAGCAATACACAGCCCCAATGGCAAAAAGGAACTCCATATGAACCCCAATGTAGAATCGAACCCACCACAAAAGCACTGCCCCAAAAAAGCAAACGGCACGACCCAAAGAATCCATATATGGTATCTACAAAAATCGAGCTTAATACCAACATGACAGAACGGACCCAACATCACAGCACAGCGCCATCCATAAGATTAGCTCTGTTCCGTTCCATTTACAGGGTCGATCCGTCTTTTACATTCCGTTTGCAACCACGATTCCGTTCCGTTCCGTTCCGTACTTAATAACTACCCACTGTGCATGGACATCATCTGCCAAAAGAAGGACACGGAAGACGGGTGTCTACAAAACTAAGACCTAAGACCTACAAAACTAAGACTCCCCACAGTACAAAAGTAAGACCCTGTTATAAAAGTAAGACCCCCACAGGACAAAAGTAAGACCCTGTTATAAAAGTAAGACCCCCACTGTACAAAAGCAAGACCCTGTTATAAAAGTAAGACCCCCACTGTATAAAACTAAAACCCTGTTATAAAAGTAAGACTCCCACTGTACAAAACTAAGACCCTGTTATAAAAGTAAGACCCCACTGTACAAAACTAAGACCCTGTTATAAAAGGTTAGGCCGTCGCGACCACATTGTCGTATTTGACATTAATTGTCTTAATATATTTTATGAAGTGGCCAGCGGAACCAGGTTATACTGGGCATTGTAATATTATTGTTGGAAGTTACTTCGTGCATTTTATTCGCGTAGCCTACGCCTACTCCATGTCCTTGACGACGTCACATTGCCACGTGCATTTTGCGCTGTTAGGTTTACGTCATGACGCAGCACTGAGATCCTCATTGCCGATTCATGACATGCATAACATAAGTGTGCTTTCGCCTATCATGTTTATGACCTGGAGTGCATGAGTTGGCCTCACATTCTGACATTCAGCCTTGGCCTAGTGAGTTGGAGGAGAGAATCAAGGACAAGAGTATCATTGACCTCTATCATTCAAGGTCATTGCGTAATCTGAAAGTTCATCCTTGATAACATAGGTGTATGTGAAGGTTTTAGGCTTCTAACATCACCAGATTTTGACTTATGTTATCAAATTTGAATACCAAATCTCACCAGGATATGAGCAAATATCGTGCGACCGAGCAGGTTCAAACCGAAAATTCCAGTTGCGATAACATCCATGGATGGGCTATGATGTTGTGATACCAGTTTCAAGTCGCTTACTACGGTGACAGATCTCCCAATACATGTACAATCTCGGTCATAAGTTATTAACCAGTAGATATTTGTGAATTACTCCGTGATCCCCCAATATTTTTTTACCAGTTTTTGACGCATGCTAGCTGGATCATTTGTCCATCATTTAGCATAATGATTTTTTTGATCAGTTGGCTGACTTGGGTTTTACCGTTGTTCGAAGTTCGCCGGTCAGAATGAGATTTTCGAAAACTCCGCAAATCCTGAAAATTTTCACCTGTAAAATCTTCGAGTGTTGGCATAGATGGATATCAGCATCAAAAAATTTCAAAATATTTGATTTTTCAACCTAATGAAATGGTCCATGGACCATGTGCTCACCCGTACGTAGTGTAATAACAGAGAGAGGTACATGTACATGTCAGTTATGAGCAATCTGGGTCAAGNTTCAAAATATTTGATTTTTCAACCTAAAAATGGCAATTTTGTTGGGATTTTTGCAGTGTGCTTTGAAGTCAAGTGAACAGCACTCTGAGATGACCCCTCAAGCTTTACTAGGTTCCTGTTGACAAAAATCCAGTCAGGTTTTTCCTGTGGTTAGGCATTTTATGGGCCAATTTGCATTCATTGATCATGTTGAATAGGGCCTGGTCAGATTCGGGTCTATTGGTTTCCCAGAGGCCTTCAGTTTCATAATCGACATCTGATTGAATTGTTGAAACTGATCTGCATTCATCTTTTAGGAACAGCATGGCATGAGGGCGGAAGAATGCCTACTATATTAGGCCTAGTAAAGCTTGAGGGTTCATCTCAGAGTGCTGTTCACTGGACTTCAAAGCACAGTGCAAAAATCCCAACAAAAGTGCCATTTTTAGGTTAAAAAGCAAATATTTTGAAAATTTTTGATGCTGATATCCATCTATGCAGACATTGGAAGATTTTACTGGCGAAAATTTTCAGGATTTGCGGAGTTTCTGAAAATCTCATTGTGACCGGCGAACTTCGAACAACGGTAAAACCCAAGTCAGCCAACTAATCAAAAAAATCATTATGCTAAATGATGGACAAATGATCCAGCTAGCATGCGTCAAAAATTGGTGAAAAAATATTGGGGGATCACGGAGTAATTCACAAATATCTACTGGTTAATAACTTATGACCCAGATTGTACGTCGAAATATCAAATTTGATCAATCAATATCATTATGATGCTAACACTGGAGAATAAATATATTGATGTCAGTATCTTTCCAACGACCATAAACATAGGGAAGGAAGTTGTTACTAGTGCTGTACCTGGCCTAGGGGACAAGTTATTCAAGAAACTAAAGCGTGACAGACAAAATCTCAACTTTTGATATATCAATTTCACCATGAATCACGTTTCGGAGACCTGAAATTTTCATTCCATCTTGTAGCTCAGGTCATGTTACTTAGGGTTAGGTCACATTTCCAGGTCTGTACCTCTTGCAGGAACAAAGTTACAGGTGTGACAGACTGAACACACACACACACACACACACACACACAGAGTCACCATGACCAAACACAATATGGTTTCCGATCTTGAGATCGGAAACCATAGTTAATCCTGATAATACTGTAAAATCGGACTTGTAACATCACTTTGGTAGACCAGCCCACTTCATTACTATGATGGTCACATGGCTGTACATTAATAGTCTGTAATATAAGCTGCGTTCGTATTGGCCCAACAATTCGTTTTATGAAAAGTGATCGACCTGGGTGATCGATTAAGCAACATCACGCCCTTCAATCCAAGGCCTAGTCAATACCACTATGCATAATCGTAAACAGTGACTGGATAAAAGACGCATATTCAACAGAATAACCACCCCCAGCTCACATAAGTGGGCGGGGCGTTCTAATACCTGAAGTGATGTTACAAGTCCGATTCTACAGTATTACAGTGGTATGCATTGCAGATAAAAACAATGCAAGTAAAACACAGTTTCTGAAGGTACTAATAAAGTGAATTTTAAAAAGCACTGGGTGATTTCAGTGTAATGATTTAATGGACATATGAATAAAAGGCTAGTAAAAATGCTTTTACTTGCATTTTGCAAGACAAGTGCATCAGGCTAAACTGAACAGATCTGAAGTAAAAGATTTTGCTAGCATTTATTTGTCTCATCCAATACAGGTATGTCATAAAAGAATGAGTTCCACTGTCTTTTACTTGATTATTACACTTACAGATGTGAAGAAAGATGCTGTCAAAGCAAAAGTTGCAGCAACGAAGTTGATGTGCAGCGATTTGCTCGATGCTATTGATGCTATTGCAAAGAAGGACACAAGTAATGATATACCACCAGAAACAAACGAATACAAACCACCTGCTCCAGTGACGATCCCACGTCCACAGACCTCTGAGTCAGAACCACCTGCTCCAGTGACGATCCCACCTCCACAGACCTCTGACTCAGAACCACCTGCTTCAGTGACGATCCCACCACAGCACACCTCATTCATTGAATTACGAACACCTACCGCGCCAATGACAGCCCCCCCCCCCAGTGGACAGCACACACGGACAATACCTCAACACCACTTATACAATCCAATTATCGGTACTCAGGTTATCAATACAACACCTATCCATACAGTCAGCTGCCTCCATACACGTCCTACAGTGCCATGATGTCGAGTCCAATGGAGTAGGATTATGCCAACAACAACGAATCACGGGACTGATTTCTGTCAGAAAACAGAAGGCTGCAGGAAGAAAATGATGCCCTCAAACAGGAGATTCAAAGACTTTGTCGGCTCCAGGGCAATCCTGATGTAATTCTAGGTAATTTTTACTTTTAATCCTGATACATGCATGTCGGTATATAAAATTTTCTCTATGAGCGTTTTAAAAATCGTTTGCTTCAATTGATTTTTAGGTACCGGTAGTGCATACGATTTAGTCCTTGTAAAAAATCTATAAATTATACAATGCAGTTATTCTCATATTAAAAAAATTCCTCATTTATTTTTAGGAAACAGGCCCCCCTAAAGTTCCACTGGTGGACAGTGTTCCCTGTCAGGTCTTTTTTCACAAAGACACAAATGGAATCGATCAAAGATAAAAGGAAGTGGGGCCTGAGGGAATTTGTCGCCGCACGCCGGCGCCGTGCCGCACAAGATGTGCAGAAATAATGTGCACAATGTGAAGAAATGCTGTCCAAAATGTATAGTATATGTTAGGGTTAGGACAGCAATCTTTGGAAATTCGAAGATTTTGGCTTTTGCACAGCTGATACTGTGGTATGTGTTAGGGTTAGGGTTAGTATATTGAAGTTCTTAGATGTGCAGCCAAAATGTGCACAATGTGAAGATGTGCTGTCCAAAATGTGCAGATGTGCAGTCAAAATGTTCACGATGTGAAGATGTATATAGCTATGTTCCTTTAATCCTATCCTCATTTCACTTCTAACATTCAACAAGAGCACACATGGTTTTCTTGTGTGATATCCGTGGTAAAAGTTTTGCAAACAATTATGTCCTGAGCGAATTCTAGCCAGCTTAGAAGAGTTTGACACCATTCATTAGGCCTACCCCTTTTTCTGCAGATTTCTGCAATTGTCTTGTGGAAAACTAGACGTTTTACTGGTATCACATCAAACCATCGCTTGCGGCCTCCATATTATGTTATGGTAGGAGAAGTGTCCGGTGGGGGTTGGTCACTAAATTTATTCTGCAACCCTGTGTTTGTGCGGTATCCAGCACCATGTTGTACATGGACATAAAGGGTCTGCAACATTTTATGTAGCAGTTCAGTGTTTTCCGATCGTCAATTTATATTGTGTATATTTGTTAATATGCTTTTGGTATTTATATTTTAGATGTTGAATTACAGTTTACAGGCGAGGGAATGTAAGTGATGAACAAATAGATAAACTACCTTATTCTTGGATTGGATGTCTGAGGCCTTGCTGCTGAAGATTTGACACGGTGTGGTAGATGTTTCCAGGAGAATTGGCCATTTTTATGAAGTCGTAGACTTCATACAAAGGCAGTGTACCATCTCGAATTACACTGAACAGCAGATGGTCCCAGGGCAAGTCGCTTTAAAACTTGTTATGTACAGATTGTTGTACAGATGGTCGCAGTCTCGACAAACGCCGAGTCTATACTGGAGACTGGAGAAGCATGCAAGGCAACTCAGGAAGGAACTTGAATGGCTTAAAGATAATGTATCATGACTTCATTGTTTACATTCAATGTTTGTAAACATGGATGTATACATTATGTTATTTTGGACTTTTGGGACATGCCAAACCACCAAATTGAATACTTTCAGTATCAAAAGAATTTCTAGAGGGGCATACCACAACAAATTACTCATAAGACAAAGAAAAACTGGACATAAACAAACAAAATGTAAATAAACAATGATTTTCGTGGCCCGCGAAATATCTGAAAATCCAATGTTAAGAACGTTCTAAAATACGGCCTATAGACCTTCTAAGAACAATTTTGAAAAATCTACCTCATATCTGCAAACAAAACAGCTGTTTCAGAAGAGCAAGACAAAATTAAGAATAAGTGCTCGTGATTTGGCAGTTGAACGTGTTAGATTGTGAAAAAAGAATTTGTCAACAATGTTCTGCAAGTGAGGTAGAAGATGAAGTACATTTCTTCACCAGATGCAGTAGGTATAAAAATGAAAGAGCTACTTAGACTATACTCCATCAAGAAACTAGTGAACTGTTTAAAACTTTTTCCACTCTAAAGCCTAGGTCACAAATCCACCGGGCCCCGTACGATTTTCCCCACCCAGCGGCTTGCCATGGATTTTAGAGACTGAAACACGCATCTAAGATGAATTATGCCGAATGTCGCCTCAATAGATAAGCGGAAATTAGACTGGATCCAACTGGGCACCGTAGAAATTGGCCAAAATGTCTGTTTTTACTCGCCGTACGGGCACCGGAGTGGATATGTGACTGGGGCTTCAATGACCATAATAAGTTTGCATGGCTAATCAGAAATGAACATGTTGATTCAAAATATTGTGCCACACAGTGGCAGTATGCCAAAGAGTTTATGAGTGATCCACAATGGAGAGAATTCTGTGGTGTAATTAACATTGCTGATAAGGCTATTATTCCCATTGGAGAACCAGGAATGCCAATTGGTATTGCACATCGTGGGCAAAAACGAAACACTGCTCCAGCTGAAGGTCCAACTTTGGTTGCAACAGACCATGACTATCATGTTGCAGGTATAGTCCCTTCTAAAATGCTTGTTGGGGAAATCTCCTAAGAAATAACTGACAGCTTTTTTTGTGGCAAACTTCACGTCATCTTAAAAGACAGTGTTCCAGCATTCCACTCCACTGCGTCAAACAACAGAAATTTTGTCAATCTTGAGAGATTGTCATTGTGAGAATGGCCTACTTGCACACTCCAATCCTATTTATGCATTCAGATGGGGGGGGGGCTGACCACAGAACAAACCTTGGTAGTGTTCAGGTTTCACGTGTTCTTCTCTGGATGCAACTCGATCTTGATATGTTGGTTGCAGTGCGTACTGCCCCTGGTGACAGTTGGGCAAATTTGGCAGAAAGGGGTAACTCCCTTTTAAATCTACGGTTGCAAGGGACTTCACTTGCTAGGTCATGCATTGAAAATCCAGAGTTAGAGCATGCCGTGGTGAAATGTACTACTCTTGATGCATTGAGGAAAAAAGGGGAGGCAAACCCTCAGTTGAAAAAGGCCTACTGTACAAAAAGAGTCTAAAAAATGTCTTGACCACTTTGAGTGAAAGGTTCTCACACCTTAAACTAAAAGGGGAACCTGTTGAAGTGCACAAGGGTGTAAAAGCGTCTCTCATTGGTACTGTGTTTTCTTCATTTGATGTGATTGACGGCTCTCTTGAAGCAGACTGTTTGCAACAGTCAGTTCTCAAAAAGAAGGCTGATTGGCAGAATTTCCTCACCAACCAGTACGGTGATGTTGAAGAACTGTCTGACCGGAACCCCCCCCCCTGAACTTGTCATAAGGATTAGGATACTCCGAGATTCAGTACGAGATGGCTAAGAGCGAAATTAGAACAGATATATATGGAGGTGAGAAGTGTCTGCTTCAGCAACTAATCGAAGGTGTCACATCTACTCCACCGATGAAAGAAGAGAACTTGAAGGGCTTATTGGTGTTTTCGAATAAACTCTACGACGTAGTAGCCAAATTGAGGGATGCTGGACAAGGTAGGGAGTTGGAGGGAACTTCAGCATTGTACACTAAAGCCTAAAGTGGAGCCACTTCCACAGTGCTTGACCTAGGCTAAGAAGCGAAATGCGTGTGAAGTTGTCCTGAATGAGATCCGTTATGTGTCCAGATTCATAGATGACAGTACCACAGAGGCGGAGACGGAGCCTGATGATGAAACCGAGCATGGTCATGATTTCCCAAGCAACCCGGACATGCCTCATGCAGAAAAGTCTGTGGATGATTGTTCTCCATACCAACAGGATGATTTAAACAGGCTTTACAACTCAGCACTTTTCCTCGGTCATAAACTTCAAAGCACTCCCAAAATGTGTGGACCTTGGCCATCATCTGCAGACGCCATGAAGGAGGAGAACATCAAGAAGTTGGTTCCCTATGAACTTTTCAATTTCCTTGCCTGGTGTGTTGGGGTCACTGATGCGGTGGACCTTACAGATTACGTAACAGTTGATGAAGATACTCGAAACAAGCTGTACTCCATAGCCCAGGATCTTGTTTATCCCTCTGCAAAGGGCAGGAAGGATACCCACAAGCATTTGGCATTGGCGATGACAATCCGACATGTGACAGGCTCTGCACACTTGGTTGGAGTTATGAATGGGCTGGGGCACAGCGTGTCACATTCAAAACTCCTTGTCTGTGATAGTGCGCTAGCTGAAAACAAGAGATATTGAATGAAGATATCCCACAAGGTCTAGTGAAGAAAGTTCAAACAACTCTTGCCTGGGATAATAATGACTTTGGTGAAGAGACTGTGACTGGAGCAGGGACCACACACAACACAAATGGTATAGCCATCCAGCGCCATATCAGCGATGTTCAACAAGTGGCAGCGAGTGTGAGACTTTCCATCGTATTCAATGGCAATTACCGTAATTATGTAATTCATTTTTTGAAGGGGCACAAGTTGATAAGCAGAATTGCTTTTCTGTGCTCCTTGTTTCTGTATTTTTGGTATTATTTTGGAAAATAAAAAAAACACCCGAGGGTGATTTCCAAGTGTGCAGAACACATGAGTGATGGCCTTTGGCCGGGAAAATCCCGAGACCGCAGGTCGAGGGATTTTCCCGGCCAAATGCCATCACGATTTACCCTTCAAAGTAGGTGAATTTATTCATTGGCTGCGAGTAAATGCGCCCACTTTGAGAGGGTATTCTGAATGGTAAATGATTACTTGCTACTGGTAATTTGCAAAAAACTGACATCCATCATATAGTATAACTTGGCTTAGGAACTTTTCTAATTTTATGGCGTTTCAGGGTCAAAATACGCCCAGGTGATATGTCTGAATACCGAACGCTATTCCATCCATACCAAACGCCTGCTCCTCGAAAAAAATGGGATGTAGTCTATGTTTGTAAAATTGTGCCATTAAGAAATAATAGCCATAGAAATACCAATAAGTTGCCCACCTTGTAGGGCCTATTATTGACCTCAATTTTCTATGCCGCTAGGTAAACCAGACTGAGAAGATCAACTGATAGCTCGGCTGGGAGCAGAAACATAGGTTTGTTGGGTTGGGTTATCCAATTATGTGACGTCCAACATGAAAAACATTGACGGATTAAGGAGCATTGCCAAAGAAACCAATCGCCAATGATCAGAAAGAATAACAACAGGACCGTGAAACATTGATGGCTGATACATGTAGCAGGCAATATCAGCACGATTCTCGGCGTGTCCTTGATTCTCAAGTGTCGACACTTCTGAGAGACAGTAGTGGTGGACAGGAGAATGAGAATGTTGCCACTGAGAATGTTGTATTTTAGAAGTAGCATCCCCTTCCTTTTTTTCAGAAGTCATACACATTCAATCGACGTTTTGTCTGCCTGGGATCGCCAGATGATGCCAGTGTTCCATCTACAGTGACCAAATCATCTCTCTACAATATTGGTTTGGGTGAACGCAAAGTTCATTTTACAGATACAGATGACGCAGCAGATGTCAAATGCAAAAGGAACTGAAGAAGCCAGGAAAATAGGGAGTCTTCTTGATTCAATTGATGTACTGAAGAACAAGCCCTTGGTTCGAAACTCTTGGATAAGACATTTCTGTCAGAAATCAGTGAAATTGATATAGTTTGTTTAATCCAATAGTTTGTTTCAACCCAATAGACCCAAGTACTCCCGGGCTAAGAAGGGCTCGGGTGGAGTAGCCATTCTTGTTATTTTTTTTTTTGAAAAATCTTGTATCAAGTCTAATGACATCATTTGGATTAGATTGGACAAGTCTTGTACAAATTACCATTTTGATATTTTTATAGGGAATGTGTACATCAGTCCACAAAATTCAACATATTCTGTCCGTACTAACTTGGACACCTGGGATATCCATGAGTCAGAAATTGATATCCACAGCCAGGTTGGCAAAGTCATCCTCTTTGGCGACATGAATACCCGTACTGGCTCTCTTGATGATTTTGTGAGTAATGACGACGACGTGTACACGCCTGTTCCCAGATGTTATATGTTAGATGAGCAATGCTATCAAGCTACAAGACAATAAACTCCGATAAAATTCCATCCTAGAAATTATGTTAACAAATTGTTGGATATATGCGCCTCATCAGGGCTTAGAATTCTCAATGGTAGAACCGTGGGTGACTCACGTGGTAAATTCACCTGTCACAAGTATAACGGGAGTAGTTTTGTTAATTATGGCATTGTTCATCAATCTATTCTACCTGATGTACAGTTCTTTTCAGTACATGATTCATTTGCAGGGGCGGATCTAGGATTTGCCAAGGGCGGGTGTCCAATCCATCCAAAAGGGGCACCTGAGGAGGGGGCGACGCCCCCGACATGCGCGCCGAAGGCGCGCGCCGACGGGGGGTCTGGGGGGCCTCCCCCAGAAAGTTTGAAAATCTAGACGCTCTCAGATGCATTTTCCCGGCATTTCAGAGCATAACAAATTGTGTGATTAAGTGTGCTTTTATGACATGAGTGGCGTCGAGGATTTTACTTAATCAAGTCAAAATGGACAACAAAGTGGAGGATACGTACGTCAAAAGTAACCTGTTTCAAAAATGCAGGTTAGACAAGTGATAGACCAGGAAGACACGCAGCAGAATGTTGTCTTCAAGGAGTCGGGACTACCGCAGATGCCCCTTGAGGCTCCTAATGGACACTATGGGGCAATTAAAACACCCAGTTCAGCTAAAATCAACACATTTTGAAAACATGCACTCTTCAAAAAAGGGCACCCTAAGCAAAAGGGCGGGTGTCCGGACACCCTGGACACCCCCCTGGATCCGCCCCTGATTTGAGGCCATATCAGACCATTGTATGATTTGAATGGGCCTCAGGTTACCAGACTCAGGTAACTTATAAAGGAAGAGCAACCGTACTATGGCTGGTGTTGATACCAAGCCTGTTCCTTCCGCAATTAAATGGGATGCTTCTTCTGAGTCTGTTTTCAGAAAAGATCTTGAGAGTAGTCATGTGCAAGAGTATATCAAGTCTCTTAGGTAAACAAACCGTTTGGATGGTAATGTTGATGATCATGTCAAAAGTCCTGAAACTGTAATTGTAGATGCAGCCATTAAAGCTGGCCATGAGGCCAGATGTGTAAATGAAATGGTCAATGGACCATGTGCTCACCCGTTTGAACATAATAGTGCAATGACAGAGAGAGGTGCATGTCAGTTATGAGCAATCTGGGTCAAGTCATTCCCAAGTTGCAGGACTTCAATGATTTTGGGGTTATGCCACCTGGCTCTGGGTCAAGTCGTTTCTGAGTTGTAGCACATTTGATGATTTTCGGGTTACGCCACCTGGCGGCCATATTGGAAGATTAATCGGGCCAAAATTTGACGTACTTGCAAAGGTCATCTAGAGGGAAGTAAATATCAAGTTAGAGCACTCTGGGTCAAGCCGTTCCTGAGTTATAGCACTTGGATATTTCCCATGCACCTTCATTCCAGATGAAGGAATTAATGTCTGGGTCAGGAGTATGTATATACCCTGACCAACTAGAGCCAGCACGACGGAAAACATATCAGGGGCTAGGGAAAAAGATGGACGGCTTAAAACTCACCAGGGCCATCTTTGGATGTTTCTTTGGAACGAGGGAATTGCTAAATGCTACAATAACAGAAGTAGCTTCTGGATCCTGTGATAACTTACACTGTTATCAGTAAGTAAAACCTTATCAATTCTTCAATATTACTTGATCAGGTCTGGGAACAATTAAAGATCAAAGGATGTGGTCCTGCTGGTAGTCTGTTGTTTAAGAAAATCTGGACAATTGGAAACCTAGAAACATTTTTCATTGTTTTGTGTTGTAAGATAAAGCTGCTGATCAATCACCCCAATTTTTAATCCAAAGTCAAGACCAAAATCGAAACGACCAGTGCCAAGTAAAACCCCGGAGTGCACATTTTGACCAGGTGCCATGCATTCAGATCCCATTTTTTGGTTTGCCTGGGACTTCATGTTTGAATGAAATTCCATCCTTTAACAACGAATTAAATATTAGCCTTAAATCACATTTCTCTATCTTTCAGATTACTGCTGCCAAGAAGGTGACCAGCCCCGTGGCAAGGTCCGGAACATTGCGATTTCCAAAACAATTTCGGCAGCAAGAAGCGAGACGAGAAGGGCAAAGAAGAATAGCCAAAACCATTCTAAATAAGAGTCGTTTTTACGATGTAGTTTCATGTATTCCGAGAATTTTATTTTATTTATTTTTTTTTATTTTATATTTTTATATTTTATATTTTATATTTTATTACAGCAAATTGTGCAGAAACTCTCATATTCATGTCAGACAGGGCGGCTAATGAAAACTATCAAACCGTCAAATAACACAATGGAAGGAGGACCTGATGGTGGACTCTCCCACGCCGGTGATCTCAAAAGGCGAGGCCTACATGCTTGCAAAGCAGAGGACACTAGGCATTCGAAAAGTACCGTACACCCTTTCCGGGGCTGTGGCAGGTAAGAAATACCCCATTGATATTTCTCCATAACATTTGACAATAACTTTGGTCGCTCACACATGCCCCAACGGAGAAATTACTCAAGAACGCTGATTTTAATCACAGTACATGTAAAAATAAAACATTTTCTCTTTTCAGGATATTATTTGCTGCAGGGTCGCCCACAGCCTGCGATATTTTCGGCAGAAAAAATCGAGAAAATTAAAATGGACATATTGACTCAAAGAAGAAGAGTCTTTTATGAAAGGACTAGTGTCAAACTTTGGGTTGACTGAGGTATGTGCACAAAACGGTCAGAGTTAGCTGTATGTATATTTGAGTCTATACACATGGTAACTTAAAGCCATACAATCCCCGAAGTCAGCAGTTGATCTACAAGCTATTTCAGTCAAAA